>CM042394.1:3968275-4105775 GCA_023634145.1 Thymallus thymallus | reverse complement strand
TTTTGTTCAATATTTTAGGCCCTCGTTGTTTCTGAATAAAAGGTTCTGCTTCACTCTCATTGATTCCCACATTATGGAATAACACTCCACATATACAACAGCCTTCACTACAGCACATGTACCCCACACAATAGGTCTGCCAGAAGGCATCATGATTAGACCATAAACCTGCCAGCTTCTGAAATACACTATTACAGCCTCTTCCTGCCCCACTCATTGTGCTGTAGGCTAGTGTGTATTGTATTGTATTGTATTGTATTGCACTGTAATCAAGGTATTCACTCTAGGAATCCCTATCGGCCAGATCTCTTAAATTAACGTATATAGATTACATCGTTCAGCAGCAGGTAGGTAGTTAGGGGGGTATACATTGGTGTCTTCACTAATTCCAACGACGATGCAATTGTGACATATTAATAATTGCAGGCATCCTTGAGGGAATTCCTCAAGATTAGAAGATTTTCGGTAGGTTTATACCTTGGCATTATTTCTCCCTCCTTCCCACTGCGACTTCCCAATGTGGTATTGTTGCATATTAAAGGAACTATGGAAGCAGCTTTGAGGGAAATCCCCTCCATAGAGCTTCAATTCAATCTTTATTTATCCCCTCAGGAGTAACAGAGCGTCTGAGGAGTGGCGCCAAGGTAAACAAAGGTAAACAAACAACCAATCAGACGTCTCCGTAAATCCTACCGCCAATCCTCTACCTGTCTTGACGAGGGGACCGGATGGTCCAACTCCGAACAACACTATTCAGAAACGATTTGGGAATTGGGAATGAGGACTTAGGACCGTTTTGGTTTCAGAGCGTAACGAGCGGAATGATCTTCCTCTCCCTCCATCCTGTATTGCCGGGTTGGGTCTCATTCTCACAAAGACAGGCGACTGGGCTGGGAAGGGAGCGGAGAGAGGGGCCAGGAGCGTTCCTTTCAGCTGGGAACCCCCTGCTGGGAGAGACGGCCCGCTCCAAAGGAATTCAAATGTACAGCAGCGTCCCCCAGACTCCTGTGGACTCCAGGTTTTTTTCCTCTGTGTCCCAAATAGCACCCTATTCCCCATGTAGTGCACTACGTTTGACCAGGGCTCATAGGGAATCCAGTGCCATTTGGGACGCAACCCCTGTATGGTCTGTGAGAACGGCTGGGTTATTCAGGCTAGCCTAGTTGTGTTATGTTATCTAAAGACGGAAAGTACCTCACAGAAGGTGGTCTGATATTTGGATGTTTATGATGAAGTACTGTTGGGCCTTAGTGAGGGTACTCCATTAATTTAGATTGTACAGTTGATTAGCCAGATATGGGTAAATCAAGCATCTCCCCTGTTATATGTAGCTATTGTGCACTCCAGTCCAAATAAGGTAGTCTCTTTTTTGGTAGCAATGCCATTTTTTCTTATAAAACACTCAGTCTTTTCTGAGTTCAGTAATGTGATACAGACATAGAGCACTAAGATGTATCTGAGTCTCAGTGGGGAGGGTTCCCTGGTGAATGTATGTTTGGGGAGATATCTTGGTATCAGTTCAAAGAAAGGAGTATTTGGTCTCTGAAAAATCTAATTAGGAGACATTTTAACCCTGGACACAATGGATGTTATGTAGTAACTCTGATCGGACCATTGTCCATTGTGTTATTCCTCAAGCCTCTCCCTGTGTTATAGAGAAACATGCAATGTTCTCTGCCCTGAGTGGAAGAAACATCATGAACAAATGAATTGGTTGCTTCTTTTTGTTTTCAAACGGATCCTCCAGTGAGGCGCTTTGTGTTCCCTTGGCTGGTGTTGCCAAGGCGTCAGGAGTCGACGCTCTGCAATAACATTTTTATGAAACGGGATGGCATGAAGCGTGTCCAAGAACCTGCCTTTTCCGGAAATTCTGGGTTTTCCAAGGACAAGTTGTTGTGTATCTCCCTCCAGAATTCCTTTTCTCTTTCGAACAAAACATTATTTTCTTTCTATTTCTTTGTTCTTATGAGTGACCCACTAGACTAGCGCCATGGGTCTTAGTTTGGCTTCAGAACAGACAGTATACGCCTAGGCAACTGATGGTAATGACGGTAGCCATTTTGTTTCAAAAGTTAAATCAAACTATGCTCTGTCCTTATATTAACCAGGAAGTCTTGGGGTTATCAGTACTAATGGTTGAAAGCATGACTTGTTTTTCCCGATATTTGATAGATTTCTCTGTTTATTTGTTCATCCAAATTATTTTGCTCGTTGTCATCACAAGGCAATTTGTTCAGACTTTGTAGTTCGTTCAACTTCCTCTCTGTTCAAAGATTGATTGAACTTAATGTTTTAATCTTGGAACCAATATACTGAGAGTACTGGTTGTTCTTCCAACTTTTAACAAACAATAATATTTTGTACCAATACTTTATCCTCTGGTTGTTTCTCAAAAGGGTAAAAAAAAAAAAAGATTTTGACATCGAAAATAATAGATAAGTGTCACACCATCTTACTTTATGGCTTATAAATTTAAAACTAAAATTGCAACACAATACTAGCTGGACAGCTTTATACTACGTTATTTAGATGGAATGCCTATCAGAACAGATGAACGTGGGTAAATATCCTACATAAAGTATACATCAGACACAAGGTGTCCATAGCTCTCTGAACTCCATACATTTCACATTTCTGAGGAGACATATCTAAGGGATCATAGATACAAACTGGGTCAGTGAACATAAGGGGCTGAATAAAGTAAATAGCCTACTTTGCAGACCTCAGCAGAATAGGATCCACCTCATGAGATCTACAGTACATACAGTAGAACCAGACTCACTGAACATATTGAAGTGAATTCTCTACACCCCCCATTAAAACAAAGTAAGATGAAGAGATGAATAGTAATTATATGGATAAAAAATATCTAAGGTGAAATAGAGCATTCTAATGATGGAGCACAATCTATATATAACCTCATTCACATCAAATGCACCAGGAATTCACAGGATGACAGACGGAATTGTCATGCATTCTAGAACCATTTGAAATTCTCCTGTCGCCACGGTAATGAGCTGTTGTTGATTCTACGGAACACTGCAGAATTCCATCACGTACTATAGCCTACGCAGCACTAAAAACAGAACACGGAATAACGACTTGTGTTCTTTTCCTCTAGTACATCTCATTCATTCCTTCTATTCATACACCTGTACATACTAACGAGGTGAGGCGGTGGCTGGAATACCAGACTGCATTGAACAATTGCACGGCATGCCTACCTGATGTCTACACTTTCCTCCCTTTGTTAGTGTAGTCCTCCACCGCACCGCACACACAGAACGGACCCAGGCCTGCTTCCTGAGTGCCATAGTGAGTTAGGGGTGTTTCTGATTACAGTATAACTCAGAGAGGAGTGAGGCTGAGGCACACATACACACACACACACACACAGTACACACACACACACACACACACACACACACACACACACACACACACACACAGTATACACACACACACACACACACACACATACACTAGGCCACACACACACACACTAGTATAACTACAAGCATAGAATGTACGGTCCCAGGGCCGGTGCTTCCCCTGAACCCAGCAGGCCAGGTAGCTGTTCACTTTCTCTGGTTGTAAATCTGACAGGCTTGGTCTGGTCTGGTGGCTGCATGGTGCACCACGTGTTACTGATACTACTGCATCATGTCAGACACAGGACAGAAGTCATGTGAGGTGTATTTATTAACCATCCACAACATCAGGTAAGTAGTGAGTGGACTGTTAGGAACCAACAATGCTATCAAAGGCATGAGACGCTTGCATTGAATGCACTTGTTGCTGCACACATACATTTATCTTTGTGGTGAAACAAGTGGATCACTTCCTGTACCGTATGAGGTTACTTTATGGGGGTCACACACAAGTAATACACATTAATAATGACAAATAGAACGCACCTGGTAACATGTTAAGGTGTCCAGGTCCTAGTTCAACACTTAACACAGAGCTACTCCATAAGCTTAAAGAGTGTTTGGTGTTCTATAGACTAGACCTCCGGCAAGGTGTTTCTGAGTAGAGAACGTTATCACCTCCCTGTAGACATTAACAGCTCAGCTAGCATGGCTGTAACACATTATCAAGCCGTTAAAGTGTCACAGAGAGGCCGGTGCCTGATGACTGAGTTATTATTTCATCTTAACACATTGCCCTTCTGTGCCAACGTCTTTAGGCCTATTATGCCGGTACTTTGAAGTTGGTTGTGTGTGATTTGGGTATAAATACATAGGTGGTACATAGGTGATATGGGAAAACGTACTGTATATAAAAGTATTAGTTCTATCCTAGTTAATATGAAGAGCTAAGCTTAGCTAGCACATTACATCAATCTCTATGAAATAAACATGTAAATGTACCAGAAGACTAACCATCAGGTAAGTAGTGAGTGGACTGCTAAGTACCAGCAATGCTGTCATAGGCGTAAGATGGAGATTACAAAGGTACTGGCCTTTTGTCATTTGAGCAAAAGTCTGCCCTCCATCCTCCGTACTCTCTCCTCCGTGACCCGGAAACCGATAACTGGTCGAGTGGTCGAGGAGAGTATCAATTCGTTATTAGGCGAAGGAAAGAGTGTCCTCCCCTCCTCGATAGCCACCTTTCATCGAGGATAGTCATGTGTATCCTACCTTTGCAAATTAGTTTAAAAAATCTGCCAAACCTCCTTTGAAGCAGTTGTTTTCTCAAAGGAGAAAAGCATGTAAACATTAAAAGATTAAAAGATTTGCTTCTTATCATTTTATCTATAAATGTCTTGCACAAACTAGATACATTTGTTTTATCACTATACACATTTATTTTGGCTTCCACTCCTGTAAACGTCATTTGCCTGTTGACGCGCGTATTTCTCCTTGATTACGAGAGAGGCGTGAGGGCGCAGGAGGTGAGCAAAAACACTGTATGCAGACTCAAACATGACCTTCTTCCATTAGAGAAACAAACATCCTTTGTACTGAGGTCACAAGACAGGTAAAGATAAGGTCAAGGTCACAAAAGGAAGAATACTGCAGGGGGGAGACAAACACACCCAATTATGTTATTGTTGATGGTGATGTTGTTGTTCGTAAATACATATTTAATCACCGAAGCCCATCTGACTTCAAACAAAGACCTAATACACCAGTAGATTATTTTATTGTGTGTGTAAGTGTTTTCACTGCAGGAAATCCTAGGCAAAAAGAGACAAAATATTGTTCCAAAAACAATCAGGGTCATTTAGAGTGAACAAGACAGGAATAGACAAAATAACTGCATGATTCAATTGGAATCTTGGAGTCATACATAGCGGGACAATTGATCAACAATGACATCCCAAGTTCCACAAGGGAGCCATAGGCTCAGTGTGCGTCCCAAATGGTACCCTATTCCCTACATAGTGAACTACCTTTGACCAAAGCACTACATAGGGAATAGGGTGCCATTTAATTTGGGACGCAGCCTCAGTTTAGCTTTGAGGAAGTGATACAAGACCATGTTGGCACCTAGAACCACAGCTGCCATTTTGAGTGATGTCCCCATAGGGAGAGAAACTAGTAAGCAGACACACTTGTGGCTATGAGTCTACTCTCAAATAATGCCACACATCTTCCTACATATTGTTCATTGTTCCTAACGAGCATCGCAGCTTGAAAAGAATACGGAAATATTAATAAACACGGGAAATTGCATTCAATATGAAATAGCTTGGGCCGGTCCGGCAGGAGTCGAGGTCAACGTAATATTGTTGATCACAGGAAGCTCGTCCCCCCTAATAACAATGACAAAACACAGAAGAGTGGGTGGACATCGCTGGAGTGAGAGGGAGCAACAAGTAAATGTGGGACTTTCCCTCTATACAGTACAGTGAAGGGAATCAAGGGTCCTTTTCAAGGGCCCTTCAAGACATGAAAGGGACCTTTGGAGCTGCCAGAGGACGTGCCAAATGGCCCTCTGCCTATTCCCTATATAGCACATTATATTTGAAAGGGCCCGGGGTGGCAGGTAGCCTAGCGGTTAAGAGCATTGGGCTGGTACCTGAAAGGTCACTGGTTTGAATCCCTGAGTTGACTAGGTGAAAAATCTGTCAATGTGCCCTTGAGTGAAGCACTTAAACCTAATTGTGCCTGTAAGTTGCACTGGATAAGCATGTCAAAAATCAAATTTGATTTGACACATGCGCCGAATACAACAGGTGTAGACCTTACTGTGAAATGTCTACTTACAAGCCCTTAACCAACAATGCAGTTCAAGAAAGAGTTAAGAAAATATTTACAAAAATAAACTGAAGAAAAACAAAATATATATATATATATATATATATTTAAAGTAACACAATAACAATAATGAGGCTATAGGCAATAGGGTGTTATTTGGGAATGCAGACGGAGTCATTTTCAATATCACGCCATTTTCTTCCAAAGGAAAAATAACTGATCCAAGAGCTTTTGTTCTTTGGGTAATGTTCTCAAGTGCTCGTCTAGAGGATGGGGAAGCCGATAGGTGAATTCCAAGATGTTAGCATTGTAATGTAATGTGGGTGTGTTTGGCTGTATAACATAATACTCCATCCCCAATCTGATATCCGAGATGTGTTTTTAGATATGATTTATTTGTAATGCTTTATTCATGGTATTTTCAGTGTAATGTACAGATTCAGAATAATATAATAACATTATACATGATGTACTGATTCACCAAGTGTATAGAGGATAGATATAAAGTACCTATCTATCTATCTATCTATCTACCTACCTACCTACCTACCTACCTACCTACCTACCTACCTACCTACCTACCTACCTACCTACCTACCTACCTACCTACCTACCTACCTACCTACCTACCTACCTACCTACCTACCTACCTACCTATCTATCTACTGAACATGACGACCTGTAAACTATACATTTCCTGTGCATTGTCACTCATCCCACCAAAAGAATCATATTTATGTCTCTGTATCTATGGTGGCCTGTTTGGATAACACAACATAACATATAGAGTGATGAAACACATTATAAAGAAATGCTGAGTAGGAATGAAGACCTGAACCTGTTTTTATTGAAGGATCAGTCGTCTAAATTAGGCTCACAGATAGTTGTGCAAGTGGTCAGTTAACATGTACACAATAAAGGCCTGAAGTTTATTTTTCATCCGTTTTTAGACGGTCCTGCACAGAGTTCAGGGGCTACAGTTAACATGTACACAATAAAGGCCTGAAGTTTATTTTTCATCCGTTTTTAGACGGTCCTACACAGAGTTCAGGGGCTACAGTTAACATGTACACAATACAGCTTTTCTTTAGGCTATATTCATAAAGTGGGCCAGAGTTTCAGTGATGATCTAGGATCAGGTGCCCCCTCTGATTCATTAGGATCTAAAATGCAAAACTGATCCTATATCACTACTCTGAGACTCTTTGTGAATATGGGTCCTAATTTGACATAAAAGTGCATATATATTACATGCCTCTAAACACCAACTTTTAAATGTTTTAATGTTTATAAAAACAGTTCTAACAATTTATCAATGAACAATTCTCACCAATAAAATCGAACATACAAAAACCTAAAACGCTACTCATTCATTATTTATTATGTATCATATTCATCTGTAACAAATGCAGTCATCTGAAATAAATGTATAAATGACCATTGTAAGAACTGAGGTAATTTACAGCATATTGGCTAAAGAGTAGAGGTCCTAAGATAGCAATATTAAACAAACTCACCAATCTTCGGTGCTTGAACCCATAAAAACGAATTCATCATTTTAGTAATTTAACAGAGGCTCTTATCCAGAGCGACTTAGAAGAGCAATTAGGGTTAAGTGCCTTGCTCAAGGGCACGTTGACAGATTGTTCACCTAGTAGTCTCAAATCAGTGACCTTTTGGTTATTGGCCCAAAGCTCTTAACCGCTAGGCTACCTGTTAGCCCAACATGCCACACTGCCTTAATAAAACCACTTGTTGCAGTCATTCAGCTTACCCGCTGCTCCGAGGTGCCTGCATAGCCCTACACTTTTTTAAATCAAAAATAGCCCAAGCCCACCGGTGCTGTTCTGCAGGCATGGCTGGATGAGACTCCGGCAAATGTTTCAATGTGGCTTCAGAAATTATTACATTTGCAGCAATTAGAGAGGCTATCCCATGTCCAATAGAATACCTTACTAGCCTCTCATCTAGACTTAGAATGATCATCTGTGTTATGCATGGGAATGGTGACCCCAGACAACTGATCTGACCTGATTCTTAAAATGATGGCCGGGTCCTGGATCTCGGTTCTCCCCACTTCTCCTGGGGTGGGCGTCCGTTTGCCCTTGGGCATGGAATTTACAGGTATGGTCGATTCATTCAGCAACTGCCTGAACCAACTCTGTTCTCTTAAGCTTCCTACCAGTGTCACGTGCATAGATCTACGTCTGTGCCTGCGCTTGGGTAGAGTAGGTGTTTTGGAGCCACGGACACCTTTCGTAACATGATACCAAGCAGGTCCATGCATTTCTTGACTCACAAATAGCAACGTACACCAGGGGGCGACAGCAGCCATTTTTCTGTAGGCCTACATGTAATGAAAGTTGAGGCTTGATTTACATTACCTTGTGCTTGCCAGTAGGCTGTAGGTAAGCTATCCTTTTAGCTTCCCACATCTCCATGTGAAATAATACGATTTATAAAGAATATGCCATTGGCAAATATTCATATAGCCTACTCGCTAGTGTAACCTACAACATTATCCCAATTTGAGATGCTGTTTTAATGTTTTGGCTCCCATATCAACTAAAAATGTAATTTCTTCATAAAACAGAAAAAAGTCACATGGCTACCCGCTGTTTTTACCATGTAGCGGTCAGTGGACGCCGGTGGGAGGAGCTATAGGAGGACATTGTAATGGCTGGAATGGAATAACTGGAAAGGTATCAAACACATCAAACATGTTTGACTCCTGGTGGGATGTGTGCCAGAATCAGAAGGGAATAAGCAGGAAATCCGGAATCCTCCAACCAAGATTTTTGGAAAACCAGGGAATTTATTGAAAATGTATTGGAAATGTGCAACTCTAGAAGCAAACACTAATAAAAAATAAAAAATATATGACCAATGTGCTTTCACCCACGTTAGATAGCGGTAGCTGTCTGCGGTTCTGAAACACAGCCTAATCTCCAGTGCGCTGTTGAATTGGCGCCTTTTCCTAGACCATGTTGTGAATAATAGCAAAGTTAACCAGCATATTGTTGTTGAGAACAATGCGGTGGAGGCAGCAGCGGAGTTAGGAGATGAGAAAACAGCCCTTGCCTTAATTGTCTAAGAAAAGTGAGGAGAGAGGACACCCCAAACTTAATTAGGTCTGTAATCAATAGCCTAACTGTTCAATGTGCCTGGCTTCATGCATCATCCTTAGGAAATACACTACATGACCAAATGTAAGTGGACACCTGCTCGTCGAACATCTCATTCCAAGATCAGAGTTCGTTCCCCCCTTGCTGCTATAACAGCCTCCACTCTTCTGTGAAGACTTTTCACTAGATGTTGGAACATTGCTGCGAGGACTTGCTTCCATTTAGCCACAAGAGCATTAGTGAGGTTGGGCACTGATGTTGGTCAATTAGGCCTGGCTCGCAATCAGCGAGGTGTTCGATGGGGTTGAGGTGTTCGATGGGGTTGAGGTCAGGCAAGTCAAGTTCTTCCACGTCGATCTCGAAAAAACAATTCTGTATGGACCTCGCTTTGTGCACGGGGGCATTGTCATGTTGAAACAGGAAAGGGCCTTCCCCAAACTGTTGCCACAAAGTTGGAAGCACAGAATCGTCTAGAATGTCATTGTATGCTGTAGCGTGAAGATTTCTCTTCACTGGAACTAAGGAACCTAGCCCCAACCATGAAAAACCATGAAGAGCTGACTTGTTAGAAAGGTGGCATCCTATGATGATGCCATGTTGAAAGTCACTGAGCGCACATAAAAATGACTTGAGGTTAAATTCACATGTACCAAATAAAACATACAAGTTAAATGGGTTTCTAGGTCACTAAACATGTTACGCATAGGTACAGTATAGTGAATGTGCCCACTCTGGTATTGGCACGTGCACTCTAGATACAGTGCAGGTATAGCCTAAAATATTATTACAACATTAGATTTTAAAAAATGTATTAATTGCATTGTGGTGCTGTAGGCTAGTCTAGGTAGAATAATGGTATTGTCCCTAAACAAGATCAATAGAGGTGCTTTTTGAGCCGTCTCATGTCTTCACTGCTCTGTCAGGCGCAATGATGCTCATGGCCTCTCCGCTGCCTTTCAGCTATTCCTATTTGTTATTGTGGATTCATATTACAAGTGATGCAGCTTTGATGCTTTTAAGTGTGGTATGATGGCTAGTTAGCCTATTGCAGATCTGGACAAACGATCCACCTACCATTGTCACTATGAATGGTGGATAGAGTGCAGAATAGACTGTTAGACTATATTGACATGTGGTATAGTTAAGCAATAAGGCCAGAGGGGGTGTGGTATATTTTTTTTATTTTACCTTTATTTTTACTAGGCAAGTCATTTAAGAACAAATTCTTATTTTCAATGACGGCCTAGGAACAGCGGATTAACTGCCTTGTTCAGGGGCAGAACGACAGATTTTAACCTTGTCAGCTCAGGGATTCGATCCAGCAACCTTTCGGTTACGGGCCCAACACTCTAACCACTGGGCTATTGTTCAGGAATGAACCTGAACAATAAGTGACACAGTGTGGGAATGAACCTGAACAATAAGTGGCACAGTGTGGGATTAAACCTGAACAATAAGTGGCACAGTGTGGGATTGAACCTGAACAATAAGTGGCACAGCGTGGGATTAAACCTGAACAATAAGTGGCACAGCGTGGGATTGAACCTGAACAATAAGTGGCACAGCGTGGGATTGAACCTGAACAATAAGTGGCACAGTGTGGGATTGAACCTGAACAATAAGTGGCACAGCGTGGGATTGAACCTGAACAATAAGTGGCACAGTGTGGGATTGAACCTGAACAATAAGTGGCACAGTGTGGGATTAAACCTGAACAATAAGTGACACAGCGTGGGATTGAACCTGAACAATAAATGGCACAGCGTGGGATTGAACCTGAACAATAAGTGGCACAGTGTGGGATTGAACCTGAACAATAAGTGGCACAGCGTGGGATTGAACCTGAACAATAAGTGACAGAACTGATCGGTATGAGTTTCTTATAAATCTTTTCCTTTCTATTTTTCTCTTCATTCAGAAATCTGAGATCCTCACTGTTACAAATGCTCGGAGGCTTGTTGTGCAATCAAACTGAACGTCTTTACTTCAGATCAACATGTTAACAACTCATACAGAATTTACCCATCCAATCCTCACACCTCCGTTTGCCTGATACATTCTTAAAGCAACAGTATTCAATACTCAACTGAGCTACGACACCATATTACTGAACATAATATTAACCCCGACCCTCCCGCTTTAGTTCACATAGTCCTTAAGCCACGAGGGAGGAGCTATGACCCGTTGGGGTCTCCCAGTGTTCAGAGGTGCGGCTGGTGACAGGGTAACTGCAGTCATTTGAGGCCTGACTGGTGGAAGGGCCCTGAACTAAGCCTGGTGTAGCGGTGGAGGTGTGTGAGCCCCTTGACCTTGCGCCTGCCCATGGTGAGTTGTGGACAGACGGGTCAGGAAAGGATCCCCCAGAGGCGAATGGACCTTTCTGAGGCGATTTGCATGCCAGCGGGATCCATCCTGAAGTTGGAATGTTGCAGGCCCTAGCTGTCGTTCCACTATCAGGGGCTTGGACCTGTTCCCTGCCAATCATCAGGGAGGCAGGAGACACCCCAGTTGTGGAGTGCTTGGTAGCCCTGGTGTGAAGTAGTGTAAGGAACAGAGCCACATCAAAAGGTTGTCCCTCAGCCAAGTAGGCCCGTATTCCTTCCTTCAGGGTCCTGTTCAAGCTTAACACACCCCACCCCCATACCCCATTTTGAATGCAAGTCATGAATGACTAGTAGGTATCGTGTGTGCTGGGGCCCCGTGCAACTCTCCACAGATATCCACCTCCAGGTGGTCCCAGGGAGCCTTTGGCCATTCCATTGGTGTCAGGGATATAGGAGTGGGTCTGCCCGATTTCCCACTCATCAGGCATGCTGTGCAGTCCTTCACAAGGGACTCAGTGTCTCTGTCAATATTTTGCCACCAGACGTGTCACTGCATCGTTGCTTCACCTTAACGATGCCCAGGTGCCCCTCGTGCCATGCGAAGCACACGCGCTTTCAGGACCTCTGGAATCAGTGTGCGATGTCCTCTGGCGATGCACACCTCCTCCCAGCATCCTGAGATGCCTGTCTGAGTTCCTGCACTGTGACAGTTGCGCCCCCCTCTATTGCCATGCACACCATTGATGCAGGTGAGATCGCCCTGTACAGCAGGTCAGCAATTTTTCAACAGTCTTCAATGCCAGATCACGCAGCTCCTTTCTCCTCCTTCTCTCTAATCTCTCTTTCTGCCGCCTCCCTCTTTTTCTTCTCCTCCTCTCTAATCTCTCTTTCTGCCACCTCCCTCTTTTTCTCCTCATCCTCTCTAATCTCTATTTCCGCCACCTCCCTCTTTTTCTTCTCCTCCTCTCTAATCTCTCTTTCTGCCGCCTCCCTCTTTTTCTCCTCCTCCTCTCTAATCTCTATTTCTGCCGCCTCCCTCTTTTTCACTTCCTCGTCTCTAATCTCTATTTCCGCCACCTCCCTCTTTTTCTCCTCCTCCTCTCTAATCTCTCTCTCTGCTGCCTCCCTCTTTTTCCCTTCCTCCTCTCTAATCTCTCTTTCTGCTGCCTCCCTCTTTTTCCCTTCCTCCTCTCTAATCTCTCTTTCTGCTGCCTCCCTCTTTTTCTCTTCCTCCTCTCTAATCTCTCTCTCTGTTCCCTCCCTCTTTTTCTCCTCCTCCTCTCTAATCTCTCTTTCTGCTGCCTCCCTCTTTTTCTCTTCCTCCTCTCTAATCTCTCTCTCTGCTGCCTCCCTCTTTTTCTCCTCATCCTCTCTAATCTCTATTTCCGCTGCCTGCCTCTTTTTCTCTTCCTCCTCTCTAATCTCTATTTTAGCTGCCTGCCTCTTTTTCTCCTCCTCCTCTCTAATCTCTCTCTCTGCTGCCTCCCTCTTTTTCTCCTCCTCCTCTCTAATCTCTCTCTCTGTTGCCTCCCTCTTTTTCTCCTCCTCCTCTCTAATCTCTCTTTCTGCTGCCTCCCTCTTTTTCTCTTCCTCCTCTCTAATCTCTCTCTCTGTTGCCTCCCTCTTTTTCTCCTCCTCCTCTCTAATCTCTCTTTCTGCCGCCTCCCTCTTTTTCCCTTCCTCCTCTCTAATCTCTCTCTCTGCCGCCTCCCTCTTTTTCTCCTCCTCCTCTCTAATCTCTCTCTCTGCTGCCTCCCTCTTTTTCCCTTCCTCCTCTCTAATCTCTATTTCTGCTGCCTCCCTCTTTTTCTCTTCCTCCTCTCTAATCTCTCTCTCTGCCGCCTCCCTCTTTTTCTCCTCCTCCTCTCTAATCTCTCTCTCTGCTGCCTCCCTCTTTTTCCCTTCCTCCTCTCTAATCTCTCTTTCTGCTGCCTCCCTCTTTCTCTCCTCCTCCTCTCTAATCTCTCTTTCTGCTGCCTCCCTCTTTTTCTCTTCCTCCTCTCTAATCTCTCTCTCTGCTGCCTCCCTCTTTTTCTCCTCATCCTCTCTAATCTCTATTTCCGCTGCCTGCCTCTTTTTCTCTTCCTCCTCTCTAATCTCTATTTTAGCTGCCTGCCTCTTTTTCTCCTCCTCCTCTCTAATCTCTCTCTCTGCTGCCTCCCTCTTTTTCTCCTCCTCCTCTCTAATCTCTATTTCCGCTGCCTGCCTCTTTTTCTCTTCCTCCTCTCTAATCTTTATTTTAGCTGCCTCCCTCTTTTTCTCCTCCTTCTCTCTAATCTCTCTTTCTGCAACCCCCCTCTTTATCTCCTCCTCCTCTCTAATCTCTTTCTCCGCTGCCTCCCTCTTTTTCTCCTCCTCCTCTCTAATGTCTCTTTCTGCCGCCTCCCTATTTTTCCCTTCCTCCTCTCTAATCTCTCTCTCTGCCGCCTCCCTCTTTTTCTCCTCCTCCTCTCTAATCTCTCTCTCTGCTGCCTCCCTCTTTTTCCCTTCCTCCTCTCTAATCTCTATTTCTGCTGCCTCCCTCTTTTTCTCTTCCTCCTCTCTAATCTCTATCTCTGCCGCCTCCCTCTTTTTCTCCTCCTCCTCTCTAATCTCTCTCTCTGCTGCCTCCCTCTTTTTCCCTTCCTCCTCTCTAATCTCTCTTTCTGCTGCCTCCCTCTTTTTCTCTTCCTCCTCTCTAATTTCTCTCTCTGTTGCCTCCCTCTTTTTCTCCTCCTCCTCTCTAATCTCTCTTTCTGCCGCCTCCCTCTTTTTCCCTTCCTCCTCTCTAATCTCTCTCTCTCCTGCCTCCCTCTTTTTCTCCTCCTCCTCTCTAATCTCTCTTTCTGCTGCCTCCCTCTTTTTCCCTTCCTCCTCTCTAATCTCTCTTTCTGCCGCCTCCCTCTTTTTCTCCTCCTCCTCTCTAATCTCTATTTCTGCTGCCTCCCTCTTTTTCTTCTCCTCCTCTCTAATCTCTGTCTCTGCTGCCTCCCTCTTTTTCTCCTCCTCCTCTCTAATCTCTATTTCTGCTGCCTCCCTCTTTTTCTTCTCCTCCTCTCTAATCTCTGTCTCTGCTGCCTCCCTCTTTTTCTCCTCCTCCTCTCTAATCTCTATTTCCACCGCCTCCCTCTTTTTCTCCTCCTCCTCTCTAATCTCTCTTTCTGCCGCCTCCCTCTTTTTCTCCTCCTCCTCTCTAATCTCTATTGCCACTGCCTCCCTCTTATTCTCTTCCTCCTCTCTAATCTCTCTTTCTGCCGTCTCCCTCTTTTTCCCTTCCTCCTCTCTAATCTCTCTCTCTGCCGCCTCCCTCTTTTTCTCCTCCTCCTCTCTAATCTCTCTTTCTGCTGCCTCCCTCTTTTTCTCCTCCTTCTCTCTAATTTCTCTTTCTGCAACCCCCCTCTTTATCTCCTCCTCCTCTCTAATCTCTCTCTCTGCTGCCTCCCTCTTTTTCTCCTCCTCCTCTCTAATCTCTCTTTCTGCTGCCTCCCTCTTTTTCTTCTCCTCCTCTCTAATCTCTGTCCCTGCTGCCTCCCTCTTATTCTCTTCCTCCTCTCTAATCTCTCTTTCTGCCGCCTCCCTCTTTTTCTCCTCCTCCTCTCTAATCTCTGTTTCTGCCACCTCCCTCTTTTTCTCCTCCTCCTCTCTAATCTCTATTTCCGCTGCCTCCCTCTTTTTCTTCTCCTCCTCTCTAATCTCTATTTCTGCTGCCTCCCTCTTTTTCTTCTCCTCCTCTCTAATCTCTGTCTCTGCTGCCTCCCTCTTTTTCTCCTCCTCCTCTCTAATCTCTCTTTCTGCCACCTCCCTCTTTTTCTCCTCCTCCTCTCTAATCTCTATTTCCGCTGCCTCCCTCTTTTTCTCCTCCTCCTCTCTAATCTCTATTTCTGCTGCCTCCCTCTTTTTCTTCTCCTCCTCTCTAATCTCTGTCTCTGCTGCCTCCCTCTTTTTCTCCTCCTCCTCTCTAATCTCTATTTCTGCCGCCTCCCTCTTTTTCTCCTCCTCCTCTCTAATCTCTATTTCCGCTGCCTCCCTCTTTTTCTCCTCCTCCTCTCTAAACTCTATTTCTGCTGCCTCCCTCTTTTTCTTCTCCTCCTCTCTAATCTCTGTCTCCGCTGCCTCCCTCTTTTTCTCCTCCTCCTCTCTAATCTCTATTTCTGCCGCCTCCCTCTTTTTCTGCTCCTCCTCTCTAATCTCTATTTCTGCTGCCTCCCTCTTTTTCTTCTCCTCCTCTCTAATCTCTATTTCTGCTGCCTCCCTCTTCCTCATCTCCTCTTCCCTAACACTAGCCTGTGTCAGCAAGTCTGCCTCATAATAACCCCTGTTCTCATTCAGTAATTCATCTATCTTCTCTAGCAGCTCTGTGACCTGAGTGTTGTCATTCTTGTCCTTGTTGTTAAAGACATGGTATCTGTCCCCACAACTGTTAATAAATTGTAGTAGTTGGCTGCTGCCTTTTATAAGCGTCTCTACTGGTTTCCCCTCTAGCTGGTCTACCCCAGTAAACAGAACCATTGTGTACTTTAAAGCCTCCTCTCCAAAATTCTCCTGGATCCATTGTAATGACTTTCTGTCCTCATCTGTGAATTCCTCCAGCCTGATCACCAATAGGGAGGCATGAGGTGTGTTGTTCATGCATTCATCAGTTTTAACCATAACTTCCTCAGGTTTCAACAATGTACCGAAGATAGCTGGGGTGTCAATCATAATTATTCTATACTGGCCGATAACAACGTTTTGTTTCTCACACTTTGTGGTCACAGACACTGGAGAAGCCTCTGCTCGAAACACCTCTCTCCCCTGGATGGTGTTTCCTGTTGAACTCTTCCCTGATCCAGTATTACCCAACTGAACAATCCTCTTGTCAAGTCTCACCTTACCTGCAGAGACACAGGGTATGCAATGAGTAAATGTTAAATAATATATGGAATCATACTCTGCAGAACAAAACATTGGAAAATAAGTTGTGACTTCACACACCCTCCGCTGTGGGACTCATATTGTACAAATGTCCTCCCAGAACCAGAAGTGTAATGGGGAGTATGAGGAACCATTTTCTTTTCCAGAAGCCAACCTGAGGAAAACAGAGTAAGTCATGTATGTTACTAAATTGATACAGTTACTTTACAATCCTTAATCAATTAGAACACAACTAAGAATCTAACTGGGAAAGAATTAATCCCTCTACCTCAGTCAACGTCCTTTCTATTTGAACATGGCCGTGGTCGTCAGTGGAATCCACTAACGTGTGTTTCTTTAGTCCTGGGGCCTTGTAGTGGTCTCTAACATGGTCTTCACAGTACGCAGCCTTACAAACCTTGCAGAACTTCACAGATTTGTTGGTGCGCCCCACACATATGTCACACTTCGGTCTGGTACAATTCACGTGAGAGAATACAATTGAATAACAAAACATTATTGTCCACACAAACGTTATATTTTCTTACTCCTGAACTAATTTAAGCATGATAACCAAAGGGGGTGAATACTTATCTTACCAATTTATTTCAGTATTTTCTTTTTAATTATTTGGTTTATAAATATTGTGTAGATCAGTGACAAAAAAATCCTTATTAAATCAATTTTAGTTCCAAGTTGTAACACGAGAAAATGTGAAAAAGTCCAAGGGGGTGGATTATACCCCCTAAATTATGACCATACCTTTGATGTGCACCATCAGATCCTTGTGAATCCATCCCACCTTCATCTGAGCTGAGCACTGAGCAGTTTGTCTTCAGATACTGGCTCCTAGCAACGAGAGAGAGATTGTTTTAAGTTACCAATCATGTATATCTAATCTGATATAGTGGTCATAGTAAACATTAGCACTGATATGCCAAGTCTCTGTTACTGCCGGTTTACTTAATTCGTACAATTTATTTGAACTCTGAGCGAGGGCGAACAACTGCCCCCTCTCAATGAGGATTTCAAGTTCAAGTTCAAGGGTTACTGCAGGCAATGTTTTCAGAAAGCAAGATCCCCATTAAGAGCTTTTCAGACACCTACCGGAATATCGGCGAGTACCCTACAGGCGCATAGTACCATGACTCTGTAAACTGATAGTGTTATCCTGCTAGCTAGCCAGCAGATAAGTTAGCTGGTCCTGCTGTGCTGGTCCTGCACAGACTACGTTTTCTACTTGGATTGGTCAACCACAAAGGCACCGCTTTCCGCCTTGGATATAATTTCGCCCCCACCTAGGCTTCAATGAAAATGAATGGGCCACCCCGTCCTCTGTCTGCGAGCGCCTTTATAATCAATGGGAGCATAGCAATCTTCGTGCTCAATATTAGTGGATATACCATTTATTTTCTAGTACAATCATGGTACCAATACTTGCTTCTATACTGAACAAAAATATAAATGCAACCTGCAACAATTTCAAAGATTTTACTGAGTTACAGTTCATATAAGGAAATCAGTCTCTTTAAATAGATTCAATAGGCCCTAATCTATGGATTTCACATGACTGTGAATACAGATATGTGTATGTTGGTCAAAGATAACTTCAAAAACAGGTAGGGGCGTAGATCAGAAAACCAGTCAGTATCTGGTGTTGCTACCATTTGCCTCATGCACCTCCGACACATCTCCTTAGTTGATCAGGTTGTTGATTGTGACCTGTGGAATGTCCCACATCTGACACGAAGACTTACAAGAAGTCCCTTTATGACCCCTTTGCCATCAAACAGGCAAAAGGACAATATAGGAACAAGGTGGAATCCTATTACAGCTCCGACGCTCGACACGTGGCAGGGGCTACAGTCCATTACAGATTACAAAGAAAGACCTAGCCATGATCTACCCAATGATGCCTCTACCAGAATAAAGGCTACCTGCCACAATGACTGCCACCCTGTAGCACTCACATTTGTAATAATGAAGTGCTTTGAAAGGCTGCTCATGGCACACACATCAACTCAATCCCAGACACCCTAGACAAACTCCAATATGCATATCGCCCCAACAGATCTACAGACGATGCAATCTCAATTGCACTCCACACTGCACTCCCACCTGGACAGTGGTTGAAGTATAGCATTGCAAGCAGGCAAGTAGATTAGTATTTTGTGCAAATGGGGGATATGATGGACAGGCTTATTCATAACAATAAACTGTACTTGAAACTTGAAACTTCAAATACAACTGATAATTAACATAGGAAACAATTGAGTGACGTCATCGATGGCTTCAAGAAGTCTGATTTAATTAATGTCCCTGATTAATGAAAAAATGAATGCAAGACAACGTTTCAGAAGACTCACCTTCTATCAAAGGTGGGGCACACACCGTTGAAATGTAGTGGAAGATGCATGGACTTATCGCTCTTCATGGACTGACAGTCAGGAACAGGTGGTTCTGGCTGGTCTTCCCTGATACAAACACAGCATAATATTTTCAACTCCAACTAAATTGTTTTTGTTGATAACCCCAAAGAACGCTGCTAAGGCTATCACCCTTCAGGGGGTTAGGGCAATTACGCCACTTGTCAACCTTATATTCATTATCTCCAGCACCAAAACAATGTCTACATACACTCACCGTGAGAGGCAAGAGGAAGCGTGAGAGGCAAGGCAAAGAAATCTCAACACTTGTTAACGCAGACCAACTAAAAACAAACTGGTATTATGTTTCCTCCCTGATTGATGTAATAGCATAATAGCAAGGCAGTGGCCTTTTCCTCTCACTACTAGACTACACAATTAAGAAGGACCCACAATTGGCCGAAATATTGAAGTCTATCCCGCGAAATTCTACATATACATGTCACAGCATACAGAATGAACTCATTGGTATACTCAGCAGTGTGGTGACGGAAGCTATAGTGGGTGAAGTAGGCAATTCATGGTATACCATAAAGGTTGATGGCACCCGGGACCCGAATGGCTGCGAAAACATATCAATTGTAATTCGATATGTTTCTGAAGAAAACCAAGCTACAGAGCGCCTTCTTACTATAGCAACTGCCGATGCAGGAGATGCTAAAACACTGACAGACACTATAACAGCAGAACTAACCAAAACGGGCCTGAACACCTCCAAGATCTTAAGCCAAGTGTATGACGGAGCCTCACTCATGTCTGGAAGTCGTGGTGGAGTACAAAAACTCTTACAAGAAAAACTAGAGCGAGAAATACCGTATGTGCATTGTTTTAACCATCAGCTACATTTAGTTGTAAATGCCCCCTTGTGAAAAAAAAAAGGCCACCCATTTAATATGTTCTGAAGCCGAGTCAACGGTACAGGCTGATCCTAACTGCAACAATTGCGTGGGACCATCGCGTCAGCATGGATCAACATCACTGTGGAACTCTTCCAACTTGTAGAATTCCAGCACCAAAGAATTCAGGCTGTTCTGGAGGCAAAGGGGGGAGCGAGGTCTGACCCGGTACTAGATTGCTCCCCACATCACAGCGAATCTCATAGTTTGAAAAGCACTGTTTTTTGATTATGTAAACTGTTTTACTTTATATTTTGTACACATATGTTGACACTGGCATTGTGCTGTAGATAATAAATATGTGGTTGAAAAGTGGTGGCATTGCCCTTTAAGTAGTTTGACAATTTATTAAATACATCTAGCAGCACATTGACTGTAAAGTGCTACAAAAAAACACAATTCAATAACAAATGAACATTTTATTAAACATAGATCACCTTATTCCATCTGAGCTCTTGTTAAAATCAAGGTATGGCATCATGTTTTGTGCTCCCTCTGCAGAGCCTCCATTTCCTACATCAAGCACACTTAGCATCGAGGGTTTCAGGGACGTAGCCATTTTAATATGTAACTGTGGGTAGTGAATGCACAAACAACACACAAAAAACATCAAAAGGTATAACAACTGAAATAACAAATCTAATTTACCAAGTATTTTAGGGTAATAAACCAATTATTAAGGCATTGTATAAAGAGGCATTGTAACTGTAAAAAGAGGCATTGTCAAAAGAGCCGTCCACAACTCGTGTTTGACTAAACGTTAGAAAGTCAAAGTCCTTTTCGAGGCATTGGAAAGCTCCCTGGTCTTTGTGGTTGAATCTGTGTTTGAACACTATTATTTCATAAAGAGTGAGTCCATGCAACTTGCTAAGCACATCTTTACTCCAGAACTTATTTAGGCTTGCCATAAAAAAGCGGTTGAATACTTACTGACTCAAGACATTTCAGCTTTTCATTTTTGTAAACATTTCTAATGTACAAAAACTATGCCATTTGGGGTATTGTGTGTAGGCCCAGTGACACACAATCTCAATGTAAGCCATTTTAAATTCAGGCTGTAACACCATTTTTTGGGGGAAAGTAAAGGAGTGTGAATACCTTCTGAAGGCACATTATATGTACAGTATATCAGCAATTGTTTTGTTAAAGACGCATTTTAAGACGTTATTAAACTGCTATTAATATAACCAATTCATCTAAGAGGTAAACCTATAGGCTAAAAAAGACTATGATTATACAGAATTTTTAAAAATTATGTAAATACCTTATGAAACTTGAATTACCCTGCTGTGTAGGCCATAGCCATTGTCAGACAGACAGAAACTGACAGGAAAAGTTATTTCCTGTTCTCTTTGTGAAGTATGTGCAAAGAAAGTGTATTCTAAACCGTCTTTGGTGTGTACATGTGTGCAGTGGTGGCCTCTGATTGGTTGAATATCTTTGACGGTGGAGGGGGGTTTGTCAACAAAGCAGTAGAAATAAACTACATGTAGTTTCTTTGTTAAGATACAGTATATAATGCGATGTGTGCATTTGAACAACAGCATAAATACACCTAGGTTCACCTTTTGCATGTAAAAAAACAGAATCACCACTGAATCACCAGTGGACATGCTGCCACTGTTGTGAACAGGTTTACCAACTATTTCGAATGAGCAGCCAGCTCACCAATGAGTGCACTGGTGACTTTGATTGATTGATGAAGGAAAAACCCAACAAGCACAGATGTGTTAAGGGTGGGATATGAACCTGGGTCCCCCATGGTAGAAATCAATCAAGAAAAAAGTTTGATTTCACCTAATTTTAACATGTCATAAAGAGCACAACTTCATAAAAACACATGTTCTCATCTCAAGAGCTTAAATGACTATAGTAAGTGCCTATTAAATGCCAAATAAAGTAACAGGGTTGACCATTTATTTTTAAATCAGCCATAAATCCCATTGTGACAGGGGTAATGGAAGCTTGTTGTGTGCAACAGGGAGTGGCAATTGAATGCAAGCTTTACTCTAGCCTGTCTATCTATAGGTAACAGTTGTCGCGTTATGCTCGACTTGCTAAATGTTCCACCGCAAAACACCAGAAAATGGCCAAAAATAGTAGAACCAGCTCACCTGCTTTTAATCTATGATTTGACTATTAGATGTTCAATGTTTCTTTTGAATATATATATATATTCTAAATAATAGTTTCACCCTATTAATACAAGAGTTCCGTTTACGTAACAGGGTTTACCTTAAATTGAGGGGCACTAATCACTAATTAATCATTCCAAGATGGCGTAACAGTGCAGACGTGTTTTTGTTCGTCCCGTCTCATGTCCCGTGTAAATAGTTTGTAATATGTCTGTCTTTCCTTCCATATATTTTTTATTGTTCCCGATTTACCTCTCCTGCAACCCGCCTTACCCAACGTGAAGCGGATCTAATATCTTTACTTTTCATTATTTAACTGAACCGCAGTCAGAAGCTAGCCTGCTAGCTAGCTTGCTAACGAGCTACTAGCCATCGCTCACCACTGCTCTGCCTGCATCAGTCGCTTTTAGTTCGGACAGTATCGGCCAGTCTGCACAGCGCGCTACCAACCCAGCGCATATCGGACTGCGTTTCCTTCCACTTCACCGGATTTCCACTGAAATCACAGGACCATCACACCGGATCATCACAGCTAGCTAGCTGCAAACGAGTGACTGCTGTTTTGGCTAACACCATTGTCCATATGCTACCTTGAGCTAGGCCCATCTCCTGGACAGCCGACGTGTACTAGCTACTCTCCCGGGCTGCAGTACCTTTGTTGACCTGCCTAGTGCAGCGCCCATTGAACCGCTCCCTGGCTCACCTCTTTGCTGCTCATCGGATCCTATGATTACTCAGCTTCACAGCTGATGCCTGCGGGACTGTTCGGTTATATGGTATTTCATTCTGTTTAACTGCCAGGCCTCAGGTCCTGTGTGTAGCACATCACATGTCTCTACCTGACCCTCTTTGTCCATTCATCGCCATTACCCATCGTTGTCTTAGCTCTCTTAGTTTGTTTTTATGCCCCTTTCTTATTTCAATATGCCTTGTCTGTTGCTGTTGAGGTTAGCTATTATTGTTTTATTTCACTGTAGAGCCCCCAGTCCTGCACAACATGCCTCTGATAGCTCCTTTGTCTCACCCCCCACACATGCGGAGACCTCACCTGGCTTAACTGGTGTCTCCAGGTTTACCTCCACTGAACTCACATCCTACTATACCCTTGACTATACATTATGCCCTCAATCTATTCCACCATGCCCAGAAATCTGCTCCTTTTATTCTATGTACCCAACGTACTAGACGTCCAGTTCTTAAAGCCCTTAGCCGAACACTGATTCTACTCCTCTGGTGATGTAGAGGTAAACCTAGGTCCTGTAGTCCCCAGCATTACACCTATTCCCCAGGCGCTCTCATTTGTTGACTTCTGTAACCGTAAGAGCCTTGGTTTCTTGCATGTTAATATCAGAAGCCTCCTCCCTAAGTTTGACTTATTCACTGCTTTAGCACATTCCGCCAACCCGGATGTCCTAGCTGTGTCTGAATCCTGGCTCAGGATGGCCACCTGAAATTTCCACCCCCAACTACAATATTTCCCGTCAAGATAGAACTGCCAAAGGAGGTGGAGTTGCAATCTATTGCAGAGATAACCTGCAGAGTTCTGTCATACTGTCCAGGTCTGTGCCCAAACAGTTTGAGCTTCTACTCTTAAAAATCCACCTTTCCAGAAATAAGTCTCTCACTGTTGCTGCCTGTTACAGACCCCCCTTTTAGCCCCCAGCTGTGCCCTGGATACCATATGTGAATTGATTGTCCCCCATCTATCTTCAGAGTTTGTACTGTTAGGTGATTTAAACTGGGATATGCTTAACGCCCCGGCTGTTCTTCAATCTACGATAGATGCCCTCAATCTCACACAAATTATCAAGAAACCCACCAGGTACAACCCTAAATCCGTAAACATGGGTACTATAATAGATATCATTCTGACCAACTTGCCCTCCAAATACACCTCCTCTGTTTTCAACCAGGATCTCAGCAATCACTGCCTCATTGCCTGCGTTCGTAATGGGTCTGCGGTCAAACGACCACCCCTTATCACTGTCAAACGCTCCCTAAAACACTTCTGCGAGCAGGCACTGCATTAGCATCGAATAGCCCCCGCGATATACAACTTTTCAGGGAAACCAGGAACAAATATACACAGCTGCCGCGGTCATCCCCCTCTTCAAAGGGGGAGACACTCTAGACCCAAACTGTTACAGACCTATATCCATCCTGCCCTGCCTTTCTAAAGTCTTCGAAAGCCAAGTTAATAAACAGATCACTGACTTCTTCGAATCCCACCGTACCTTCTCTGCTATGCAATCTGGTTTCCGAGCTGGTTATGGGTGCACCTCAGCTACGCTCAAGGTACTTAACGATATCATAACAGCCATCGATAGAAGACAGTACTGTGCAGCCGTCTTCATCGACCTGGCCAAGGCTTTCGACTCTGTCAATCACCGCATTCTTATTGGCAGACTCAACAGCCTTGGTTTCTCAAGTGACTTCCTCGCCTGGTTCTCCAACTACTTCTCAGACAGAGTTCAGTGCGTAAAATCGGAGGACCTGCTGTCCGGTCACCTGGCAGTCTCTATGGGGGTGCCACAGGGTTCAATTCTTGGGCCAACCCTGTTCTCTATATACATCAACAATGTCGCTCTTGCTGCTGGTGACTCTCTGATCCATCTCTACGCAGACGACACCATTCTGTATACATCTGGCCCCTCTTTGGACACTGTGTTAATTAACCTTCAAACAAGCTTCAATGCAATATAACACTCATTCCATGGCATCCAATTGCTCTTGAATGCTAGTAAGACTAAATGCATGCTCTTCAATAGAACATTGCCCGCACCCGCCCACCGGACTATCATCACTACCCTTGACGGGTCTGACTTAGAATTTGTGGACAACTAAAAAATACCTAGGTGTCTGGTTAGACTGTAAACTCAACTTCCAGACTCATATTAACCATCTCAATCCAAAATTAAATCTAGAATCGGCTTCCTATTTCGCAACAAAGCCTTGACTTCGGCGATGTCATTTACAAACTAGCCTCCAATACTCTACTCAGCAAATTGGATGTAGTCTATCACAGTGCCATCCGTTTTGTTACCAAAGCCCCATATACTACCCACCACTGCGACCTGTATGCTCTCGTTGGCTGGCCCTCATTACATATTCGTCGCCAAACCCACTGGCTCCAGGTCATCTATAAGTCTTTATTAGGTAAATCCCCGCCTTATCTCAGTTCGCTGGTCACCATAGCAACACCCACCCGTAGCATGCGCTCCAGCAGGTATATCTCACTGGTCACCCCCAAAGCCAACACCTCCTTTGGCCGCCATTCCTTCCAGTTTGCTGCTGCCAATGACTGGAACGAATTGCAAAAATCCTTGAAGCTAGAGGTTCCTATCTCCCTCACTAACTTTAAGCATCAGCTGTCAAAGCTGCTTATCGATCACTGCACCTGTATATAGCCCATCCTACTACCTCATCCCCATATTTATTTATTTTTAACTTCCGCTCAATTTTGCACTCCAGTATCTCTATTTGCACGTCATCATTTGCACATTCCATCATTCCAGTGATTATGCTAATCTGTAATTTATTTCACCACTATGGCCTATTTACTGTCTTCCTAACCTTACTGCATTTTGCACTACATTTGCACACTCTGTATATAGATTATCTATTGTGTTATTGACTGTACGTTTGTTTATTTCCCATGTGTAACTCTGTGTTGTTTTTTTGTCGCACTGCCTTGCTTTGTCTTGGCCAGGTCGCAGTTGCAAATGAGAACTTGTTCTCAACTGACCTACCTGGTTAAATAAAGGTGAAATAAAATAAATAAATAAAAATAAGTAACAAAATGACTTAACTAGGGCTTTACAATGATGGTGAAACTTTTTGGGAATAAGTGGGTTCAAATCTTCCTAGAAGTGACATTTAGATTTTCTATATTATTGCACAATTTCTACTTAAAATATCAAAATATCAACGCAGTAACTAGCTGGCCTCTGGCACTGAGCAGTTCCCGGTAGTAGCTTTAGCCAACTGCCCTTCCCTGATGTGGTACAAAATGCATAATTTATATTTTGCATTGATGTTTTGACATTGGTTTTATTGAAGGACACAGCAATTCATGAGTCACAGCTACAGTATTGGGAATTTCCAGGCCCAATAACATTGAAAATACTGCACCAAACAAATCCCAACACAGCTATATGATCAGAGCTGACCCTGGGCATAAGCGATATCTGGGGGCCCCCAACCCCCCCAATTTGCTTTAAAACCACAACATGTTCTCTATGCCTCATGGCAAAATGGAGAGAATTACAGGAAATGTACAAAAGAAAAATCTTTTACACGAGAGGTGGGGGTGGCTGAAAACCAAATCTCGCTAAGGGCCCCCAAATAGGCCAGCACTGTATATGATGATTCAACTGTATTCCTTGACCGTTTTGACATTTACTGTACATTACATAATACATGATACTGCATTATTTCATGCTTGTAAACCAATTATAGTGCTCAAAAAAACATATTAATAGACTGCTTATTATTTCAAATATTTGTTGTTGCATTTAACTGGCGAAAAGGCTGTTATTGAGGTAATTTCCTTAGTAGGTGACGTCAGAGATCAGTGATGATAGATGAGTTTCCCACTAGTAATTACCAATTGGATTTTTCCCAGTCGTATGTGGTAAATGCCACCTTCCCACTTGGTTATCAATGCAGGAGGGGCACTAAGGGGATGACTCACTATAGTTGACAGACTGGATAGAGACAGATTTCCATTAAGAAGCTTTAATCAATCTAAATACATTTAACCAAACTGTAACACATATATAGAAAGATTAAAGGCATTTCAAAGGGGGAACAGTAGGTAACATACATGATCAAAGGATCAGGTCCCATCAGAGTATGAATGCTAATCTAGGATCAGGTCCCATCAGAGTATGAATGCTAATCTAGGATCAGGTCCCATCAGAGTATGAATGCTAATCTAGGATCAGGTCCCATCAGAGTTTGAATGCTAATCTAGGATCATGTCCCCCCTCTGATTCATTATGACCTAAAAGGCAAATCTGATCCTAGATCAGCACTCCTACTCTGAGACTCTTTGTGAATATGGGTCCTGATTTGGGACAATATGAAAAATAATCAGTAATAAAACAAAAGTAATATCCTTGACTGTACTGACCTCTACTGGGTAGTCAGACAGTTAATAGACAGACTGGATGGAGAGTTCTCCATTAATAATCAGCTTTATTCAACTCTCACTTCACTTTCTGATTAAATCAAGCTTGCCAAACATCAATAAATCAATACTGTAGTTTTAAACTGAAGCATTTAAAGAGTGCTTGATCTCAGTGACAGTGTGAATCATACAGTAGAAATCACTTCATGCCAGTGCAGATATCTTACATTTGATCTCAGTGACAGTGAATCATACAGTAGAAATCACTTCATGCCAGTGCAGATATCTTACATTTCTGTAAACACTAGGTTTTCATGGGAGATATGTTGTTAAAGAATATATAAAACCACGTCTAACAATTAATCAATTAACACATTGATCAACAATTAATCAATTAACACATTGATCAACAATTAATCAATTAACACATTGATCAACAATTAATCAATTAACACATTGATCAGCAATTAATCAATTAACACATTGATCAACAATTAATCAATTAACACATTTATGTAAACTAGTTTTCAGAGGTCACCCTGCTCTACAAAGAGATGATGAATGAAGAGACTCCCTAATGTTCAGATAATGATTGTGATCAAATGAAGAGACTCACTAATGTTCAGATGATGATTGTGATCAAATGAAGAGACTCACTAATGTTCAGTTTAGTATCATTAAAGGACAATTAAGATGATAATTGTGATCACTGTTAATCCTACATACATTTTTGAGCCTGAGACTTTCAATGCTAGATCATCAATGGCCTTCCTCCATTCATCTTCCCCCTCACAGACTTTTCTCTCTTCAGTCTCCCTCTTTTTCTCCTCCTCCTGTTCCAGTATCTTTCTTAGAGCCTCCTCCCTCCTCCCGATCTCCTCTTCCCTCCGGGTCAAGATGTTTGTCACATGATAGTATCCCCTGTTCTCATTCAGTAATCCATCTATCTTCTCCAGCAGCTCTGTGACCTGAGTGCGGTCATTCTTTTCTTTGTTATTGAAGACGTGATGTCTACCACCACACATACTGAGGAGCTTTATGGGATCACTGTTGTCCATTAGATACTCCTCCACTGGTTTCCCTTCTAGCTGGTCTCCACCAGTGAACAGCACCATGGTGTATTTAAGGGCCTCCTCCCCAAAGTTCTCATTCATCCATCTGACTGTATTCTTCTCCTCTTCTGTGCACCAATTGCACAGCCTGATCACTAGCAGGAAGACGTGAGGTGTTGAGATGTTGATACATTCAGCTACTTTACCTGCAACTTCCTCAGATGGCAACACATCTGGGGTGTTAATCATAGTTATGTTATTTCGGCCCACAACAGCATCTTGTTCCTCACACTCTGGCCCATGCAAAGGTGAAGCTTCCACTTTAAAGGCCTCTCTCCCCAGGATGGTGTTTCCTGCTACTTTCTTCTCTGATCCAGTCTTCCCCAGCAGAACAATGCGATGCTGAAATCCTACCTCAGACCCTGCAGAGATGAGGGGCGTAAGTGAATTGAATAAGTGAATAATATTAATACTGGGACAAAAGGAGAAATAAAGAAACAATTAGTAAACTCACCGTGTACAGTGACACACAATTGTGTATAACATACAAGTCCTACTAGGGCAAGTACCAGTATGAGAATCCCCAGAAGACTGAGGAAGAAGGCTGTTTTCCATGAGCAGACCTACGAAGGAGAGTCCTGTAAGTACGTCATGTACAGTATATACTGTAGGTCACTATTAGGATTGCACATTTTTGGGAACTTTTCCCAAATTCACAGGTTTTCCAGAAATCTTGGTTGGAAGATTCCCGGAATCAGGAGGGAACAAGCAGGAAATCCGGAATCCTCTTTTCTGGAAAACCGTCTTTTGGCAACCCTAGTCAATACCTTTCTTGACTATTTCTATCAGGGGACCAAATAGACATTTCACTGGAGAAGAACGAAACTCTACCTGAGTCACTGTTTGTTCATGGATGTGATCATCTACATCTGGAATGGTTTTCCTTCCTTCAGTGGCCTCCACCAATGAGTGTTTCATCAGTCCTGGGGCCTGGTAGTGGTCTCTAACATGGTTCTCACAGAAAGTAGCCTTGCAATCCTCGCAGAACTTCACAGCTTTGTCACTGTGCTGCACACATATGGTACAGTCCAGTCTGGTACGATTTACTATTCTCCTATCCTGCATCTGGCCTAAAGCAGGCAGAGGGTCCTCAACAGTAGGGCTGTAGAAAGGTTAAAGCTGAATGAAGCCACCCATTACATGCAAGTTTACTTTATATATTATATATTAATTTTACTCATTAAGTGTTTATAACACATAAATGTCAATGGTAAAGGATTAATAGCATTACATTTGACATTGTACATTTTTTTTACATTTGAGTGACTCACAGGAGCAATTAGGGTTAAGTGCCTTGCTCAAGGGCACATCAACAGATTGGTCACTAGATTCAAACCAGCAATCTTTTGGTTACTGGCCCAACGCTCCTAACCACTAGGCTACCTGCCACCCCATCATGGTCCATGATGATAGATAAGACAGCATTCAGTACTATGAACAATAAACACTTTTACACTATAGGAAATCAATAAATATCTCAGGCTATGCTTCCGCATAACACCAAAACAAATGTGTATATCTGGTTTGCATTATGGGCAAACATGCGGTACCTCTGATTTATATGAAGACCAGATCCATATAAATCAATCTCATTTTCTGCTGAGCCAACTGTACACACTGAGTACTCTGTCTCCACCTGCTGGCTCCTAGCAACAACACAGAGGGAGAGAAGAACAGTGTCTGAAATGTTTGTCAAAAGTGGTTGGAAATCTAAAAAGTGATCACTTTTTTTCTCTCTAGGAGAGTAGAAGTTTGCATGTCAGTTTGTGAGCCATCTCTGGTATTAAAGTTAACAAAGAGAGATTGACTCATGTTTTACAGCGCATTCAGAAAGTATTCAGATCCCTTGACTTTGGATTAAATACATTTTTTCCTCATCAATCTGCACACAACACACTATAATGACAAAGCAAAAATAGAAATGTTTAGAAATGTTTGCTAAATTATTAAATATAAAAAACAGAAATTCCTTATCTACATAAGTATTCAAGATTTTCTATCACATAATTAAATGTGTAACATTTCTCTGACTATTAGGTATGTAATAGGATACTCCTCTTACCTCGTTTAATCAGAGCTCATGTTATCAGTTACTTGGGTTGGCAGCAATTTATCCGTTTCCCCTGGCACGGAATCTCTATTTTCTTTATTTCTATCTCTTGTTAAATCAATTGCTTGGTAATCAGGATTGGCAGCCATTGTATAATGCTATAATACAAAGTACAACAATGGGCGCACACACAAACAAGCTTGAAAAGGCACAAGTAATAAAATCTGTAATCTAGGCGCAGTATGTAGCTTTTTCTGCGACGCCACCAAATCCACATAGAAATGTGAGTTGTAGATCTGTCCCTCATTGAAATCATGTCTGAGAAGCGATAGATGCATTCTATGTTTTCTATGCTTCCTGTTCTTAAGTTTCAGTTTCGGTTTTGTACACCAGCTTCAAACAGCTGAAAAATACTATATTTTATAAATGGCACAATTATACTGTATTGTTTCTGCAATGTATAATAGTGACTGAATGGTAGTAGTGAAAAAAAATGGTCCAAGGTACCTGTCTGCACTTATTTCCACAGTCACCTCCTCAAATGGTTGCAGGACGGTGCAGACCTCTTTCACCAGCTCCCATTCCTCTTGACATAGAGCATCAACTGGTGCGTTGATGAGGGCCAGGGTGGAGATGATGGCATCTTTTGTTTCAAGAATTCGTTTCAACATATAAAATGTTGAGTTCCACCTGGTGGCACACTCTTGTTTGGGCCTCAGTTCAGGCATCCCCATCTGGCACTGTGTGGACTTTAGCCTCTGTGTTGCAACTGTGCTTTTGTGGAAAAACTCCACAACAGCCTTCACCTTATCCACGGTTGGTTTGACCACCTTTAGGGCATCTCTAATCATGAGGTTTAGTGTATGTGCCAGACATGGGTGATGGGTCCACTTAAGAATTTTTATGGCTTTGGTGATGTTTGCTGCATTGTCACTCACACAGCACACTACTTTGTCCTCTACTTGCCACTCTTTTGCCACTCTTACTAGCTCATCTGCTAGGCTTTCTGCAGTGTGTCTCTCTGTGAACTCAAAGCAGTCCAAAAGGCAAGATGTCATCTTGTAATTTTCAATGAAATGGCAAGTGACAGCCATGAAAGAGCAGGTTGTTCTGGAGGTCCAGCAGTCAGTTGTCAGGCAAACTGATGGAGCTTGTTTCACCCTTACTTGCCATAATGCCCGTTCTGTGTCATATAGTTTAGGTATTGTTGTTTGGGACAATGTTTTTCTACTGGGAAGAGTGTATGTGGGATTTAAAGTTTTGACAAAACTTTTAAAACCTCTGTCCTCCACAATTGAAAAGGGTTGGAAATCAGTAGCTATCATTTTAGCTAGCTCTACATCAATGCTGTGCTGTTTGGATGGGGTCATCACTTTGGGTATAAACTGGCTTATTTTGCTTTGAGCTGCAGTAGGAGAGGTTATACCTGCATGTGTGGGGAAGCCAGTAGATGCTGCTGCAGTTGCTGTTTTTTGGGGATGAGACACACCAGGATCTGTAGATGGGGTGCTAGCTTGCCCTCTCTCCTCTAACTGCACTGTAGGATGGACAGTTCTCATATGTCTATGCAGGTTTGTGGTGGAACCTGCTCTTAAAGTAATTTTCATCTTGCAGTGAACGCACTCTGCTTTGTTGTTTCCATTGTCTTTAAACTGGAGCCAGATGCTGCTTCTCTTTCGGGTGTCACTCATAGTTACGACTCACACACTCTCCTCACCGCTATCTGACAGACAGTGTCGTTATTAACGTTGTTACGACTCATTAACTTGCAGTGGAGTGCCGCTTCACTTCACCCCCCTCTCTGTTTTTACATAATGGTATGATCCCATATCCTCACATCTGATTGGCCGCGATGCGATTGCTGACCAATCAAAACAAAGTTCTGCCTGTAAGCACGCAGCGAAAGTAAAAAAACTGGGAGCCGGCTCTCACTCGATGCGAGCCGGCTCTTCTGATTCACTACAAAGCATCGGCTCTCAGAGCCGCATCTTTTGCGCATGACACATCACTAATGGATAGCTTGTTTTGTCACATAAAGTGAAATAAGAGGAGAACCATTAGAATTTTAGCAACCAGAGCAATTTCTACATAGCTACCTTAGACAAGTTTATAGTATTTGTCAATGTTTTGTTGATACCGTTTCGAGTTAAAAAACGAAGACAATTATTCTAGAGTGATTGCAATTTGATTCAACAAATATGAAAATACTACATGTCATGTCTCAAAATCGATATCCATCTTACCTCTATATTGTTTTATGTCCTGCTGATAAGAGAAGAAAGATGACGAGTTCGACGTGAAAATGAGCCTGTCAGGTAATAAAAAAAAAAAATAAGTCTGACCTTCTCAAGCTCACCCTCTTCTTTGGTATCATAGCGTATGCGCCCAACTACTGTGCAGAGTGTGTGTTCAATCATGTTACATTTTGTGATACAAATTAAAAAAGGATGAAAATAAAATATTGCACCACCAACTAACCCTACACCTATATACCACTATTTCATAAAAATAAAAAACACCAACCCATTCCACTACTTTGACCCTATCTGCTCATTCACCATGATTTATGTTCAATTTCTGCGGTACAGTTGATAACCATTGCATTGAACTCTAAGAAGCCAACCTTACTGAAGTATATATCACTCGTTGGCCAATCCCTCTGTGCTGGAACAGATCTACTACTCACAGGGATCCTCTCAGGATCCTTCACCCTTGACCCATCCTCCTCTACTTTATCTCAGGATCCTTCACCCTTGACCCATCCTCCTCTACTTTCTCTCAGGATCCTTCACCCTTGACCCATCCTCCTCTACTTTCTCTCAGGATCCTTCACCCTTGACCCATCCTCCTCTACTTTCTCTCAGGATCCTTCATCCTTGACCCATCTTCCTCTACTTTATCTCAGGATCCTTCACCCTTGACCCATCCTCCTCTACTTTCTCTCAGGATCCTTCATCCTTGACCCATCCTCCTCTACTTTATCTCAGGATCCTTCACCCTTGACCCATCCTCCTCTACTTTCTCTCAGGATCCTTCATCCTTGACCCATCCTCCTCTACTTTATCTCAGGATCCTTCATCCTTGACCCATCCTCCTCTACTTTCTCTCAGGATCCTTCACCCTTGACCCGTCCTCCTCTACTTTCTCTCAGGATCTGTCTGTAGTGACGCCTCTAGCACTGAGACGCAGTGCCTTAAACCGCTAAGCCACTCGGGAGCCCCGAAAAAGCTCTAACAACAAAACATCAAAAGCTCTAACTACGAAACAAACGCTCTAACATGGTTCTCACCTCCTTCCATAGACTTACACAGTAATTATGACCATTTATAGAGGATGTCCTCCAACCTATCAGACCTCTTGCAGCATGAACTGACATTTTGTCCATCCATTGAAAGGATCAGCGAATGAATCTAGTACTGGGAGCATAAGTAGTTAAATCAAAGAGAGAGAAAGGCAATAGTTGAACAGTTTTGAACAAATACATTTCTTCAAAAATTAAGGAGAAGCATGAGAGTGAAGGAGAGAGAGAGAGCTAGCTATATTTCATATAATTTTTGTTCACTTTCACTTACTTAGCAAGCAAGCTAGTTTAGCCTACTCAAACACCCGGCTCAAACAGAGGGGGACGCTATGTTAGCTAGCTGGCTATGACTATCCAACACTGGAACTCTGTCAAGGCAAGCTTTTGGTTGTATACATTTATTGCCACCGGGGCCTGCTGTTTGTATGTGGCTGTTATGAAAGTATGTGGCTGCTATGAAACATCTCAACAAACATATCAGTGTCAGCATTTTCTAATTGATTCTAATTAATTTACTAAAATTAACCCTAATTTAATGAAGGTGGCACAGAGGGCGCTGAAGCTGCTCTCTAGTGGCGAGGGGCTGAACTTCTACCAGTTTGAGGGCATCCACAGCGCCAAGGCCTTTAAATAGCTGTACAGGAGCAGGATGAACGAGCTGGAGATGGATCATAGCCGAGTCTAACCTGGCCTTCAAGTTCAACATGGAGGTAAGATATACTGACATATGATAGGTATCCTAACAGCTGTCTCGTGGTTAACGTAACAGCTGTTTTTAGCTTGAAGAACAATGATATGAAGCCATAACACTTGATCAAGGTCATATAAATGATGTAAAGGGGTTTGGGAACATGGTTAGTTCATTTAAACATCATACTCATAAAATGTATGCCAGATTTTGTCATAAGGTGCTGATTTATTGTTAATGGTTATTTACCTGTCCCCAGGTGTTCCCAGAGCTGGAGGAGGTAGGGAAGACCATCAAGTAGGAGGTGTTGGATGTAGGCCTCTCAGGACATGGTCATGGGGACTTGGTCGGAGACAAGTGCCCTTACTACGCTGCAAAAATGGGTAAGCTGCCTGACTGAACTTCTCACACTTTAACATCTCCTTTTTCTGTGTTTGGCATCAATTAGACATGTCATATGTCAACATATTTGGTACTAACAGTAGTAACAGAATTAGACATGTCATATGTCAACACATTTGGTACTAACAGTAGTAACAGAATTAGACATGTCATATGTCAACACATTTGGTACTAACAGTAGTAACAGAATTAGACATGTCATATGTCAACACATTTGGTACTAACAGTAGTAACAGAATTAGACATGTCATATGTCAACACATTTGGTACTAACAGTAGTAACAGAATTAGACATGTCATATGTCAACACATTTGGTACTAACAGTAGTAACAGAATTAGACATGTCAATTGCAATACAGTATGTATATGTTTGGAAAAGCAGACTTTGAAAACCTGTCCGCTGTATGCAATGCTGATACAAAAACGTGTTGACAAATGTGTTTTATCAACGCTTTTGTATTCAAAGAGATGTAATGGGAATGTTGCCTATGTCCAACTGTATACAAGAATGTACTACAGATAGGAGCTTTAGCCAGGAATATTCTTGGTCTATTATGCTTTAATAAAGATAAGTTAAAGTCACAGTTACATATCAATGGTGAGTTTTCATGCCATAATAATCATCGAAATGAATCATGTTAATCCAAATTAATCTGTCGTTCCAATGTCTACCAACAGGTGGCACATGCATGCTTAACGTTAGAAATGTAGGAAAACTGGACATTTCAGGATGTAAGAATCTTGACCTCAGCAATGAATGTTTACATGAAACCCACCCTCACCTGTCATAGAAGTCCTTTTACATAAAGAAGTTAATTTAAAACCGACCTATTTTGATCCATCCTTTGTCTGCAATTATTACTGTCATGGCCTGAGCTGACCCTTTTCTGTCCAGGAGAGCAGTCTTGGAAGGAAGGGCTAGTCAATGATAGTGGTGTGTGGTATACCGGACGATTCAGCATTGGTCCCCCATCTCCGCACCTGCTTCTCCAAATGGCTGTGGTTGAGATATAAAAGACTGTTGTGGAGTAAGGACGACGGCATACAGTCTTGTGGTTACACTTCCATCACATTTTCACACTTCCACACAGTTAGTGTTCCATTTTAAACTACTGAGCATTTTTATGTGTCAAGTCAACCAGCATCATTTGATTTTAATATTTTAAGAGTATTCTGTGTGTGAAAGCCTATAAAATATTGGTATTTTTTTTAAATTGGTATTTTGTGTCAAGGAAGTATGAAAATAAACCTTTTTTTGCATTCTTCATTCTTGCCACAACTACAGTGGTAGGTAAGGAGCATGGCCTCCATTATTCTAAGCCGCCGTCTTGCTTCTTCTCTGAGGCCCAGCCTTGGGTTGTCTGCTTCAGGTAAGAGGAGAGAAACTTGTATATGACTTACCATAGTAGATCTATCATTGTTGGTCGATCTGACCGAAAGATGGATGAATGCAACAACCATGTCTCTGTCACTAACAAATACAGTCATGGATGGTAACTCTAACTACATTATGTTGGATCTTAATCTGATCAACCTGTTGCAGGAGAAATGTCAAACCTGTAGTGTTTTTGAGGTTTAAATCAAATCAAATCAAACTTTATTTGTCACATGGGCCAAGTACAACAGGTGTAGACCTTACAGTGAAATGCTTACTTACAAGACCTTAACCAACAATGTAGTTCACGAAAGAGTTAACAAAAAAATAAAAAAATAAAATTATTAATAATAATAATAATAAAAAGTAACACAATAAGATAACAATAATGAGGCTATATGCAGGGGATACCGGTACCGAGTCATTGTGCAGGGGTACAAGGTAGTTGAGGTAATTGAGGTAATATGTACATGTAGGTAGGGGTAAAAGTGACTAGACAATCAGGATAGATCATAAACAGAGTAGCAGCAGCGTATGTGAAGAGTGGGAGAGAGTCTATATGTGAGTGTGTGTAGCGTCAATATGCTTGTGTGTGTGTGAGCGTATGTTGTGTGTGTGTATATGTGTGTTGGGGTGTCAGTGTAGTATGTGTGAGTGTGGGTAGAGTCCAGTGAGTGTGTGGGTAGAGTCCAGTGAGTGTGTGGGTAGAGTCCAGTGAGTGTGTGGGTAGAGTCCAGTGAGTGACTATGCATAAATAATAGACAGCGGGTAGCAGCAGTGTAGAAGCTGTTAAGAAGCCATTTGGTCCTAGACTTGGCACTCCGCGGTGTGGGAAATTTCAGACTTTACCCTTGCGAAAAATGTATCAAACGCTAGAAAAATTTTGAAAAATTATCCTGTTGCTGCAGGATTATTTTCCTGCAGTAGCATACTGACTCAAATAAAAATCCATCGTCTGTACTTTCTGTCAGTCAAACAAGCCTCATGTCTTTGACCCCAGATCTAAGGTAACTCAAGATCAACTCTCGTCCATACCACAGCTAGGACCAGATCTAAGGTAACTCAAGATCAACTCTCGTCCATACCACAGCTAGGACCAGATCTAAGGTAACTCAAGATCAACTCTCGTCCATACCACAGCTAGGACCAGATCTACTAAGTTTATCGCACTTTTGCAAAGAAGGCAAGAAAAATTACACTATTAAAGCCAGATTTAAGGGATTGTTTTTCATTCCCGTATGGTAAAAACAAGTGCTAGCTATGCAGTAGTGCAAATGCTTAGTGAATCTGTCCCTCACTGTAAAGTGCCAACTGTCTAGTAGAAGTATTGTTGTCTGTTAGTATATTCCAATCAGGGTAGGAGGGATGGTAGAGGGAACAAAATATTATTTTAAATTAAAAACTGTCTATGAATGTCTGTGAAATATCTTAAGAGTATTAACATTGACAAGGCCAAAACTCTCCGGGATAAATCAATTACACATATGATAGAAGAAGCCATTCAAAGCACTTTAAATGCAGGAAATGGTTGTTTCTTAAGTACTGGTAGTATCCATTCATCTCTACTGTTGTTCTCCACAGATCCTAGCACAACAACTGGAGGGGATTCAGGTAAGAAACACACATAACACACTCAGATGTATATGATATAATATGAATGAAATGTCATGTCACTGCTGAAGCACAAAAATAACATCTCTGTCCTCCTCTACAGAGTGTGGTCCAGGTGAACTTCTTCTGTGACTATGAGGAAAGTAAAGGTAACTACCTGGTGGACGTGGACGGGAACCGCATGCTGGATGTCTACACCCAGATCGCATCCATACCCATAGGTGGGTATTCTATTACCCAGAGTTGTTCCTGGAAGGTCACATGGTCAGGAAAAACGCTTGGCCACAAGGATGACTTAAAGTACTAAGAACCCCAAGACTTTAATGTGAGTTATTCTCCATGTGGTTTCCAGGATACAATCACCCAGCGCTCACAAAAGTCATGACGGATCCAAAAAATATGGTCAAAACATTTGTTTTGCCACTGATAGTGTGTAACTTTTTTCTACAATCTGTGTCAGGGAACGTTTTTCAACCGACCAGCTCTTGGGATGATGCCACCAGAGCAATTATACGAGAAGCTTGTCAATGGCCTGATGGCAGTAAGTTTGATTTCCAATGTACCTCGGAATATTACATCACAGCCTGTATAACACTATTACTAACCATGCATACCTATTCAAGACATTTCAGTACAAAGAGGACCACATTGGAAATACGTGTTCTATGATACTGTACTTTATTAACTGATTAAAACCCAAGGTGAAAAACATGTCGATGTGTCCTTGAGCAAGGCACTTAACCCTAATTTGCTCCAGGGGCTGACCCTTTCAACCAAAAACAAATGGAATTACATCAAGTAACTCAAACGCTTACATGACTGGTGCACTTCCTTCACTTCCACTAGGTGGCGCCCAAGGGCTTCAGCCGAGTCCAGACCATGGCCTGTGGATCCTGCGCCAATGAGAACGCCTACAAAGCCATCTTCATCTGGTACAGAGTAAGGGCAGGACCATGGATAGTAACGCATTTATAAAGTCTATATTAAACATGGGCTTTATATATAGCAGGCTTTTATCCTATGTATTTCTTAGAACATGTTGAGAGGCACTCCGGAACCAACTCCAGAGGAAGTAAGAACCAGTGTCATCAACCAGGTAGGCAACTCACACTCCATCACAGCTCTCCTGTTTGTAATTCCACCTTTTGTTGTATAGGGCCGGCAGTTTCTCAGTCTGGTGTTCTCTCGTTCTTTTCCCAGGTTCCTGGCTGCCCTGACCTGGCTCTTCTGTCCTTCATGGGCGGATTTCACAGAAGAACTCTGGGTAAGACTTTAATATGTACTTACATAGTAATTACTTAGGCTGATACAGTCTGACTAGGGTACTGAGTGGGTACATTAAGTACTTCCAGCTGGGATGTTGGTAATTGCAATGCCAATACATAGGTTTTAGAGCCATGTAATATAAAGTCTGAACTCAAGGCTCTCCTATTCTCCCAGGCTGCCTGGCTACCACTCCACCAAGGCCATCCAGAAGCTAGACGTGCTGTCTTTTGACTGGCCCATCGCCCCCTTCCCCCAGCTGAGGTACCCCCTGGACCAGTTCGAGAGGGAGAACGCACAGGAGGAGGCCCACTGCCTGGAGGAGGTCTGAGTCTCTCTCTCTAGATACAGTATCTCTTCTTCCTAATTTGACCATCCAACTGACTCTCATCCATCTAACTTTCATCCATCCCTTTGACTCTTTTCATCCATCAGAACCTCATCCTTCTATTTTTCTTCATCCATCTGAACTATCCTTTCCCCCCCGACCCTTCTATTCCTCTCATCCCTCGTTCAATCCCTCCCATCTCAGGCGGAGGACCTGATAGTGAAGTGGAATCAGAAGGGTCGGCACGTGGCAGGGGTGGTGATCGAGCCAATCCAGGCAGAGGGAGGGGATAACCACACCTCCTTCAACTTCTACAGGAAGCTCAGGGAAATCACCAAGAAGGTACAGGAAGGATCTTTACTGGTTATAGACAGAGTACAGAGCATCTGGACGGATATGAATCATACTGACAGTCTAACTTATTTGATTATCTTGAAATGATCACATTAGTAGATATTGAGTAGGATTTCCTTGATCGAGACTTGGTATTTTATCTAATAATTATCTAAATACATTGATTGGTAAATAATATGAAGCTATCAAGGTACACTCATATGGAAATCAGTACTTTACTTTGTAAGTACATTGTAACTGGTATTGTAATTACACAGGTCTCCAGTCATTTCAACCTACTGACCTTTGACCTCTGTGTGTCCATCAGCATGGCTGTGCCTTCCTAGTGGATGAGGTGCAGACAGGAGGCGGGTCTATGGGGAAATTCTGGGCCCATGAGCACTGGGGATTGGACGACACCGCTGACATTGTCTCCTTCAGCAAGAAGATGCTGACAGGAGGATACTACCAGAAAGACAGCTTTCAGCCTGACAAGGTAGTGTGTGTGGTACCTTTCTATCAACCTTTTTACTGTATTCTCTTTATCCTCTCCTCTCCTCTCCTCTCCTCTCCTCTCCTCTCCTCTCCTCTCCTCTCCTCTCCAGCCATTCAGGATCTTCAACACGTGGCTTGGAGACCATACTAAGAACCTGTTGCTGACAGAGGTCATCAAGGTCATCAAGACAGAGAACCTGCTGGACCAGGCCAAGAGGTCAGGCAAGGTCATCCTGGAGGGACTCTACGACCTACAGGTGAGTTATGGTCAAAGGTTAGGAGTCACTCTTAGTGGAGTGAAAAATGGTCACTGTTTAAGATGTACTGTAATTGTGTTATGAGTAGAGGGAGAGTTGTTGTTTGTAGTGTGTGTGTGTGTGTGTGTGTGGGTGTGTGTGTGTGAGACATGGAATGCATCACCCCACTGTTCTCTCTTCCAGGATAAGTACCCCCACCTGCTCAGTAGAGAGAGGGTTATCGGGACGTTCTGTGCCATCGGTGTTAAGGATGAAGACACACGCAACAACCTCATCATCAAGGCCAGGAATAAGGGTAAGACTCTTAGCATGTAGGATGTGATGAATAAACTAAAATAATAACAAGACTATCAATTTAGCAAGATAATCAAATTATTCAAGGTTATGCAGGATAATATACAGCATAACCATCTAGTTTAGTATTGATAAGGTACATCCATATCCCTTACATTCAATAGTACTAGTAAAGAATGAATACCATCTATGCTGGTGTTTTGTCGTTCCAGGTGTGGTTCTAGGGGGCTGTGGAACCCAGTCTATCCGGTTCCGACCAGCTCTAGTGTTCAAGGAACACCATGCACATCTCTTCCAGGATATCTTTAATGATGCAATTGCTGAGCTCAAGTAGAGTGTGTAGACAGGACTCCATGCTCAAACAGACCCATACACTGTCAATTTGCACTGAAGAGGTTGACTCTCCTCCGATCAAATGTATTTATAAAGCAGATGTCACAAAGTGCTTATACAGAAACCCAGCCTAAAACGCCAAAGAGCAAGCAATGCAAATGTAATAGCACGGTGGCTAGGGGAAACTCACTAGAAAGGTAGGAACCTAGGAAGAAACCTAGAGAGGAACCAGGCTCTGAGGAGTGGCTAGTCCTCTTCTGGCTGTGCTGGGTGGAGATGAAGGGTACATTAAGGCCAGATGGTTCTTCAAGATGTTCATAGATGACCAGCAAGGTATACACTGCTGTATATTCTTTCACTCCATGTGGGCTGATTGATTACAATGGACTTTCTAATGGTCAAATAACTGTAGACATGTCATGTATAGTGTATTTTGTGTACTGTACCTTAAAATAAACTTGTAAAATATTTTCACTTAAATGATCAGGGTGTATTTTTTTAAGGTTCAGAGTCTGAACAGCTGTCCAATACAAATGTCACTGTTTCTTTTGGTTACACAGTAGTCAAGAAATGGGGCAGAACAGACTGCAGTATATGTAGGGAGTCATCTCTTTAGCTGCTGAATATACAACATTTCAAATACTCACAACATTAAATACCCTTTTCACACTACTGTGCTGACCCGAACCTAACTGTGCTGGCTTGGATCTTTTCAGCACAGTTCCAGGAACTATAGTGGATGCAAAACCAGGCCGGCTCAGTACAGCTTGGCTGGGCTCTATTCGGCTCAGTATAGCTTGGTTTGGCTCTGTTTGGCTCAGTACAGCTTGGTTTGGCTCTGTTCGGCTCAGTAGTCTGAAAAGACCTATACAAATCAAATCAAAGTCCCAAACACTTTCTGAAAGGCCTGCCGATCCACCACCCGTCCCAGTCTAGTGGAGAAGTACAGCGTCTCAGAACTATTATATCGCTTCAACCTCAATATAGTCTCCCCTATGGAGTCCCCAGTGTCCCCCAGAGTCATAACATCCGTCACGGGCAGATACACGTCATTCCTCAGTCCCCAGAACGTCAGGTGAGACACTTTCAGCGTTGTCTGGGACTCATCCAGGTACATCATCCCAACGACGCGTCTCAGGTAGTGACTAGCTGAGTAGAGCATGACGGTGGCGAACGCCGCTATCCCCGTGCTGTAGCTAACCAGTAGGTATGAAGCATCTCCTTGGGAATACATGTAGTAGACAGGCGGGAGTAAGAGCATGGTGATTCCGGTTTGGAGCAGTTTGAGTCTGGAGACCGCTCGGAGGATTTTGATGTGAGGTAAGGAGTAGATGAGGTTGTACTTTTGTGTGGATAAGTCAGAGTATTTGGTGAGAGCAGTGAGGTGGGGGGATGGGGGTACTGGGTAGGTATGTTGGATACTAGGCGTCCATCTTGGGTCCAGTCGGCTGAGTCCATGGGGTTGTGGGCCACAGAGTAGCGACCTTGAGTTGCCTCTCAACACACAGTATCCTCTGCAGTGGGCCAGCACATGGTAGGCCAACCGAGGGAAGAGTGTTGTAGACCTATGCTGTGGGATTGAGACAGAGAGAGGGTAGAGATAGCCAGAGAGGGGCAGAGGGCGACGGATGGAGGGACATGAGAAATATAAAATACTTTGTTTTTGTTTAAACTACAAGCTGTTTAGAGAGCAAGAAGCCATACAATGTAGCTGCATCCTCATTTATCCAATTTATTCTAACGGTATTCTATTCTGTTTTAATCCATTCGATATCACTGGCAATCCAACTGACAGCTAGTCTAATATTGAGTCAAACGACAATAAGAAATAACTAATTTACCAACCATGTATACATATACTCAGAAACAACTTACCATGTTAGCTGGCTTCTATCTTGCAAAATATATGAGAAAACATATCAGGAAGCTATCGTTCACGCTGTTAGCCAGATGGCTAGGTCAGACCTTGCACTTTGTCACAGGAAGTAATTTACGCAGTGTTGTTATTATAACGGGAAGTGGAAAGTAGGAGGTCCTGTATGACAGTCATGAGGCAACAATTTTGCTGTTTGATCATGTGAATAGGATGTTGTGAAACTACGCGAACGATTTCAAATGTAGCCACTGAATTATTGTGTTTGTTGCTTCTGCGTAGACTGAAGAAAGAATGTCAAGACCATCATCGGTGGAGTCCTGAGTGCCGATCTTCCAGAGAAGTGTCACTACTTGCAGCCAGATTGAACACTATTGAGACACCTTTCCAAGCTTCCTTGGCCGATTAATACATGGTAACTTTATGACAGTGTTAATGCACTGTCGTCTGTCGAACCGCATAACAGAACAGCGTTGTGAACAGGCTACACCGCAGAATTGTGAGTCAGTCACCGTATGGACTCGGCACAAAAATGCTGCAACTCGGAGAAGAAATCGCCCTATTCTCGGTGGTGTTCGTGGTCGTTCTCCTAGGAACACGGAGCCCGATATGGTCCACCGCCCTCACCGCCTGCCTATATGCCTTTCTGATCATGTTCCGTTTTCCCCAAGTCCCGACCAGCCAGGCCAGACAGGTGCTTCGGCCCGCCAAGAACGCTGCTTCGGGTGGGGTGTCCCTGGTCGCTCACCGGGGTGGAGGGCATGATGCGCCGGAGAATACCATGGCTGCTATCCGGGAGGTGAGTCATGGAGTCAGGAAGTCGAGGGGAGAAGTAACGGTATTTGTTCAACAAGGATTCGTGGTTCTTGAAAGCCACAAGAGTCAATCTCGCTCGCTCTCCCCCTACGTATCCTCCAGATGATTCTGTCAAACCTTCAGTCCGCATATAGCGGAGACCCAGTCAAGAAAGCACTGCCTTTCTTCACGTCATGCCGTCTCCTTTTCCTTTTCTAACCTCGTCTCAGCTCCCTCTCTCTCTGCATCTCTAGGCCCATAAGAACGGGGCGACGGGCGTAGAGCTGGACTTGGAGTTCACATCAGATGGAGTCCCTATTCTGATGCACGATGAGACTGTAGACCGAACCACCAACGGGTCAGGACCCCTCACGCAGCTGAGCTTCTCTGAGCTGAGGAAACTGGACGCTGCCGCTAAGCACCGACTCAGGTGAGAGGAAGAGGGAGATGGGGTGATCCTGTAGGACAACTCCGGTCCTGGAGGTCGCAGTGTGTGCATGTTTTTGTTCCCAACACAAATAAATAACTGATTTAAATTGAGTTATGTGCTTATTAGTTAGCTGGGACAGGAACAACGATGGCAGGGTATATGTTATGTGGGCCCTACAGTTTCAAGTTCCAGGGAGAGAAGGTCCCCACTCTGCAGGAGGCTGTGGAGGAATGCATCAAACTGCAGCTCACCATCTACTTTGATGTCAAAGGTCACCCAGATGAGGTACAGCCAACCAGAAGCCTAAGATAAAGAGTTTTGTTTATATACACATTTTCACTCTACTGAGTTCTTCTTCGTCTTCTTCTTAAGCCTAAGCTTGATAATTATCTTGTTTTTTGTTAAACCGTACACTTTTAGACCAGTCATGCACTAGCTAGGCCCGTTAAAAGTTTAGAAACTCAGTGGTTTCTAAACGTTTTCACTCCGGGTCCCCTTGGGCACCTCTTCCATCATTGGGGAACATCTTTTGTGGTTTTAAAGCTAATTTCCCGCAAGTCTTGTGTGTTCTTGTGACATCTGAAGAAAAAAAAAGTATGTCGAAATTGCACCTTGTGCATTCTAATATTGCAACTTTCAAGAGTAAGTTGAAAGTCAGACTGAGTTCCTTTTTGCTGGGGGGGGGGACGACGACTCTGCCCCACAGTTTGGGAACCACTGATCTAACTGACCATCAACTTGTGCAGGCTCACCAGTGGGTCTGAGAGGAACACGTACACAAATCTACACACAGACTCTACAAACATACAGAAAGTGTATTAAGTACTGTTTTATGTTGTTCTTCTTCTCTCCTCTCCCAGGCAGCGGCAGCCCTAAAGGAGATGTATCAAAAACACCCTGTCCTTTACAACACCAGCATTGTCTGCTCCTTTGAGCCCAGGGTCGTCTACAGGGTAACCATGGGCTGTTGGCTTGACAAGAGGATACATATATATTACAGATAGACATTTGAAAGGTTGACATGATAAACTCATAGTAAAATTCCTTTTCTCTCTCTCTCTCTCTCTCTCTCTCTCTCTCCATTGAACTCTAACCCCTGACCCCAGATGCGTCAGGCTGACCCGGAAGTGGTGACGGCGCTGACCCACCGGCCATGGAGCTTGTGTCGTTTGGGTGATGGCACGCCGCGCTTTTCGTTGCTATGGAAACACCACTTGATGCAGGCGCTAGATGTGATACTGGACTGGGCCCACCACCACCTGCTCTGGAACCTCTGTGGCGTCTCCGCCTTCCTGGTGCAGAAGAACTTCATATCACCGTGAGTCACCTCTGTCTCTTCAGAGTCCAAAATGGCACCCTATCCCCTATACAGTACAGTACATTTCAAGTTTAAATGTCACATGCACAAGTACAGTGAAAAGCTCTTATAACAACAATGCAGTTATCAATATCAATGTAATACTAAAACATAAAGTAAGGTAGAACAAAAACACACAAGAAAAATGTAAGTAATAAGATTAAGTTATACAGGGTCAGTTCCAATACCATAGTTACAATGTGCAGGGATACTGGATCTATAGAGGTAGATATGTATAGGGGTAAGGTTACTATATACAGGGTTACAATGTGCAGGGATACTGGATCTATAGAGGTAGATATGTATAGGGGTAAGGTTACTATATACAGGGTTACAATGTGCAGGGATACTGGATCTATAGAGGTAGATATGTATAGGGGTAAGGTTACTATATACAGGGTTACAATGTGCAGGGATACTGGATCTATAGAGGTAGATATGTATAGGGGTAAGGTTACTATATACAGGGTTACAATGTGTAGGGATACTGGAGTGATAGAGGTAGATATGTATAGGGGTAAGGTGACAAGGCATCAGGATATACTGTATGATCAACTGAGTAGCAGCAGCGTATATGATTGTATGTGTGTGTGTGTGTGTGAGATAGATACTTTATTGATCCCCCAGGGGGGAGCATGTAGAGTCAATATAAATGTGTGTGCATGTTATGTGTGTGTGTGTTGGAGTGTCAGTGTGAGTATGTAGAGTCCTGTGAGTGTGCATGGAGACAACTTACATAGATAGTACGTGTAGCCATTTTGTTAGCTATTTATCAGTCTTATGGCCTGGGGATAGAAGCACTTCAGGAGCCTGTTGGTGTCAGGCTTGATGCACCGGTACAGCTTGCCGTGCAGAAGCAGAGAGAACAGTATGACTTGGGTGGCTGGTGTCTTAAATGATTTTCCGGACCTATTTTATTTATTTTTACAATATTAAACATACACATACAAACGACAACATCATCATTGACCAGGGGCCATATGTCCATCCTTATATACTGCACTACTTTAGACCTCTATATAATGACAGGATGAGACCGGTTTGCTGCTCTAGGCCTTTATGCAATTCTGCTTTGTTGTTACTAAACATCGCCACGAATACCCACATCGTTTGCTGTTTGAAGTGTACACACCCTCAATAACAACTGTTATAGGGATACTTTGGGATTTTTTTCAATGATGCCCCTTGTCTAGCATGCTAGCAGATACCCATAGACTTCCAGTCATTGCACTAACGCTAGTTAGCATTGGCTCGCAACACTACCTCTAACTTCCTTCATACTGGACACGGAGACATACAAATGGTATCCAGAAGTTCATAGCGGGGTGGCGGCACCGTGATTGGAGAGGACGGCATGTGGTAATGGCTGGAGTGGAAAGGTATCAACAACATTAAACACATAGTTTCCATGTGTTTGATGCCATTGGATTCGCTCCGTTCCAGCCATTATGATGTGCCGTCCTCCCCTCAGCAGCCTCCACTGCACCAGTTCATCTGACTGGGGAAGTAGATTAAGGGTTAAAATTACGAAGTACCCCTTTATTACACAACATCTCATTTTACATTTTACATAACATGTATTGATTGATTGATTTGATTTGATTTCCCATTGATTCCTTATTGACTTTCTCTTGTGTCCTCCATCCCCAGGGACTATGTCCAGTACTGGGCCCAGAGAGGGGTTGAGGTGGTGGGCTGGACGCTCAACACAGCTGGGGAGAAACAATACTACCAGGAGATACTCAACGTCAACTACATCACTGACAGTCTACTGGAGGACTGTGATCCTCACTACTGAACATAGTGGACGGACATCACACACACACACACACACACACACACACACACACACAAACAAGTTAAAACCTCATATTGGACAGGAGGATACATACTGTTTAACCCTGTGTTACTTAACTTACTGTTGTAGAGATACATTATACAAATATTCAGTCCAATACAATAGGAGAGCCTTTCTAATGACAGGGAGACTTTGTTTAGTGAACAACACGTCTCCGTGTTCACCTATGTACTGTAATCACCAACTCAGGAGTGCACCTACTGCAGCCCACTGTACAGTTCCATTTAGCAGACGCTCTTATCCACAGCGACTTACAGTAGTGAGTGTGTACATTTTCATAGTGGTCCCCCGAGGGAATCGAACCCGCAACCCTGGCGTAGCAAGCGCCATACTCTACCACCTGAGTCACTTGGGACCACAGTTGGTACATATGTCATGTTTTGAATCGATGACGATTCCAAGTGTCAAGGATCTGTATTAATATGAATGTAGTATTCTCACCCAGTGCAATAATGTGGTTTTCTGAAGGGATAGTGTAACTGAAATAAGCAAGTCTGTGGGAAACCAACCAGCCTTCCAATGAAGTACTAACCTAATAAGATGCATTAACTTGGATGAAATAATCTTATAGGAATGGAAAAATAAAAAAAGAACAGCATGGATGAAGTATATTTGTTCAGCTTCTCTCTCTCGCTCCAGCTGTCTTCATGCAGTGTCCACCATATTGTTTCAACCCTCTGCCACAAGCTTTCCCCTTAAAACAATGTAAGTAAAGTCTGGAGCCGAGATTACTACCAGTGTTCAATGACTATGTACATAGGGCAGCAGTCTCTGAGGTGCAAGGTTGAGTACCGGGTGGTAGACAGCTTGTAACAGCGAGTAAAGTCCAGGGCAGGGTACTGGGCGGATGTCGGCTACGGCTAGTGGTTTCAATCTCTCGGTCCCAGCTTTGATGCACCTGTACTGTCTCCACCTATATGGTACTGTCTCCACCTTCTATATGAGCCAGGCCCTGGCTCCTGTGGCTGAGGTCCTTGATGATAAGGGGTAGGATTATGGTTAGTCCCATACATTGACCTATATAGAGCAAATGTATCCTAGCGCAGGGGGAAGCCTAGGTAGACTAGTATTACCCTGCTTAAGCCTGTCTGAGCCTCCTCTTGTCACTGGCAAGCTTCAGTTACCAAACATGTCTTGTCTGTCTTACATATGGTCTGACTCCCAATATTTATTTTGGTATTTACATACTAGGCTATTGTACAACAACCAACACGCATTCCTTACGCAAATATGCAAACAGCCTATGGCCGTGTTTGCATAATGACTCATGATAAATCAGTGAACTTCAGCAATCTTTGAGTTAACTTCACCATTACATTCCAAATGTGAAGCCTGATCATCGTGAATAGGACTCAAATCTCCACGTGCTCGGATTACCGGGTGATAGGTCAGTGGTGGTGAGTTCTGAAGGGCGCTCCTCCTTTAAAACCGCGACGGTTGGGGGCGTGTAGTGACATGACCGCGGTGCCCATGACGGTCCTAGCAGTGTCTTGATGAAATCATGTGTGCGGTGTCACTCATTGTTTGTGCACGCACTGTAGGATAGGGTTGCCTCTCACAAAATGGGCATTTAATCAATATAAGTAACTGGATTTTCAAAAACATTGATCGGAAGGGTAGGAGCTTCTTCTCCAACAGACACTTGAATTCCATATCAATATTGATTCACCTTGGTTGACCTATTGGCTATACCCTTGAAGCACCAGCAGACAGCCTCTTTAAGCAAACATATGCTTATTCGTAGCTGCGACGGTCACAGGACAAGGAGCACGTTGCAGTACCGAGCTATCTTAACCGAACCAGAGACGTAGGCTACGTAGAACCGAGCAGCTGACTTGGAAAAACAGGCGCTATAATTTTACCAACGTGGCTGCGTCAAGAGAACTCGTCCAAAAAGGGGACTGTTCGTAGGGGATTGATTTAAATACCACCACGGTATTTGTAGTCGCCACATTGTAGGCTACCACACCACTCAACTTGTTTGAAGATAACCCACTTATTTTTCCTTCGCAACACTGAAGTTCTCGGCTTTCACATGATGTACACTATTACTAGAGGTCCCAGTAAACTTGTTACACAGCGCAGGACAGGTGAGCATCGGTTATGTATTTTTGTTCATATCCAATTATGTATTGCCTATATTATTGATGATAGCCTTCGAATCATGTCAATAAAGCAGTTGTGCACTTTTTAAAACCTATATGAGCATGGAACTGTTTTAATTTAACCTAGGCCTGTATGTTACATTCGATTAGATCTGTCGGATTCAAAAGCATATTTTAATGACAAACATACATGTTGTGATCAGTGCAACATTGCTATTCTATTTCAGGTCCCACGCAGCAAATTGAGAATAAAACCAACGACTTGAAGCTCAAACCGACCCATTGGTTGTCCTCAAAGTAAGTTGCCATATTGCATTACTTGAGGACTATAATTGATCGTAATCATATCGAGAAGCGCGAGCAAACCAGTCAACTGAAGAGTCCATGGTATGTCTGTGGCGTATAGTGGAATAAACATGATCATGTAACGTTGTTTCCACTATCATTTTTGTAGTACGTCACGATTCACGGAAATTAATCTTAGAACGTTCGTTATCATGTATGTTTCTCTGCGATATAGTATCGACACACCGACAAGTTACATTGTATCGTTGAAGTGTAATTGCAACGTTTTCTCAATTCTTCGGGAAACGGTCTGACCTTGCGAGGTTAGCCGACAGGCTTGCTGGCTAGCAGCGCGTGCTAACTTTGTCAATTTGTTTACTGTCCAGACGCAGTAGAGAAACATTTGTAACATTTTTTTGAACAGCCATTCGAACGTGGGGAATCGGTCAGTGGTTCCATTGTAGTCCGTGTAAAACTAGGAGCAACATACCCTGAGAATGTAGCCTGCGTTCAAAGTGAAATATGCCTCGCGCGCTCTGCAAGGACACACGGTTAAGTTGAGCAATGGGGCATTTGGTTGAGTAAGCAATCATTTCCCCCTGTCATTGGCTACACACGCTAGTATATTTTCAATACATTATACAATGAATTCATACAATGTAGCCTAAAGCACGTGTGTTACATAATGTCAGTCATTCCGTCGTTCCCTGGGAATCACTCCGCACAGACTTTTATAATCCGTCTGCTATTGTCTCCATAGCAACGTTATTGTGTAAGGAAGTAGGCTCAGAGGATTCCCACCAATCCTTACATTTCTATGGTAGCCGAGTGGGCATGACATGCGATGTGGGAGAAGCGAATTCCTGAATATTTATAGACATAGCCACTGAACCTCTAGGATTGATATGCAAAGTCAATTGTTTATGTACTAATCTATCAAGTGCAGTTGGGACAGCGGTCAGTTGAGTGACTATCAATGTCCTTTATGTTGTTAGTGTATGCAGTATGATAGACTTTCTGTCTTAAATATATATGATGTGATCCTTTTAATGGAAGGTAATCCCCCCCCCCCCCCCAGAAAGTTTTCTATTTTATTCAAAAAGTATAATCTAGTGCCCAGCACATACATTTCTGAAGCAAGACCAGCTATTCCAGAGGTGTACACAATGAGACTTCACACAGTTACTTATTCAGCACATGCTTATTTACCGTCATCTTTTTATCTGTATATCTGTCCTCCAGCTCTCCAGCTCCTAAGATAGTGTTTAATCGACTGAACGGGAAGAGGTACCACACTGCAGCCACACAGAAGGAAGACGCTCCATCTGAAGGCTTCACCCCCGCCCATGAAGATAATGTCCGATTTGTGTACGAAGGTGAGAAGCATTGACTACTAGACAGATGAGATTTTACTCATGCACAGAGCCATGGACACTCACTCACTCCCCCAGACACACAGTAGAAGGCTCTCATTCTGACAGTGTAAGGAGTATTGTAGATGCTCAAATATGCAATTTGAAGGTTATTACTGAGCCTATAGTAAGTCATTTTATGCATACATTCCAGTTCACATAATTTGAATGGAAGGCCATTGTGGCTGACAAACATCTTGACCAGCAGCACTGAGTCAGTGTATCCACACCAAGCCACTCGATTCACACCACCAGTGATGTTTATCTGGGAGAGAACCACTGCATTCAAGGACTAGACTACCCAACGCATGAAGAATAGACACTAAAGCAAACAGGGGGTGTGACTATGTAGAAGAGAGGTGGATATATATGGAGGTATAGAAGGGAGAGAACCATGTGGAGTTTAGGCCTACACACGAAAATAAACAAGGAGGATGAAAGATGGTGAAGAGATGGATGTAGAGAGGGAGAAAAAGAGATATGACCTCATTCAACAGAATAATTGGACCATACATTCTAAGTGGTTGACGGCTACAAGAAACCACAGAGTTTAAATGATGTAATCAAGTGCAAAAGTCAAGGTATTCTTTCTGACACACTTTGGGTATAATTTGTTGAAAATCCTCAAACCATAGAGAAGGTAAATGGTTGATAGAAATACTTGAGAGCTTTATCGAATCGGTCAAGTACAAATGTGGAGACATTGTATCTGACACAGTTTGGGATAGTTTGATCTATACCTTCAGCCTGCTCGGATGAAGACCGATTCCTTGTAGCAGAATGGAATAGTCTCAGCATGAGCTGTTCTGTTGTTGTTGGAGTACTGCCCAATAATAAGTCAGAAGGAATCTCTGGGCATCCCATTGTTTGTATAAAACATCTTAGAGCACAACTCATATAAGGGGTGTGTTTTAACTCATAGTAAAACACAACCTCCAGTCTTATCTCAACTCTTTCTAGTAGTGTGGCTGATGCAATGTTCTGGCCTGGTCCACTCGAGGACACATGGTCGGCTGTATCATTTGAATTTGGAGCACAAGGTTACACCCCTAGAAGAATAGTTTATTTAAAATAAAACTTCCAGTGGGGATTTATATAAAACAGGAAAAAAAACGCCCAGTTTCATAGCCGCAGGAAGTAGTGGTGCGAAGGGTGCCTCAGCACCCCGTGATACTGTAATATCAATTTATTTATATAAACAGCACCCCCAACCCAAAACATTTTCCCACGGCCATGCCCAATTTGTTTTTATGTAGTCACAGGCTGCATGTTTTTCTACAACTACCTAGGAACTGCAGCGTAACACTCATGGAAAAACAGTTATTTGCTGTTACGTGTAGCTTCAGTTTGTGTTGTCTTCAGTTAGTGTATTAATGGCTGTATATTCTCTCTCCCCTCTGCAGCATGGCATGAGATAGAGCAGCAGCTGGCAGGCGATGGAGAGGGCGGTGTGGAGCCTGCTGCTGCATGTGGCCAGGGGCCCGTGCAGTACGCAGAGAAGACCCCCAGTACCACAATGAAAAGTGAGTATCTAGCCGACATGTTGTTTAATCATCCGCCATCTTGCTCTACTGAAGATGTGCAACAATGGGCTAGGCTGTACACTACAGTCTACCTCTACTTCCTATCTCATTATATCCAATTATGTGATGCCCAGGGCCTGTATTCACAAAGCTCCTCAGAGTAAGAGTGCTGATCTAGGATCAGATCCCCTCTGTCCATACAATCTTATTCATTACGATCGAAAATAACAAAACTGATCCTAGATCAGCACTCTTACTCATTCTCCACTTTGTCATGGTCTTAACCCTCTATTTTGGTGTATTTCTGTATAGCCATATAAAACTGTCCGAGTACTGAATAATGAAACACAGCAGGCTAAGCATTTCTTGGCTCCGTCCTATCTGCAGATAGAGGAGAGGTTTTAATGTTTAACTCTCTGGTCTATGAACAACTATCAGTCTCTCACCTTGGATAAACTGGCGTACCTGCTAGTTGCTGATTTTCAAAAGTTTCACACAACCTGTCCAGTCCTGTTCACTTTGTAGGTCATTGGACAGTAACTTGACAGTACTGTAGTGTTACACCGAGAGAAAGAGTGAGGTGTTTGAAGCACAAATGTTTCCTTCCTTTTCTCACACTATTGCCTCTCCATGCAGACTTGTGAGATTCACACAGGATTTTTTTTTTTATTTAACCTTTATTTAACTAGACAAGTCAGTTAAGAACAAATTCTTATTTACAATGATGGCCTAGGAACAGTGGGTTAACTGCCTTGTTCAGGGGCAGAACAACAGATTTTTACCTTGTCAGCTCGGGGATTCGATCCAGCAACCTTTTGGTTACGAGCCCAACGCTCTAACCACTTGGCTAATTCAGACAGGATGTAAAGACATAGGTGAGATTCAGACTGAGGCACCATAGTAATGTTCTCTCATTAGCAGCTATTCCCTGTCTCCTTAGACTTTGTGCCCATAGACCTGGAGGAGTGGTGGGCCCAGCGCTTCCTGGCCAACATCGCTAACCTGTCGTGACGGGACAGGAAGAGAAGGGGTAACCAGGAAGGAGACGGGACAAGAGGTGCTGACTAGCGAGAAAGCCACATGGGCCAAGCTGTGATCAGAAGAAGTGGCGCAGGAGTTGGAGGGGTCGATAGAGGACATTCTGGTTCTGAAGCTGCAGTTTAGTGGGCTTCCTGTATCTTGTACCCAGTATTTTGGTACAAAGGAATACCAATATCTGCACCGTGCTAGGAGTGTGAGACACACTGCTGTCCTGCCGAAAGGTCCTGAAGCTATGAACTTTGACCTTTTAGATTGAACACTCCACCTCCAATGACCTTCCGCCAGATTGGCCAACCAGAAAATGCCTGTTCTTGATTGGCTAATCAACCAGAAGAACCAATTAATGAAGAGGATCTGTGATTTTTCTTCTGCTTGTTGTCTTTTTAATAAGTACCTCCCTGCCCCCCAACATGACTTGTGCTCAGATTGAATGATGCGTCTTTTTCTTGGCTGGTCTTTGGAGGAAAAAAAACAATAAAATATTTTTCACGATTTTGCTTTGTGCTGGAGTTATTCCTGGGTAATCCAGTGGTTTTGAATGCTAACTATTTTGTCTTGTGGACAACAGTTCAATAACCCAGACTAGTATAGCTGCTGTAAAGATGATTGAGTTCATCCCAGGGACTTGACACTAGGAAGAGAACAGAAATGTGAAATTTGTAGAGGTCCAACATTTGAAATGAAATCCAAACAACATACAACCAATATACAGAAAACAGTTCAATATCCAACTAGAACTCAGTGGTAGTAACACTTATAAACAACCTTAATTGCCACTGATTTTGTTTAGACTCCTTGCAAAATCCACCTTTGCCTCCACTGTGTCCTGTCACACAGGTAACTTCAATCTGCCATTTTAGCTCTCCTCCCCCTCCCTCCAGCCCTGGTCTTCCCTTTCCTCTGTCTTCCTCCCCTCAGTCCAGGCTTGGCTGTGGTAAATGTAATGCACTGGGAATCCAGGTAGTCTAGTAGCTTGGTGGCCCCTAGCCGGATACCTGCAGCCTTGAGCCTGGCCTGGAGGTCTGACAGGACCAGGGGCTTGTAGTGGAGGATCTGCCCGTAGAGGTGAGGGTCTGACTGGATGAAACGACGGACAGCGACGAGGCGGTCCTGGAGTTTGGCGCCGGACTGCGAGGCAGTAATGTCGTTGTTATCCGAGTCGTCAGAGAGGCACTGCTCTGGATTAGACCTGGAGAATCCCAAAAAAAATTGGGGTGGGTGAACGGAGGAGTGTCAATGTTAGCACATTTGACTTCAAATTTAGCAGTGATTAAATGTATTCTAGACAAATACATACATGAACAACACCTGTTAAAAACAAACACACTCCCAGTGCTAACCTCTCAGAGTCTTCACTGGGTGCTGTGGAGGACGTATTGGATCCCTGAGAGGCAGAGAGAGGCTCTATGTCCTCCCCACCAGGCAGTTTCACCAGGGTGACGGTAGGTGCTGCTCTTCCACTAGGCTCTTTAAATCCCCCAGTCTGGGCACAGGACACTGGCTTTCTGGTGGGCTCCATGGTGGGTAGGGGCCCGATGGCTCTGGGGCGACCCAGGGAAGGTGCCTCGTCCTCGGACTCTGAGCTGACAACCTGGTGGGTGTACTGGTGGATCTCCTTGAGCTTCAGGATCATCTGGCGCTTGGGTAAGGGACGCACCCCGAATCTAGAGGGAGGAGACAGAGCAGGTTGGCAACAGACTTTTACTATATGAAGAGGGAGATGGTAACAGAAAGAGAGATGGATGAAGAGAAGGGAGGGGGTATAGACGGACTACACTGACAACTGCCATGCATTGTGCTCTTAAAATAATCTCACAAATATCAAAACTATCATCAAAAAAATTCCAATGGAGGAAAAGGACTGGGAACTAGACCAGGCTAGGTCTGCTCTGCTCTTAAGATGGCAGTAGTGATGGGGGAGTGAAATAACCTCATTCATTAAATAACTGATAGAGAAACTCATATAAAAAGCAGAGATATCAGAGACTTATGAAGTGATGCGTTGGTGGAGTCAGACCTGTTGAGCTTGTTCTTGAGGTCAGGTGTATCCATGTCAGAGTAGCTGGGCATGGGGGTGATGGGGACCAGGGGGCCCTGCTGGCCTTTCCTACGGGACGCCACTGTGGAGACGGGTCAAAGGGTAGAGAAAGAAGAACACATGTAACAAAACAGTGAATGCATTCCACATTTTTGGATCAGAATAACAAACTAAAGATACAATATTTCAACAGTATGAAGTAATGAAGCCAGCTTTGAACCTGAGCTAGCTAGACTAAACATTAAAAACTCTAAACAAGGAGTTAAAACTGCTGAAAGTGCATTACCTGGAGTCTTTAGCAGGGCCACTCTCTGAGCTGGAGCTACAGCATTCACCCTCTGAGAGAGAGGAAGAGCCTCCTCCTCTTCCTCCCCCCAGTCATCCCAGATCTTAGCATCCAGGAGGCTAGCGTTGATCTCTGGGTTGGCCTGTGGTGTAGTGGTGTTGGGTGGAGGTGGAGAGGGGGTGGAGTAAGAGTGGGTGGTGTGGGTTTTAGGAGGAGAGGGGGTAAAAGTAGAGGATGTTCCTGCAATCTCTCCATCTCTCCGGCCCTGTCTTGGAGGACTAGCTCCTCCTCCGCTGCTCTCTAGCCTCAGACTGAAGCACACGGCCTGGGATCGTTCTCCGTCCGTGTCCCCTCCTCCTGCGTTTAGGCCCCAGGAGTCATCGAAGGCCATGGGCGGCTCGTCCATCCCGAGGAAGCTCTGTTGAAAGCTGTTAGTAGACCTCTCCATGTCTCCTCTTTTCTCTATCTCTTCCTCCTGCTCTTCCTCTTTCGCTACACTCCTTTCCAGTTCCTCTATTTCCATCCTCTCATCCGATTCCTCTCTCACCCCCTTCTCTTTCTCTCCCTCCATCTCCATATCTCCTAGGCTGTGGAAGTATTTATACTCAGTGGATGGGCGGCGTTGTCCGGGGGAGCTGCTGTTCTCTCTCGGTTGAGTAAGGGACTGCTTATGTGGGGACGAGGAGGGGTCGGAAGGGTCCGAGAGGGACAGGCGCAGAGACCCCAGTCCCCCTCTCTTCCATGGGCTCCCAGAGACCCCCAGCCCCCTCCCTCTCTGCCTGGTTCCGCTGTCCTCCTCCCCCGCACTGTCTCTCAGAAGAGGGGAGGCCATGGAGGCCAGAGACGGAGCAGAGGGCTTGGGTAGATCTGAATGAAGGGGAGTGGAGCTGTAAGGGACGTCATGGAGAGGGGTACACTTGGTGGAGGGGTCTGGTGGGGGGATGAAGGAGAGAGAGGGGGTCAGGCGGGAGCATTGTGATTGGGACTGGGAGGAAACTGACGCTGCAGAAGAGGAGGAAGAGGAGTTGGCCTTAGGAAAGAGCTGAGTGCGACGCATGCTACTAAAGGTCTGGGTAGAGCTAGACCTGGTCCTCTTGGACAGCATGGGTGGAGTGGACGGGATGAGCCAAGACATTTCTGCAGAACAGTCCATGGGACTAGTAGAATCAGGAGTAGAACCTGATCTATAACCAGGAGGATCCGGATCTAAGCCTTGATTTGAAGGTGAGACAGAAGGAACCCTCACAGAACCACTACTAGTCTCTTTCTCCTTCAAGCTGGGTTTATTATGTTCTGTATCTGATTGGGTCCTCGAGGTGGGTTTTTTGGGTTCTGTGTTGGATTGAGTTCTGATTCGGGTGTAGCCTTGGTGGTTCTGGGAGAGACAAGGAGGGGGTGGTGGAGAGGGGCTGGTATGTGCTAGATGTCCTACCTCCATCTCTTCACTAGAGTCAGACAAAACAATAAGCTCAGGTTCTTCTTTGGTATTGTGAGGTGGGGAGAGGGGTACAGAAATACTGTAAGGTCCATAACTCTCTCTCTTTAAGTCCTCTGGATTAGACTGTATCTTCTCTTGGAATAACTCCTTACACACAGGAACTTTCCCTCCTCCCACCACCCCGTCCGTCCTACCTCGTGCCCCGATATCAGTCACTTCCCCTGGGGACAAACCAGGAACAGGTAGGGCGGATACACCAGGGACCAGAGGAGGACTGATAGAGAGGTCAATGATTTCACTGGCTGAGTACTGGAGGGTAGGGATTGCTGTCTGTCTCGTACCCTCATCGACCCTCACCCTTGTGGGCTGGGAGTAGGAGAACGGTGGGGGTGGGGTGGTGAGCTCTGGCTGTCTCGCACCCTCCTCCACCATGGTCCTGGGGGGCTGGGAGCGGGAGGGTTTCTGGATAGCCCTGGGGGGTTGGGAGTGGCAGGGTGGGGGTGTTGGTGGGGAGGTGTGGGGCTCCTCCTGCGTCTCATAGACCCCCCAGGAGTCAGAGAAGAGGTGGCTGTAGCTACGGTCCAGACTAGCGTTTAGTTCTTGATCATCACAGGGGCTGGGGTGGGGGCTTTTTTCCGTAGATACCTCTCCAACACTTCTTGAGCTTGTGACATTTGGTTCCAATTGTTTTGTTTTGTCCGACTCCATAGTGGCTGTTCTAGAACATTCTGATTTGTTGAGATCAGTTTTTATCCTATTTGAACTCCTTCTGTCTGTGTCAATGTCACCCAAAGCTATGGCTGCCTCTAAACTGGGCAGTTTTGCTTGAAGGGACGTCATGCGTGTTAATTCAGCCCTATCTGAGTGTTCAGCCAATGAGTGCGCTTGGATTGGAGCCTCCTGCTCTTCTGTCTCTGTGAAAAATATCACTCCTCCCTCCTCATCCTCTTCTTCTTCTTTTTCTTCCGATTCTTCCTTTTCACTCTCTTTCCCTTCATCCCTCTTTCTCTGAGTCGCGGCAAACTCATATATCTCCTCCATCTCTTCTTCGTTCACCCTTTCTTCGTTGGTCTCTCCGTCTTCTAACGTAACACCATCCCCTTGCCCCTCCTTCTCCATCGCTATCCCTCCTTCCTCTGCTCTGCCCTCATCTTCCTCAACCTCCTCTTCGTTCCACATAGAGCGGAGGAGCTCCATGAAGACCTGGTCTCTGTGCTCCTTCTCTCCCCCAGATTGGTGCTCCTGGGCTGGGTAGTCTCCCCACGGATCCCCCTGTCCCTCTACACCTATGTGGATGTCTGTCTGAGCTGGGTAGAGCTTGCACAGCTGCTGCAGCTCCTCCAGGTCGAACCTGATGAGGAGAAAACAGAGAGAAAGAAGGAGAAAGAAGCAGTGAGACAGAAAGAGAGAGAGAGACAGAAGGACAGAAAGAGACACACAAAGAGAGAGAGACAGAAAGAGAGAGAGACAGAGAGAGAGACAAAGAGAGACAGAAAGAGAGAGAGACAGAGACAGAAAGAGAGTCAGAAAGAGAGAGACAGAAAGAGAGTCAGAAAGAAAGAGACAGAAAGAGAGAGAGACAGAGAGAGAGAGAGACAGAGAGAGTCAGAAAGAGAGAGACAGAGAGACAGAAAGAGAGTCAGAAAGAGAGAGGGAGACAGAAAGAGAGAGAGACAGAAAGAGAGACAGTGAGAGAGAGAGTCAGAAAGAGAGACAGAGAGAGACGGGAGGGGAGGGGAGATAATGAACAATATGTTATTTGGTTAATTCTAACTCACCCTTCACCTGAGAATGTTGTAATAGTCTCTGTTACTAAGAATAAGTCATATCACTTAAAACCCATCCAGAGGTGTTTTGAGTCAGACTTTACCTGGATGCCAGCTCCTGTACGTGTGGCAGCAGGGTGTGTGTTAGGGGGCAGTGGGCTGTGTAGAGGTACTGGAGCAGGGTATACACAGCCTGGCCTGGTACCTCACCCAACAACACCCTCTGGGCTGAGGGCATGCCCTCCTCCTGCACCCCGAATCCACTGTCATGGACCTGGGAGAGAGACAGAGGGGAGAGTTGAGAGGATAGAGGGAAGGAATGAGAGAACAAGAGATAGAAAACTAATCATAATTCAACTGTAAATACAAATGGTTTCAAATGAGAACCATACAAGCAAATATTCCTAGCAAAATCCACACATGCACTTACCATCTGCGCCAGCAGGGGGCATCGAGCATACAGCATGAATGAATGGGTGAAGTACACCTCCCCACTGTCCACCTGTAGCTGGACATCACTGAACTGGGGGTTGTTCACCATACTGGTCAGGTCTGAAGCCAGCCTGGACAGCGCCACCTATGGGTCAGAGACAGACAACAGCTACCAGCACAGAGCAATGAGCAGGCAACAAGTGTCCAACACAGTTATGATGAGAAGGTGATTATATATTAGCCCAGGGGTGGCCAACCCTCTTCTGGAGAGCTACTGGGTGTGTAGGGTTTAGTTATGAAAAGGTATACAATTGATATGCAGTGGAAGACTTCTACAAGGTGCCTTACTGATTCCTGGTTGGATATACAGTGGAAGACTTCTACAAGGTGCCTTACTGATTCCTGGTTGGATATACAGTGGAAGACTTCTACAAGGTGCTTTACTGATTCCCGGTTGGATATACAGTGGAAGACTTCTACAAGGTGCCTTACTGATTCCTGGTTGCTCCTGTTGGTGTCTCTGCTTTGAGGAACAGATCTCCTTTGATGGCTTTCAGTGTTTCTAATGCTCTCTGGGATGAAGCCACTGAGACACAGGTCAGGGGGTTCGTCTGCGCTCTCAGGAACAAAGCCACTTAGGTGGACGTCTGTAGCAGTTCTCTCTTTGTCTGAGGGACAGAGGGAAGAGAAACAACGTTAGAGGTAGAGCATGTTTGACTTTCAGGGATGCTAGCTACTTTCAGGGATGCTAGCTATTTTCAGGGATGCTAGCTACTTTCAGGGATGTAGCTAGGGATGCTGTGTGTGTTCTATCTCCATGTCTGTGAGCGTGTGTATAACTTACATCCTGTGTCTGTGACGTTCGCATAGAACCCTGGGAGCACGGACACCGTTGATGTTACTGTGTGAATTAAATTGTCGTGTTTGGATTGATTCAAGAGTTCATAAGGAGCTGCGAATGTTGATATATTTTATTGTACTGTAGGTGCTATGGATATATAGTTACAGAGTTAATGTGTTATTCTGTCTGCAGGACGGCGGTCAGTTCAGAGAGGGAGCGACCAGATGTGACTTTTACATATTTTGAATCTTTTGACATTGAATACGTCTGGTATGTACCATTTGATCAATGTATTCTTATTGCACAACTGCAATAAATTGGATTAGTTTTAAATAGATAAGAGCGGTAGTCCGCATATTTCTGAGTAATATTCCTTGAATTATTATTTGATATATGGTCTAATGGTAAATGTCATTCACACTACACATAGCATATACAGTATGCTTGACCTCTAACTGTGCAAGCTCTGAGCTAAGGTTAAATCAATCCTTTTATGATAGGACATTGATCGCAAGATATTAGCTCTGTTCCTCAGCCTCTTAATAATTGCATAAGGGTTAGGTAGCCGAGTGGTTAGAGCATTGGGCCCGTTCTGCCCCTGAACAAGGCAGTTATAGTTACAGAGGCCTTCATTGTAAATAAGAATTTGTGCTTAACTGACTTGCCTAGTGGTCATGGCATACGCATGGTAATACTATGGCCGTTGAAGATTATACTATGGTCGTGTTACTCCTACACTAACTGTCATGTTACTCCTACACTAACTGTCATGTTACTCCTACACTAACTGTCATGTTACTCCTACACTAACTGTCGTGTTACTCCTACACTAACTGTCGTGTTACTCCTACACTAACTGTCGTGTTACTCCTACACTAACTGTCGTGTTACTCCTACACTAACTGTCGTGTTACTCCTACACTAACTGTCGTGTTACTCCTACACTAACTGTCGTGTTACTCCTACACTAACTGTCGTGTTACTCCTACACTAACTGTCATGTTACTCCTACACTAACTGTCATGTTACTCCTACACTAACTGTCGTGTTACTCCTACACTAACTGTCGTGTTACTCCTACACTAACTGTCGTGTTACTCCTACACTAACTGTCATGTTACTCCTACACTAACTGTCGTGTTACTCCTACACTAACTGTCATGTTACTCCTACACTAACTGTCATGTTACTCCTACACTAACTGTCGTGTTACTCCTACACTAACTGTCGTGTTACTCCTACACTAACTGTCGTGTTACTCCTACACTAACTGTCATGTTACTCCTACACTAACTGTCGTGTTACTCCTACACTAACGGTCATGTTACTCCTACACTAACTGTCATGTTACTCCTACACTAACTGTCATGTTACTCCTACACTAACTGTCATGTTACTCCTACACTAACTGTCGTGTTACTCCTACACTAACTGTCGTGTTACTCCTACACTAACTGTCGTGTTACTCCTACACTAACTGTCGTGTTACTCCTACACTAACTGTCATGTTACTCCTACACTAACTGTCGTGTTACTCCTACACTAACGGTCATGTTACTCCTACACTAACTCCTGTCCTTCCACTCTGTTAATGTCTTTGTGTACATTACCCCTGTGTGTTTCCTGTATATAACAGTTCTGTGTGTTTCCTGTATATAACAGTTCTGTGTGTTTCCTGTATATAACAGTTCTGTGTGTTTCCTGTATATAACAGTTCTGTGTGTTTCCTGTATATAACAGTTCTCCCATGAGTAGCTCTCACCTCTGGCAGGTCCTGTGGAAGAGTAGCCCCACTGTGTGAGGGTCATTCCCTCATCAGCCAGCTCTATCAGGTCACACAGAGTCTGGCTGCCCACTGGAAGGTGCCCTGTCCCTGGGGTGGAAGGGAGCGAAGAGGGGGCTGCCTGGGTGGACGGGACTGAGGGGATATTTTGCTTGGTCATTGAGATGCCTTCTGGCATGGCGTTGGTGGGAGAGACCATATCTGTCTAGAAGACAAATTGAGTGAAATAAATGAATGAAAATGAGATACATGCATACTTTCAATGCAAATCAGAGTATTAGAAGCACAGATGTGAAAGTATGAGTAACATACGCACACAGGCTCTCACCTTTACAAACACCCAAGGCTGTATAAACTCTCTGAGCTCTGGGGTGTAGAACTCAGAGATGACCTTTGGCCCTCCGTCCCGCAACGCACTCTTCTGCCAGAGGGGGGCAGCACCAGCGCTGCAGGAGGGCAGGGTGCTGGGACAGCGTGTGGGGGTGGGCGGCGAGCGGGCGCGGGTATGGAGGAGGAGGGCAGCCACGCGCTCCTGTAGTCGCCTCAGGGCTGTCTCCGAGTCCTGGACCAGGAGGAGGGGAGGGGGGCGAGGGGGCACACCCCTATTCCTCTTGCCACGCCCCTTACCTGGGGGAGGGGTCAAGAGAAAAGGAGAGGACTCGGCTATGATATTAATCATATAATGTTTATACATGTATAGTTTCATATCAAAGCATTTAGTATGGTTTGCTCCTGTTTTATATAATAAATCACAGCAAACACATCCTTATAATCATGGCATAATGCATTGCCTAAACAAGATGTAGGTTCAGTCAAGATAGTGACTTACTTGGTTCAGCTCTCCACTTCAACGGTGACAGAGAAGTGTGAGGGAGGAGGGCTGGGATCTGCTGACCTCCTCTCTCCGTCTCCCTCTGTATCTCTCTCTGCATCTCCCGCTCCATCTCTTTCTCCTGCTCCAGGAGGGAGTGGGACAGGGCCATGGCCACCATGGTGTCTTCGTCCAGGCCATGGGGCTTCTTTCTGGGCTTCTTCCTGCCCGGGAGGCTGGGGTTTGTGGAGCCTTTACGCTTGGAGCCTCCAGCCTGCGGACTGGGGGAGAGGAGAGGGTTACTCAAGGGTAGAATAGAATAGTTTATTGCCCTCCAACATTTTAACAATGCAGTGTTTCTCCTATATTTTTCTCTAGGTGGGACACAAAGGCCCCAAATCAGCATACAGGTCGGTTCAGTAGGGCACAATGTTAGCTCTATTAAGTACACTTCTATCGGCAATGTTCAGTATGTTGCCCTCCTGAACACGACTCAATGCTTCCAACATCAAAGTTATCAATTTAATGTACAGTAATAGTAGTCAAGTTGTATGGGTTTGGTTGACGGTTCAAACGGGGCGGGGCCAATCAGGCCAGGGTGACTCACGGTTGGTTGGCGGTGCTGTCAGTCAAGCCATCTGCAGCCTCGGCAGCCTGTCTCTGCACAGCCTGCAACAGCACGGCGGGAGCCACACCCATCGTGGAGGAGCAGCGCTTCAGGTGGGCCGCGCGACTCTTCTGGGACTTGAACCGTTTTCCACAGATGGGGCACTCTGGGACGCGGGGAGCGGGGGCAGAACTGTCCTCACTCTCGTCTAGACACCTGGATAGGGGGACAAGGGGTGTCCCAATAATGTAAAAGTATTTATTATTGCTTCATCTGAACTGATCTGAAAACACTGGATTGTTGAAGGCTACACATCAGAAGACACGCGAGGACTTGATTTCACCTATCCAGTTCTTCAAGACCAGGAAATGAAACGAGGCAGTATCTTCTTTGGAGTCATTGACTGTTCCATTAACAGACAGAATCTGGAGTTAGATGGGTGAGAGAGCAAGGGTGTGTACCTGTTGATGTGCTGGGTGCGTCCTGTGGGGCTCATGGCAGACAGGTCTTTCTGGCAGAGCTGACAGAAGAACAGGCCTCCCTCCTCCAGGTCCACTGCACTACCCTGAGCCACAGCCTGGGCCTCCCTGTCCAGCTCCTCCTGTAGACGCAGGGCCAGGGCCTCATCCGAGTCATCCATCTGGGGATCCAGTGGTAGGGAAGTGGAGGCGGAGGTGGATGTAGCTAAACAGGGGAGGGCAGAGGTGGAGAGAAGGATGATTAGCATGCCATTCAGTACACACACAAATGAATGAAAAGACACACCATAGTATCTAGAGAGTAACGATAGACACAGCGATGGATCTCACCTTCATTTTCTGGCAGCGGATGGGGAGCAGCACTGTCACTTACACTCCCTGTTGCTGCAGGCTGATTCCTCTCACCATGCACCAACTTCTGTGGATTGACTCTCTTGAACTGCTGCATCCTGTGTAGCACTTTCTCCTTCACCCCCATTCCCGTATCCTCAGGTCGAGACCCAGCAACATCCACAGATGACCCATTCTCTCCTACACCAAGTCCAATACCTCCATTGACCACTGCTTGTTTAGATTCGTCTGTATTGGAGGGAAGTGGGTTTGGTTCATCACAAGCGGTAGAGATGGAGGAAACGTGTTCAGAGTTCTTACCCAAAGCTCCCCTGGAACTTGGGCCAACATCTTTCTTCTTCCTCCTAGTCGTCACCCTTTTGGTGGGTATGTCTTTCGCAGTGTCCTGGGACGACACAACACTATTCTTCTCAGTTTCGCCTACTTTTCTGCGGACTCGTTTGAGCAACTTGGAGCAGAGGTCCACGAAGTCTTGATCTGAGTCGTCCATCATATTTGACTGTAGTGGTCTGCTTCTTGCGCCACTAGATGGCTAAGCTAGATGTGTTGATTGTTTTGCTAGTAGCTAGCCTCTCGGATTGATAGCCATGGAGGTTTACGCTGCTAGCTAGCTAGCAATATGGGGTGGCATTTGTGAAATATCATTTCTTTAGCATAAATATTCGGCATCATTTAGGAATTAATGTGCCATTACTGCATGAAAAATGAGCAGCTGCATATATGACAGTGGAAAAATGTATTACGAGCTATATTTGATTATTATTCAAAATACACACATTCGTCCGCTTCACATTACACTTCCTGTCACGTGACAACAGGCTCACCGTCTACCCAGGTCATGTGATAAGGTGGATCCTTATCCCGTTAAAGTAATAAATAATTTAGAACATTTAGACGAAGAATAGAAACTAGCTTTTAACTGAAGTATAAGTGACCATATACATGTTTTGGGGCTTAATGGCTATATCATTTGATTCAACAATAAAATATTCTAAAATCCACAGCTTCTCCCCTGAAATCCTGGCATTTGCAACAGATTTGTGTGTTGAATGCAATGTTTCAGTTCAACCTGAAATTTGAATGGCTTCTTGATAGATTATTGAATGAAGCCAACACACTCACTCTACCTCTTCTCATTCTGAGACAGATATACACTCGCTGAGAATCCCTAATAATCACTTTCCCACTCATTTCTAAAACACACTCACCTCTATCAAAATTGCACACAAACCACTCTGACACAGAAGTAGAACTCCAAGTGTTGTCTGTTGCACACAGTTTATTTAACAATATGGTATACAAGTAAGAAATGAGTCTAACCAGTTTATACAGTGATTTCATTCGCTCTTCCTTATATTTATAGTATGCTTTGCTTAATAACAACTTCCATGATTTACAACAGGGAGCTAGGAGAACAACCCACCCCAAGTTTTATTCAAGTTTGTTTTTTTGAGAGGGGGGGAATGAGGATGGAGAGTTGATGGATAGCTGGACTACTTATTCATCTCTTTTCAAAACAAACAAGCAGTGAACCCCCATTCCCCCTCAGGATAGGAGTCGGTTGTCTTCTCTTTATATACACTTAACTTTACACGTCAACTTTTTAAATGACAGGACCACAATTTTCTACATCCTCAAGTCAAGACAGATTCTGGTTTGCAGGCTAGTGAGATGTTGTCCTTGTTTTGTTTTGTTGTGTGTGTGTCAAGTGTTTCTGCATACATGCCAGTGTATTACAACTGCCATAGTCCAGTTCCTATTTCAATACAAATAGATAGTTCTCCTCGAACACACACACACACAAAAAGGAGGAGTCCTTCCCTCTGAAATGCAAGTGGATACAACACCTTTGATTACAATTGCCAGGGCTGCATCTGGAATGGCTCCCTATATAGTGCACTACACTATATCAGGAACAGGGAGCCATGTTCTGGATGCAGCCCCAGGAATGAGAAGAGCTTGAGAAGAGAAAAGAAACTTGTCCCGATTCCCAGACAAAATTATCACAAAACAAAAAAATGCTTTACTTTTTATCCAAAGAAAAAAAGGTACAAAATTAAATGTATGAATACTATAATACAAAGGCATGACATCATCATACCAAAGACCAAACCAATAAAACAAAGTCTGAGCACATTTTGGTCTCAACCAAAAAAATATATATATTCTTTGTGATTTAAACGTATTTTAAACAGCAATTTGCTAAATCCATCGACTCATAAAGGAAGAAGAAACTCCAGTTTTAGGAAACAACAACATTACCAACATATAAGTGTCGCCATTTTTTATTTTATCCCATTTTTCTCTTTGTACATCTCTTGAAACTTTGTACATGTCAGTAAAAAAAAAAAGAAAAAAGATTTTGCATGACTTTATAAAGAACAAACCAAGGCCTGGAGTCAGAGTACCCTATTCCCTATATAGTGCACTACTTTTGAGAATAGGGTGTCACCTATTTGGAACAGCCCAAGTCTCCCGTTTAATGCTACAATCCCTCCACAAACTTCTCCAGCGTATCTCCCGTCGTATCCCCTCCCGTGCCCAAGTCATTGTTCAACCCTCCTCTGGCAGGCGTGTTTATCTGCGATAGCATAGCGCTGTGCTCCGCCGTGGCCAAGTGTCCCTGGTCCATGGAGCCAGGCATGGGGCCCGCCAAGCCCGGGTGGGGGGACCCCGAGTGGGGTGAGGGCTGAACCTGGGGCGAAGGGCTGGAATGTGGGGGTTGTTGCGAGGGCGGGCACGGGGATTGTACAGGTGCAGGGGACCGGTTGGAGAGGGCATTGGCCATGGGGGACTGGCCAGGGAGGTGAGCTCCAGGCTGGGGCTGGCCGGCCAGCAGGTGGGCCTGGGGACTCATGGTGGGGCTGGGCTGGACCGGGGAGCCCCCCATCTGCTGCTTGAGGACGGCCTGTTGGTTAGGGATACCCTGCTGTTGTTGCTGGAGCATCCGCTGGTGCAAGAGGTTCTGGGTGGTGGCGGGGTCCATGCCCATGCCAGACTGACCCATTTGGGCCATGGGAGGGATCTGGCCCTGGGCCTGCATGGCTAGCTGCTGCTGTTGCATGCGGAGCTGAGAGTAGCTGGCCGTCTGGCCTTGGGCCTGGGGAGGGAACTGACCTGGATGGGTTTGCTGCTGCTGCTGTTGTTGTTGTTGTCGTAGGAGCTGTCTCCGGTAGAGCTCCTGTATCTGGGCAGCGTTGGATTGGGGGTTGTGTCCAGGGTTCATGAGTTGCCCCTGGGGTCCTAAAGCGGCCATCGCCTGGGTGGTGGGTTGTTGAGGCTGCTGAGGGGGCATCCCGGGCCTCTGGACCCCCCCGGCCCCAGCCTGCATGGCTGCCATGGCCTGCATCGCCGGCTGGGCTCCCAACATCCCCGGCTGCTGTTGTTGCTGGGGGTTACTGGCGTGATACTTGGCCGTTCTCTGTTTGATGAATGCTGCCATGAGCTGGGGGTTGGACTTCAGGATGTTGAGGACCTGCTGCTGCTGCTGGGGTGAGCTGGGGGACTTGAGGGTCATCAGGAGGTCCTGGAGGGCGTTGGGGGCGATGGCCCCGGGTCTCTGGGGCGGAGTCTGGGGTCTGGGACCCCCCGGCTGGGGGACTAGCATCCTCTGAGCCTGGGCCTGTTGCTGAGGAGACATCATGGGTCTCTGTTGCATCGGTATCCCTTGCTGGGGTTGACCCACCTGGGGAGGGACTCCAACTCCTGGTTGTCCAGGCTGAGCTCCTGCTATGGCTCCCCCAGCACTGGGCCACTGACCTGGGGACATGGGCTGCTGCATGCCCTGGGGCCCTCTGGGTCCCACCATTTGACCCCCAACCATCTGCAAGGGTCCAGCCATGCGTTGCTGCTGCTGGGGGTGAGGCTGGGGGTTCTGCTGGTGCAGCGGCAGACCGTTCATGTTGACCCGGTAGTTCTGCTGGTTCTGCTGCTGCGCTTGGGCCACCATCGCAATGTGCCGCGCCATCTTGACAGCAGCGAGAGGGGGTTGTTGTTGAGGGGATTGTTGAGGTTGAAGGGGTTGGGGAGGTTGCTGGGGGAGAGGTGACTGCTGCTGGTGTATAGGGGACGCTTGAGGTCCCCCCTTGCCCTGAGAAGCTGGCGTTAGGGGATGACCGTTGCGAGGAGGGAACGCTGGTGACATACCTGCAGCGTTTGGGGTCTGCGGCTGGTTTGAAAGAGGTTGTTGGGGGGTTTGGGGTGTGTTAGGCTGGGGGTGTGAGGGGGTGGTGTTGGGGGTTGTAGTGGGGGCCTGAGGGGGGGACGGTAAGCTCTGGGGCATTGCTCTTCCCTGCATGGTGGCCATTCTTCTCCTCATCATCTGAGCCTGCTGTAAGCGGTGCTGCAGCTGCTGCTGCCTCAGCTTGTGCTTGATGTTGAGACAGAATGGTACGGGACACTTGTTCTCCTGGCAGTGCTTGGCGTGATAGCAGCACAGGGCGATGAGCTGCTTGCACACAGGGCAGCCGCCGTTGGTCTTCCTCTTGCAACCTACAATAGATAAGAGAAGATATGTTATTGTCAGTTGTCAAGGAGACATTTCCTTTATCTCAACCCCCACGAGACACGCATGGCTCCACAGAGGTTAGAGGACAGGGTCAGTCCCAATGCAGCGCCCTTAGAGCAATTTTTTGGGGTTAAGTGGCTTGCTCGAGGGCACAACGGCAGGATACTGATGCCAGCAACCGATTTCATTACCTTTGGTGTGCTGCACCACGCGCTTCATCTTCTGGCAGGACGGCAGGCTGCAGTTGGCATTGCGACACTGGCAGGCGTGAACCAGGGACTGGATGCAGCGCTGGATGCTGAGACGGCGTGACTCCTGGGGGCTCTTAGAGGCCTCGCCGGCCCCGCCCGCTCCATTGCTGTCGTCGTCCAGCCCCAGGCCCCACTTCACCATCTGGTGCTCATGACCCTTGGCGGCGTAGCAGTTGATACACAGGTCAAAGTCCTGAGAGGAGAGAGGTGGAGGTTAATACTTGCATGGGCAGGTGTAAGTGATGGAGAGCACAGCTATTGCCTGCTTGCTCTTTAGGGTCTAGGCCAGGTTACTGTAAAGCATTTTTTGACAACAGGCTTTATTATATTGATTGACTGGGACACAGGAACATGGTATACATCTCCAAAGATGGTGAGGATGTATGCGTGTGTTTGTGTGTCTTACCTCACAGACGGTACAGTGCCAGCGTGTCTCCACGTGGTGTTTACATTCATTGCAGGTGTAGACGAAGCGGTCCTGACCCTGGTTGTGCAGCTCCACCAGCATACACATGGTGCTCCACTTACACCTTAAGGGAACAAACGGTAGAAATTCATCAACCAATGGTCCTCTATGGCAGGGGTTTTCCAACTTCTCACGGACCCCCAGACGTTCCATGTATTTGATCTATTCCCACAGCTAGCACACCCGATTCAACTGGTAAACTAACCAGCCTTGAATAGGTGAATCAGGTGAGCTAGTTCAGGGCTACAACTAAACTGTGAAACGTCTGGGGAGAGGTTTGAAACTACTGGACTATGGAAAGCTCTACCTTACTGTCTGAGAGCCACTCCATCCATCCATCAATTTTAAAACTGGCCTAAAAATACTAAAACTCACTTCAACAGACTCTCTCTCTGAAGGCATTTTAGTATCTACCATTGTTGCTTTACCTGGCTTGATTCTTACTGTATGTAACCTTTATACTGTTACATTTAGTACATTTAACAGATGCTCTCATCCAGAGCGACTTACAGTCAGATGCTCTCATCCAGAGCGACTTACAGTCAGATGCTCTCATCCAGAGCGACTTACAGTCAGATGCTCTCATCCAGAGCGACTTACAGTCAGATGCTCTCATCCAGAGCGACTTACAGTCAGATGCTCTGATCCAGAGCGACTTACAGTCAGATGCTCTGATCCAGAGCGACTTACAGTCAGATGCTCTGATCCAGAGCGACTTACAGTCAGATGCTCTGATCCAGAGCGACTTACAGTCAGATGCTCTGATCCAGAGCGACTTACAGTCAGATGCTCTGATCCAGAGCGACTTACAGTCAGATGCTCTGATCCAGAGCGACTTACAGTCAGATGCTCTGATCCAGAGCGACTTACAGTCAGATGCTCTGATCCAGAGCGACTTACAGTCAGATGCATTCAACTTAAGTAGGTAACAACAGTCATAGTTGTTCAATTCTAAAGTAGAACTTTGGAGACTCCCCAATTATGAAAAGTGATCTACAAATCAAATGTATTATCATCATTACCTCCTGATAGAGCTGAACTCCCAGTGCTTGTCCCGGGCCAGGGTGAGGAAGGCATCACGGCCGTCCATCAGGTCACAGGTCAGCAGGGGGTCAGGGTCCATGATGGGGGGGAGCATGTTGGTCATCTGGGCCGAGTGGAGGTGGATCACAAAGAACACCTGGAGGGAGAGGAGAGAGGTTTGACATACACCTGGAGAGAGGACAGGTTCGACATACACTTGGAGAGAGGAGAGAGCATCACTCAATTCTCGGTTGTTTGCCATTTGGTTTGGGTCAGGCCAATAATATCCCAGCTCACAGAGTATAGAAGAGAACCTACACATGGCACCAGTCTAAGAAACAACTTCATTAGACAGTTGAAGGATTGAAAGACGACAAGCATGTCAAAGCGACCGTGGCGACGTCATCATACCTCTTTGTGTTTCTCCAGGCTGGCGTAGAGCTTTTGGGACAGGTCGTTGGCTACATTCGGCATACCAGGCTTCTTCTTATTGGTTCGGCTCACACTGCCTTTGTTCTTATTGGTCTTTTTGCTGTTCTTCTTCTTGGCGTTCTTAGTGTCCCCCGGCGTGCCCTGAGGAGAAGAGTGAAGAGTTCGAAAATATGGCAAATCAACAAATGTCTACACACAGGACAGAGAGGGCACAAACAATTACCAAATGTATGTTATGCATTCGACTAATAAATTATTTCACATGAATAAAACTACATGAAGACAAATGTCACTACACAGGTAGGAGTGTTGATAATGACATTGTCTCTAGTACTATTATTGATAGTTCCCTGTTATTGGTCTATCCTATGACAGACTCGTATCGCCTCCTCTTCCCACCTCAGGTGTGTCGGAGCAGGTTACGTTCTCCTCCCTCTTCCTCTCTTCCTCCTCCTGTTCCAGCTCCTTGATGCTCTCCTCCAGCACGTTGGGCCAGAAGTCCCCCTCGAAGTAAGGCATCTCGTTGGCCCCCGTCAGACAGTCCTCTGTCGCTTGCTTGAAGATGTCCTGGAGAAAAAGACAGCAGAAGATGATCACTTAAATGTCCAGTGGACACAAATGTTCAACTAATATGAGTCTTCTGTTTGGGTGGTTGTTGCTGTTCTAGCCCTATGAATACATTCAGAAACCTCAAAACAGTTTAGAGTTTGAACCGGCCCGGTTACAGAGAAAACAAGACTCCCAAGGCCAAGGCTGAGGACTCAACTGGACCAAGTCTACAACATAGGCCTGGAAAGGCTTTAGCCATTGAGAAGCTAACCTTGAAATCGTGGATGATCCTCTCAGCGAAAGCAGTCTCCAGCATCTTCCTGTACCACTCCTGCAGCCTCTTGGGCTTGGGGATCTAACTTTAACCATTAATCCTTACCTTAATCCTAAACATAATCTTAATCTTAAACCACCTTGAAGTCATGGAGGATCCTCTCAGCGAAGGCCTTCTCAAGCATCTTCCTGTACCACTCCTGCAGCCTCTTGGGCTTGGGGATCTTCTGGTCGGCAGGGTGGCAGTGGAAGATGTAGTCGTCGCCCTCGCTGGGGGGGCACGCCCAGATGTGACCCTGAGAGTAACTGAGGGGGAGAAGAGACTAGGGTCAAGGGTTGTTTTGGTAGGGAGACATTTAATGCAAGTGGGGGGCGTTACCGCCATCGAGTAAAGTGCTTTTACTTGGGAAAGCTGCCATATGAATGCATATCACTGTACTATTAATTAAGACCTACCCGAGTTTCTTGACATACTCCAGGTAGCCAATCAGGATCTCATGATAGACGGCCGTCCTCAACATCCGAGGTTTGAAGAAGTGGATACTGTCCAGGTACGATATGTAGACCCGTCTGTGGAGGTAGGGAGACACATGAATAAACACATGGCAACAGTTAAGTCACTCATTTCAATCATGTCATCAATTATTTCAACAACACATTTATAAAATGTATACATTTATTTAAAAAACTGCATATGTAATATGTTAGTACTGAACCAAGGGTCTACCAACACATCACACTCAGTGTACCTCATTATAACCACCCAGGACCAGCCCCATGTAGGGGCACAGGTACTCAGGACCAGCCCCATGTAGGGGCACAGGTACTCAGGACCAGCCCCATGTATGGGCACAGGTACTCAGGACCAGCCCCATGTATGGGCACAGGTACTCAGGACCAGCCCCATGTAGGGGCACAGGTACTCAGGACCAGCCCCATGTAGGGGCACAGGTACTCAGGACCAGCCCCATGTAGGGGCACAGGTACTCAGGACCAGCCCCATGTATGGGCACAGGTACTCAGGACCAGCCCCATGTAGGGGCACAGGTACTCAGGACCAGCTCTATGTAGGGGCACAGGTGCTGACCTGGTGTTGGGGAAGGGGCAGTCCGAGCCGTACTCCTGCACGTGCATCCCGAAGAAACACACATCCACGCCGTCGATCTCCTCAAAGGCGAAAAGTGCTTTGGTTCTGTAGGGGAAAGTCTCCGACATCTCACCTGTGTCCACAAACCTGACCAGAAAAAAGCAGAAGGACAGGCGTCTACATCTAACATGAGTGGTAGCCTAGAGGTTGAGAGCGTTAGGCCAGTAACCGAAAGGTCGCTGGTTCGAATCCCCAGGCTGACAAGGTGAAAAAAAAAAAACTGAAAAAAAAAAAAAAAAAAAAAAATAAAAATAAAACTGTCCAATGTGCCCTTGACCTAACTGCTCCTGTAAGTCGCTCTGGATAAGTGTCTGCTAAATATGAACTGACCATTGAAGGCAGTAACAGGGAGTGTTCACCGTCTGCTCAAACAGCCAGGTTTAACATTGTATTTAAGAGATGAATATACCTCTGCAAAGCCCAAGTCAAACAAGGGTGGCGACCACAGTGTTTACTGGAGCTTTGGACAAATACTTAGTGTATTGACTATGTTGAGGTACAGACAAAACTAAACTAACTACTAAAGTAGTACACTAAATGTGAGTACCATAAGTACACTAACATGTTAGGTAGCAACACTGCATGCCAGTGTCCACTCCTCAGTCCCTACCTGGATTTCATGCCAGGTTTGACCTCTGTAGTTTTGTCGGAGCTGGCCACCACTCGTACAAACACCTCCCCTGCCTCAGGGTGGTTCTGCCTCTTCAGGTACTTATTCACCCGGTCCTCAATGTACATGCCCAACCGCGTCGTCTGCAACCCTACACACACACACACACACACACACACAAACACACAGGGAGAGAGATTGGCCCCAAAAAGGTCAAACCAAGACAACATTCAGCAGGGCATGTTTTATGTATGAATAAATGTGCAGACAGGGTCTAATTTAGATTAATGCCATGTGCATGGAAAGGTCAAACACGCTCTCTAGTACTACAAATACCAGAGGCAAAACCGCAAATGTGTGTATGTGTGTGTGTGAGAGACGACCAGTGTTCTCTTGATGTCAGAAGTCCATGACATTTACCATATGGAAGTGGTTTGTCATTTAGAGAAAGGCTTCTGTAAAGCTTGAATAACTAGGCTATTATTAAACTGATATTCAAAAGGCTTGAATAACTAGGCTATTATTAAACTGATATTCAAAAGGCTTGAATAACTAGGCTATTATTAAACTGATATTCAAAAGGCTTGAATAACTAGGCTATTATTAAACTGATATTCAAAAGGCTTGAATAACTAGGCTATTATTAAACTGATATTCAAAAGGCTTGAATAACTAGGCTATTATTAAACTGATATTCAAAAGGCTTGAATAACTAGGCTATTATTAAACTGATATTCAAAAGGCTTGAATAACTAGGCTATTATTAAACTGATATTCAAAAGGCTTGAATAACTAGGCTATTATTAAACTGATATTCAAAAGGCTTGAATAACTAGGCTATTATTAAACTGATATTCAAAAGGCTTGAATAACTAGGCTATTATTAAACTGATATTCAAAAGGCTTGAATAACTAGGCTATTATTAAACTGATATTCAAAAGGCTTGAATAACTAGGCTATTATTAAACTGATATTCAAAAGGCTTGAATAACTAGGCTATTATTAAACTGATATTCAAAAGGCTTGAATAACTAGGCTATTATTAAACTGATATTCAAAAGGCTTGAATAACTAGGCTATTATTAAACTGATATTCAAAAGGCTTGAATAACTAGGCTATTATTAAACTGATATTCAAAAGGCTTGAATAACTAGGCTATTATTAAACTGATATTCAAAAGGCTTGAATAACTAGGCTATTATTAAACTGATATTCAAAAGGCTTGAATAACTAGGCTATTATTAAACTGATATTCAAAAGGCTTGAATAACTAGGCTATTATTAAACTGATATTCAAAAGGCTTGAATAACTAGGCTATTATTAAACTGATATTCAAAAGCTTTGGGCTTTTTCTAGATATTGCATGATAAGGAATTGGCTAAATATTTCAATACTCTTAAAAAGGGGAAATCAGCCATTGCTACATCAATTTGTGGACTTGAAGGGTTGATACAGTACCCATTGATTATTGAAGAATATAACTTATCAATGCCGCATGAGCTCAGTTCAACAGTCGTAACCCATCAGATCCCAAAATAAGACGTTTTAAGCCAATGTTGGTAAACAAAGTAAATGTAACCAAACACTATATAGCCTATAATAAAACCATATTTTTGATATCATGGATGATCAGTCATTTACATTTCTCCAGCCCAATCACTCAGCTTTTTACCCAAACAGGGGCAGGGACAACACTTGGTTATTGTTTTAACTGCGGATTCCCACTTTAAGATGGGGCTTATAGCCAGGGAATGGAAAAGAGGATGTACTTTTTGCAGAAAACTTGTTGTCCTTCCGTGTTTTCCCACTCTTCTTCAAACAGTTGTCACAGATGAATCTGCAGAGAGAGAGCGAGAGTAAGAGAGTCATTCATGTAACTGGTATTGAATAGAACTTCTTCCCACCATTTATTGTGCGTCACTGTCAGAGGTTAGGCAGAATGTTTACCCGGATGGCCAGATGACATCATAGTGTAGAACACATATCTGATGCATCTTCCGTCCGCAATCTTTACAGTCAACAAACCTGGTGACAAAAAACAAAAATCTTGGTTTACTACAAAAACCCATTAACAGCTATACCTGTTATGTCCCCCATTTAAGTCAACAGTTTTTCTTCTTGTTTGTTTAAATTGTTCTGTTCACGATATGTAAGAGTGCTGATTGGCTCGACTGCTAGAGCAGGAAGCCGTAGAGAGATCAACATTCACTTAATATGCCTCCAGTTCTTACGCACGTGCAAGCAGACCAATGCAAGTGCGCCTTTGTAGGAGGGATTGGAACAAGACTCATGTAGGCCATTATTCATTTTATATTAATAAAATATATACTTGTCGTTATAACAAACCTCAAATGTGTAAATAATATGAAAATAGAAAAAGGTGAGCAAAAGTCGAGATCTATGAGTCGCTCTTACGTTGCCCATTGAAAAATCAAGCACGTGGCCAACAGTGTACATGTTGAAAATGCTTCCCTAGGACGCTGATATAAAACTGAACACCAGATGGCGCTTCAGAGCAGGAGGTCTAGTAGGGATACCTGCAGGAGCAGAAGGCTGATATGAAAGGTATATGGAGTGACCTATAGATGGCTAGTTAAAGAGGCTTACGGTTCAGGGTCTAGTGTATCGTTCTTCTTCCTCTCAAACTGGTCTTTAGATATCATTCTGAAGAGGCAGACAAGAAGACTAGTTAGATGACACGGCCAAATCATGACACGAAACATACCTGGATATTAAACACAAGATCATATTGAAGTTTGAATGAAATGAATGAAGTGAACTGGAGAATAACATGGTAATGAGAGAGGGGTTGACTCACGTCTGTGGTTGTGCCGGGTCATCCCCTAACGTCACACTGTGTCCCTGGATCTCATTGAAGCACTTTTCACAGAAATGATACCTGGAACAAGACAACACACACATATAGCATACGGAACACAGAAAATGGCACCAGGCCCAAAGAGCACCAACAGACATTCAAAACATCCACTCAACTAGATAACTGAACTGTAGTTGTCATACCTAGCTGCCTTAAGAAGAATTCATTAACTAAGTTGCTCTGGATAAAAGAGTCGGCTAAATGTATAGATCTGAAATACTACTGCCTACCTATAGGTTGTCAGTGCATATATGAACATCAGAAATGCCATTCCTATCTGAGTTGTATAGTACTTTCTTGTTTGACTTCAAATCTTTCCATTAGGACATGAGAGCATCAGAACAGTAGACCATGCTGCAGGGGAGATCAGGGCCTGTATATTCATAAAGCATCTCAGCGAAGGAGTACTGATCTAGGATCAAGTCCCCCAGGTCCACGTTATCTTATGGCGTGATCTAAAAGGCAAAACTGATCCTAGATAAACACTCCTAATTGGAGAAGCTTCATTATTACGGGCTCAGAGCATGCTGCCTCGTGTTACAGCGGCACGGCCAACTTTGCTGCACAACGCTTTGCTGCACAAAATCTAGGTGCAGTTACATGGCCTGAACACCAGGAGGAGCAAGGGAGCAGTGTTCGGAGTGAGCACTGCCATTTAGCGCAATGAGAGGCAACTCTTACCTGTTCTGGTAGCTGTAGTAGGTGCCACCAGTAGGTATGGTGCACAGCTGCTTACCATAACAGCAGAGAGTTTGAGGAGAGAACTCATACTGCAAAGGAAGTGGACAACAAGAGAACGTTAGAATACAGATTTGCAAGAAAAGTTCATCTTTCTCTCTCTCTCTCTTCCCATCCCTCCATCTCACCTTGCGGCCGCAGCAGTAGCCAAGGCTCATCATAACAGGGTCTATCTCCATCTCAAACACCTCGGCCAGCTTGGAGCAGAACTTGTAGACGCGGGACGTCTTGCGGTTGTAGATCCAGGCGTTGTTGAACATGACCCAGATGTCTTCCACGTACTGCCAGGGCTCCTGGTACTGACCCGTGTCCAGCTTACGCTTTATGGTTGACAGGTCGATGGGGTTCTTCACGATGTCAAAGTAGTCCTGGAGAGAAGAAAAGTAGTTGTTCATCAGAGAGCGTCAGTCAATCAATAACACGTTCTAAAGAATGTAGGCGGACATGGGCAAAAAAGGTACGACTTTTTCAGCTTTTCATAAAAAATAAAGTGAATATAACCCATGATTCATCCTAAAATATTAGGTGTATAATTTGGATTTGCTGGACTGGAAGTTTCAGGAGGAACGACTAAAGAGTGTTTGAGCAACATGGGGTCTACAGGCTCTCTAAAGGGTAAAGACTCTGGGTCCTGTCTGTAGCGTGTCTGTGTGTACTCACCGGGATACCCAGTACCATGGGGTCTACAGGCTGTCTGAAGGGTAGAGACTCTGGGTCCTGTCTGTAAAGAGACTCTAGGGTGGGCATTAGAGCCTGGCGCAGCTCCTCTGGCTTAAAGACTGGAACAGAGAGAAGAGGGGGGGGGAATTTAGAAGGGTTTTTCATCCAATCTTGAGACAGACAGCCAGCCAGCGAGACAGCCAGCGAGCGAGACAGACAGCCAGCGAGCGAGACAGACAGCCAGCGAGCGAGACAGACAGCCAGAGAGCGAGACAGACAGAGCGAGACAGAGCGAGACAGAGCGAGCCAGACAGACATAGAGCGAGCCAGACAGACAGACAGAGAACGAGCGAGCCAGACAGACAGACAGAGAACGAGCGAGCCAGACAGACAGACAGAGAACGAGCGAGCCAGACAGACAGACAGAGAACGAGCCAGACAGACAGACAGACGAGCGAACGAGCCAGACAGACAGACGAGCGAACGAGCCAGACGAGCGAACGAGCCAGACGAGCGAACGAGCCAGACGAGCGAACGAGCCAGACGAGCGAACGAGCCAGACGAGCGAACGAGCCAGACAGACAGGCGAACGAGCCAGACAGACAGGCGAACGAGCCAGACAGAGAGAGCGAACGAGCGAGCCAGACAGCGAGCGAGCCAGACAGCGAGCCAGAGAGAGCGAGCCAGACAGACAGAGAGCGAGCGAGCGAGCCAGCCAGCAAGAGAGCGAGCGAGCCAGCCAGACAGGCGAGCGAGCCAGCCAGACAGACAGAGAGCGAACGAGCGAGCCAGACAGAGAGCGAACGAGCGAGCCAGACAGAGAGCGAGCGAGCCAGACAGAGAGCGAGCGAGCGAGCCAGACAGAGAGCGAGCGAGCCAGACAGAGAGCGAGCGAGCCAGACAGAGAGCGAGCGAGCGAGCGAGCCAGACAGAGAGCGAGACAGAGAGCGAGCGAGCGAGCCAGACAGACAGAGAGCGAGACAGAGAGCGAGCGAGCGAGACAGAGAGCGAGCGAGCGAGCCAGACAGACAGACAAAAGCGAGCCAGACAGACAGACAGAGAGCGAGCCAGACAGACAGACAGAGAGCGAGCCAGACAGACAGACAGAGAGCGAGCCAGACAGACAGACAGAGCGAGCCAGACAGACAGACAGACAGAGAGCGAGCCAGACAGACAGACAGACAGAGAGCGAGCCAGACAGACAGACAGAGAGCGAGCCAGACAGACAGACAGACAGAGAGCGAGCCAGACAGACAGACAGAGAGCGAGCCAGACAGACAGAGAGCGAGCCAGACAGACAGAGAGCGAGCCAGACAGACAGACAGACAGAGAGCGAGCCAGACAGACAGACAGAGAGCGAGCCAGACAGACAGACAGAGAGCGAGCCAGACAGACAGAGAGCGAGCCAGACAGACAGAGAGCGAGCCAGACAGACAGAGAGCGAGCCAGACAGACAGACAGACAGAGAGCGAGCCAGACAGACAGACAGAGAGCGAGCCAGACATAAGGCGAGCCAGAGAGCGAGCCAGACATAAGGCGAGCCAGAGAGCGAGCCAGACATAAGGCGAGCCAGAGAGCGAGCCAGACATAAGGCGAGCCAGAGAGCGAGCCAGACATAAGGCGAGCCAGAGAGCGAGCCAGACATAAGGCGAGCCAGAGAGCGAGCCAGACAGAGAGCGAGCGAGCCAGACAGACAAACAGAGACAGCGAGCGACACAGAGAGAGCGAGCGACACAGAGAGAGCGAGCGACACAGACAGAGAGCGAGCGACACAGACAGAGAGCGAGCGACACAGACAGAGAGCGAGACACAGACAGAGAGCGAGACACAGACAGAGAGCGAGCGACACAGAGAGAGCGAGACACACAGAGAGCGCGAGGTGTGTAGTACTCACTTTTCCTCCGTGACTGAGAAGGGGATGAGGACAATGTGCCGTTGGGTCCTCCCCCCTCCTCCTCTTTGGGCTCAGTCTTCATCTCCGGCTTCTTCTCCTCAGTCTCCATTGCCTCCTGCTTCTCCTCTGGCTCCTCCTTCACTGACAGCGAACCAGAGTCTTCCTCAGTCTGGAAATAGGAAGTAAAGACGGAAGATTAATAAAGCTAGAAGAAATCTATGATTTAACATTATTGTCTAATGAAATGGACCGACTCCATAGGACGTCTGGAGCTCAGCCTAACTAAGCCTGAATTAACAAACAACACACACCTCCATCTTGGGCTCGGTCTTGCCGCTGGCCGACTCAAAATCCCGCTGGTCCTTAGACCTCGGCTCGGCCTTGGTCTCCTGGGCCGGCAGGTCAGGCAAAGCATGCTGGGAGTGCGAATGCAAGTCGCCGCTAGCGGCAGAAGCCGGGGTGGGCACCCGGTTATCCAGATTGGCACCTGTCTGAGAAAGCTGAAAAAGAGAGAAAGAAGGAGAGAGAGAGCCAGAGTGAAAGGAAGAGCGCAAGCAAGAAAAAAGGAGAGCGAGAGAAATAAATAATTATAAAAAGAGGGTCAAATTAACAATTAGTGGAAAGCAGTTTCCTCACAATTTCTCAAACAGTGAGTTCGGTTGACAGATGGGACATTCCATGGTTGTCATGCAGCTAGAACACAAGATGGCATGGTCAATGAAGGTCAAAATGTCAATGAGAAAGGGTAGAAAGGGATGTCGTAGGTTGGAGGTTGAAGGTCAAAGGGCATGCCATGCGGTCTCAGGTCTCTCACCGGCGTGGTCGGGGGCTGCACTGTAGGAAACTCCGGTTGGGGTTGGGACTGAGTCTGTGGCTGGAGGGGGGTATGTGGCTGGGCTTGAGGAGGCTGGGTCTGAGTTGGGAGGGGAGAGGTGTTGGAAGGACCAGGGCCGGGGGTAGAGAGGGTAGGGGTTGAGCTGCGGCTGGAGGGCTGCAGGTTAGTTGTGGACGCCCCTGCGGAGGAAGAGGAGGAGGGTGGAGGAGTGGAGCGCAGGGGGGGCTGGGAGGGGAGCTGGGGGCCCAGGGGACCAAGTGTACTCATGGGGAGGTTAGAGCTCTGCTGCGGCGACGACTGCTGTAGGGAGAGAGAGGAGGCACGTACACAGACACACACACCAGAAGACACAGGAAGATACACAGATATACAACAGACAGACTATTAGACACACAGAGACTTGAGTTAAGGGAACCTCATGATAGTGAGTGTGAGTTGTGACGGTTACTGATTTTAAATGGGTAATTAAAACCATCCCTCTCCATCTACAGTTGAAGTCGGAAGTTTACATACACTTAGGTTGAAGTCATTAAAACTCATTTTTCAACCACTCCACAGATTTCATGTTAACAAACTATAGTTTTGGCAAGTCGGTTAGGACATCTACTTTGTGCATGACAAGTAATTCTTTCAACAATTGTTTACAGACAGATTACTTCACTTGTAATTCACTTAATCACAATTCCAGTGGGTCAGAAGCTTACATACACTAAGTTGCAAAATTCCAGAAAATTATGTCATGGCTTTAGAAGCTTCTAATAGGCTAATTGACATAATTTGAGTCAATTGGAGGTGTACCTGTGGATGTATTTCAAGGCCTACCTTCAAACTCCGTGTCTCTTTGCTCGACATCATGGGAAAATCAAAATAAATCATCCTTGGGGGCAATTTTTTAAACGCCTGAAGGTACCACCTTCATCTGTACAAACAATAATACGCAGGTATAAACACCATGGGACCACGCAGCCATCATACCTCTCAGGAAGGAGACGCATTCTGTCTCCTAGAGATTAAATTACTTTGGTGTGAAAAGTGCAAATCAATCCCAGAACAACAGCAAAGGACCTTGTAAAGATGCTGGAGGAAACAGGTACAAAACTATATCCACAGTAAAACAAGTCCTATATTAAGTCGACTGAAAGGCCGCACAGCAAGGAAGAAGCCACTGCTCCAAAACCGCCATAAAAAAGCCAGACTACATTTTGCAACTGCACATGGGTACAAAGATCGTACTTTTTGGAGAAATGTCCTCTGGTCTGATGAAACAAAAATAGAACTGTTTGGCCATAATGACCATCGTTACGTTTGGAGGAAAAAGGGGGAGACTTGCAAGCCGAAGAACACCATCCCAACCGTGAAGCACAGGGGTGGCAGCATCATGTTGTGGGGGTTCTTTGCTGCAGGAGGGACTGGTGCACTTCACAAAATAGATGGCATCATGAGGAAGGAAAATTATGTGGATATATTGAAGCAACATCTCAAGACATCAGTCAGGAAGTTAAAGCTTGGTCACAAATGGGTCTTCCAAATGGACAATGACCCCAAGCATACTTCCAAAGTTGTGGCAAAATGGCTTAAGGACAACAAAGTCAAGGTATTGGAGTGGCCATCACAAAGCCTTGACCTATAGAAAATTTGTGGGCAGAAATGAAAAAGCGTGTGTGAGCAAGGAGGCCTACACACCTGACTCAGTTACACCAGTTCTGTCAGGAGGAATGGGACAAAATTCACCCAACTTATTGTGGGAAGCTTGTGGAAGGCTACCTGAAACATTTCACCCAAGTTAAACAATTTAAAGGCAATGCTTCCAAATACTAATTGGAGTGTATGTAAACTCCTGACCCACTGGGAATGTGATAGAATAAATAAAAGCTGAAATAAATCACTCTACTATTATTCTGACATTTCACATTCTTAAAATAAAGTGGTGATCCTAACTGACCTAAGACAGGGAATTTTTACTAGGTTTAAATGTCTGGAATTGTGAAAAACTGAGTTTAAATGTATTTGGCTTAGGTGTATGTAAACTTCCGACTTCAACTGTATCAATCACCCTTGTGACTGTAGCCCAGGCCTTCCCTCCTACCATCTATCTAACACTCCCTCCCTTCCTCTCTCCATCTCTCACCTGTGTGACAGCAGCCTGTGCTGGGGGCTGGCCTAGACCCAGGTTGTTAGTGTTCATAGCGCCGGAGGCAGAGGGGGGAAATGGGGTCTGAGGGGGATGGAACTGACTGTTCTGATTGGCTGTCTGGCCCACCATGCTGCCGCCGCCGTGGGCTCCCAGCATGCCCTGGGCCTGGGGCATCCGCGAGGGAGACAAACCCATCTGAGGAGGAGAGAAGGAGAGGGAGTGTTACCGCGGGAATAGGAGAACCAATCAATCAAATACAATGAAGCATAAGGAGAGGAGTATGTCAGCCTTAATGCTGTAGTCTGGGGCCCCTAAAAGACAGCATCATTTCTATATATCCTTTAAACCCTATGAAACCTGTTTAATAATAAAGTCAGTCTGTTCTCAGACAGCACAAACAGAGGGGTTGTCTATAACGGGAGGGATCATCTATTATCACCACCAGAGCTCTCCTCCACAAGGCGGCGTCATCAGTGAGTAAGCGGCGCTCTGACTGACCCAAGGCGCTGGGAAAACAAAAGTAAATGTGCTGCGTTGTGTGCTGAAACGTGACGCATCCCACGCTTCGGTTCCACTAAAATGTCACCGTGATGCCGCTGAGCGTTAAGAGGGAATGCTGGGAGTGCGAGCTCTCTCCATTCCTTGTTCTTTTCTAATTTTGACCAGAGCCCTTTGGGAGGTGTTGACAGGACACCCTTGTACATCCTCGTGTGTGTGTGTGTGTGTGTGTGTGTGTGTGTGGGGTACTCACAGAGGGGACGGAGCCCATGTTGATCTGTGTGGAGTGGTTCATTGGGGAGGCGGCGCGGGTCCCTAGAGGCTGCTGGGACATCTGGATGTTGGGTAGGGCTATGGGGCTGAACTGATTGAGCCCTGCAGAGGAGAGGTGGAGCACAATGTCAGACGGCACACACACAGGACATAATGACTCCCAACGCACAAGTGGAGATGCCAAGCACATCCATCAAATTGATTGACTCAAATATGCAGATTCACACCACATACACACTGCCTTGAATAAGAAAACCCAGGTTGGGGTTGGTACCTTGAGCAATTTGCATGCGATTCATGATCTGATTTGGCACATTGGGCATAGACACAGGTCCGTCTGAGGAAGAGGAGGATGAGGAAGCAGAGAAAGACAGCAGGATAAGGTAAGGGTTGGAGAAGAGCAGCAAACAAAGGGAAAGACATTCAGACAAAGAGAAAGAAAGGTGGCAGAAAAGCCCTGGCTTTGGACTTCCCACCACCACCACTACTACCTCCAGAGTGTTAGGTTTTAGCGTTATGGCATGGTACTCACTCTGTGGCCTAACAGGCTGCCCAGGGCCCAGGGTGTTGGGCTGGGGGAGACCTCCAGGCTGCTGTTGGGCTCCTGCAGCTGTCAGAGGCCCCTGGTTGATGATCTGTTTCTGGAGCCGAGACCTCCTCTTCTCCTCCAGCTCCTTCTGGATCTTATAGATCTTCTCTGCCAGGAAGTGGTAGTACTCGTCCTGCAGGGGAGACAACAAATGAATGAATAAACCGGTTGGGTAATGTAGTTCAAAACTATCTAGCAGTCTAAAAACGACAAACTATTGCAGAGAATGCATAAAAACTAGTTTACCGTCAACTATGGTTCATCAACTTTAGTGCTCAAGTGTTGGCAAGAGCACTAACTGATAGTACAGGTGATCTGTGTGGAGTGGTTCATTATTTAACTAGTTACTGAGGACTATTAAATGGGATGGTTTCTGGGGAATGTGAGCCGTGTACCCTGCTGTTGGCAGACTCATACATGTCCCCCTCCACCTTCCTAGCGCATGTGTGTATGTCTCGTACCCTGCTGTTGGCAGACTCATGCATGTCCCCCTCCATCTTCCTAGCGTGTGTGTATGTCTCGTACCCTGCTGTTGGCAGACTCGTACATGTCCCCCTCCATCTTCCTAGCGTATGTGTGAGAGTGTGTGTGTGTGTGTGTGTGTGTGTCGTACCCTGCTGTTGGCAGACTCGTACATGTCCCCCTCCACCTTCCTAGCGTATGTGTGAGAGTGTGTGTGTGTGTGTGTGTGTGTGTGTGTGTCGTACCCTGCTGTTGGCAGACTCGTACATGTCCCCCTCCACCTTCCTAGCGTGTGTGTATGTCTCGTACCCTGCTGTTGGCAGACTCATACATGTCCCCCTCCACCTTCCTAGCGCGTGTGTATGTCTCGTACCCTGCTGTTGGCAGACTCATACATGTCCCCCTCCACCTTCCTAGCGTGTGTGTATGTCTCGTACCCTGCTGTTGGCAGACTCATACATGTCCCCCTCCACCTTCCTAGCGTGTGTGTATGTCTCGTACCCTGCTGTTGGCAGACTCATACATGTCCCCCTCCACCTTCCTAGCGCGTGTGTATGTCTCGTACCCTGCTGTTGGCAGACTCGTACATGTCCCCCTCCACCTTCCTAGCGCATGTGTGTATGTCTCGTACCCTGCTGTTGGCAGACTCGTACATGTCCCCCTCCACCTTCCTAGCGCATGTGTGTATGTCTCGTACCCTGCTGTTGGCAGACTCGTACATGTCCCCCTCCACCTTCCTAGCGTGTGTGTGTATGTCTCGTACCCTGCTGTTGGCAGACTCATACATGTCCCCCTCCACCTTCCTAGCGCGTGTGTATGTCTCGTACCCTGCTGTTGGCAGACTCGTACATGTCCCCCTCCACCTTCCTAGCGCATGTGTGTATGTCTCGTACCCTGCTGTTGGCAGACTCGTACATGTCCCCCTCCACCTTCCTAGCGCATGTGTGTATGTCTCGTACCCTGCTGTTGGCAGACTCGTACATGTCCCCCTCCACCTTCCTAGCGTGTGTGTATGTCTCGTACCCTGCTGTTGGCAGACTCGTACATGTCCCCCTCCACCTTCCTAGCGCGTGTGTATGTCTCGTACCCTGCTGTTGGCAGACTCGTACATGTCCCCCTCCACCTTCCTAGCGCGTGTGTATGTCTCGTACCCTGCTGTTGGCAGACTCATACATGTCCCCCTCCACCTTCCTAGCGTGTGTGTATGTCTCGTACCCTGCTGTTGGCAGACTCGTACATGTCCCCCTCCACCTTCCTAGCGTGTGTGTATGTCTCGTACCCTGCTGTTGGCAGACTCGTACATGTCCCCCTCCACCTTCCTAGCGTATGCCACCAGGTTCTCCATCCGCCTGTCCTTCAGAGCTGCCGGATCTGGGGTGGGGAAAATGGCTTGTACTCTGGACAGAGAAGGAGAGGGGGAGGGAGAGAGAAGCGGCAATGAATAAAACAAACTAATGAATATGGGAAGGACTCGGAGTCTCTAGACTCTTTTCAAGTGATTCACTGCTTTTGTAGCCTTAATAAGAACATTACTTTCTCATTACTGAGCTTCTGAGATAAGTGGACGTGGGTTGTTGTGACTAGAAAGTTCTGTTCGTGTGGTGGGTGACGGTAAAAAATCTAAAGGCTTTTCCGGTGAGTCACAATACAAAACCACTGCTTTGGAACTGAACCACGGCTCTGTGAGGCTAGTGTTATTATTCCATTGAGATAAGAGTATTTGAATGGTTTTCTATGGTCGTTTTCCGACTGCAGCCACCTGGACGTACAGTTTGTGGACGAGGTGGTTGCGGAGGTCCTGAGTGACGTGTTCATGCCAGGTCTTCCTGACTCCCGTGGCTGAGAGGGGGGAGGCGGTGGGCAGGCTACCCCCCATGGAGCCAACACCTGACCCGTCGGACAGCAGCTGACTGGGAGGGGGAGGAGAGAGATTAGAACAAGGGAAACATCTTACATAGGCCTAAACATAAGCTCATGAGAAGTTACATTTCAATTAAGTCTGGTGCTGTGCAGACAAGTCAATTCATATGGAAACCTGTGTGAGAGATTCTTCAACACAGCTAAGTGGGGCCAATTCACGTATTATCCTTGATCGTTTTATATGCCTACTTTCGTGCTTTACTTGATCTATTTACTCTCAGCTAAAGCAATAGTTTGTTGAATAACCACTTATTCAATCAATCGATTCCTTGGCACAGCTCAAAGACATGACGTATGTTTGCTGAGACTCACTTGTTGGCATTGAGAGAGTCTGAGTGCAGGTTGGTCTCATCAGACGAGGCCACGCCCATCGCCCCACCCCCGAGAGCCACCTGGTTACCTGGAAAAACAGAGAGACATGGCAAGTTAGAATCTGTGTGTGTCTAGACGCAAGTTAAGATTGTATCACACACACACACACAATGTCTCGCCAGAAACAAGACAGAAGCACACACACACGCTTTTAATGTTTACGCAGTTAAATTAAGCAGAAACTGTTACTAGACGGTTAACTAAACAATAAAACCTGTTAAGCAAGGTCCAATGGAGACCGACTAAACCATGGTCTCTTAATCAAACACTTCTCCCAAACTGACACATCTGAGGTCGTGCTCATTAGGCAGCAAACAGAAGAAAAAAAAAACAGAGAGGGACCACCTGAACAGGTCCAAAAAGAAACATTAATTCTCATTTTCCATTACAAAACATTTCCAGATGTTTCCAAATGTCTTCTGTTGAGTGTCCTAATGAACACAGACCTGCTATACACTGCTAACACACAACAACACCCCTTTCTTTACTTAGTGCATTGATGGGTCTCATCTGCTGTGGATGCTGGCCTTGGGTAGCGTTCTGTCCCCCTGGGGGGGTCTGTCCTGGGGTTGGCGTCTGGTTGCTGTAGGGCAGGCCCAGGGCGGCGTAGGCCCTCTGCATGGAGGAGGGATCGATGGCGGTGGGGGTGTTGAGGGAGGTTGCGCTGGGGGGGCCAGAGACCACCGAGGCCAGGGAGTTCTGGAGGGCAGCATTGGGGGAACTCAGCAAGGCTGGAGGAGGGGGAGAGAGATTCAGTTTAACATCGATTTTGATTTGATAAACATTCTCTTAGCTATAGTACTATGCAATGTAATCAAACACAAATATACACATGGTCATGTACACACAAACTCGTGTATACACACAGACATAACTTGATTGATTGATATTTATTGTCCTCCAAGAAGACATTCTTGGAACTTTACTTGCTAGCTGTGAGTAACAGCAGATATGGTTCTAATCTTAGTGGTTCAACCACATTGTGACACACAAGATCTGTAGAAATTCCTTCAGGGGTATTATGTGTAAAATCTGCATATTAAATAGAGTTCAGCCAACATACTATAAGCCTGCGTCCCAAATGGCACCCTATTCTCTATAGTGCACTACTTTAGACCAGGGCCCATAGTGCACTATGTAGGGAATAGGGTGCAATTTGGGACACACCCTAAGACTAAAAATCAGAGGAGACCGAACAGAAACGTTGCTTGCTATTTACACTGGCAGGAGTAAAGTCAGTGCTGCCATTGTGCTTTCCAGCATGCAAATCAGACAGATAGAAACAAACTCTGAAGAACAGAGTGAAAGATGCTGATCAGAGGGTCGAGAGAATGAGCGCAAGTGGAGAGAGAGCGCAAGGGAGAGAGAGAGAGCGAGCGCGAGGGGGGGAGAGAGAGAGCGAGCGTGAGGGGGGGAGAGAGAGAGAGAGCGAGCGTGAGGGGGGGAGAGAGAGAGAGAGCGAGCGTGAGCGAGAGAGCGCGAGAGAGAGAGCGCGAGAGAGAGAGCGCGAGAGAGAGAGCGCGAGAGAGAGAGCGCGAGAGAGAGAGCGTCTCGGATTACAAGCCCAGCAGGAGTCCACTCTTGCTCATCCAGATGAAGTACTCATGGAGTAGGATACGGTGGTCTCACTGATCAAATTTGGGGTTTTTCAACCTAATGGTTTATATATGGGAAGTTGGGAAACTGATCCTATATCATTGTGTGTACTACTCACGTTGCTGGTTCTTCTTGTCGCTGGCGTTCTTAAGCGGCAGGCAGACAGGACAGTCATGCCGCGTACAGTTCTTCCAGTGTGAGATGATCTGTCTGGACGACGCACAGTGAGCCACTACAGAGAAGAACAGAAGAGCAGAGGGAACACTGCGTTAGATCACCTGTAACAAGGTACAACAAAAACGCATAAAAAAGATGTATAATAAAAACATGACAAGCACACTACATGACCAAAAGTAAGTGGACACCTGCTTGTACACCTCATTCCAAAATCATGGGCATTAATATGGAGTTTGTACCCCCTTTGCTGCCATAACAGCCTCTACTCTTCTGGGAAGGCTTTACACGAGATGTTGGAACATTGCTGCGGGGACTTGCTCAATGTCAGCCACAAGAGCATTAGTGAGGTCGGGCACTAATGTTGGGGGGGATTAGGCCTGGCTTGCAGTCAGCGTTCCAATTCATCCCAAAGGTGTTCGATGGGGTTGAGGTCAGGGCTCTGTCCAGGCCAGTAAAGTTCTTCCACATCGATCTCAACAAACCACTTCGTTAGGGACCTCGCTTTGTGCACTGGGGCACTGTCATGCTGAAACAGGAAAGGGCCTTCCCCAAACTGTTGCCACAAAGCACATAATCGTCTAGAATGTAATTGTATGCTGTAGCGTTAAGATTTCCCGTCACTGGAACTAAAGGGGCCTAGCCCAAATCATGAAAAACAGCCCCAGACCATTACTCCTCCTCCACCAAACTTTGCATTCTGGCAGGTAACGTTCTCCTGGTATTCACCAAACCCAGATTCGACCATCGGACTACCAAATGGTGAAGCATGATTCATCATTCCAGAGAACGTGTTTCCACTGCTCCAGAGTCCAATGGCAGCGAGCTTTACACCACTCCAGTCAACACTTGGCATTGCGCATGGTGATCTTAGGCTTGTGTGCGGCTGATCGGCCACGGAACCCCATTTCATAAAGCTCCTGACGAGAAGTTCTTGTGCTGACGTTGCTTCCAGATGCAGTTTGGAACACAGTAGTAAGTAAGTGTTGCAACCGAGGATAGACGATTTTTACACACTACGTGTTTTAGCACGCGGTCCTGTTCTGTGAGCTTGTGTGGCGTATCACTTCGCGGCTGAGCCGTTGTTGCTCCTAGACGTTTCCACTTCACAGCACTTTCACTGAGCTCTTCAGTACAGGCCATTCTACTGCCAATGTTATTCTATGGAGATTGCATGGCTGTGTGCTCGATTTCATACATGGCTGTAACGTAACAAAATGTGGAGAAGTCTGAATACTTTCTGAATGCACCGTTTAGACACACCCTATGTTTGAATAAAATCAACTATATGTAGGCTACTGAGCTTGTCTGATGCTTTATGCACTGCAATAAAAAATGAAGACACACAAATTACTAAAGAGGGAGCCAGAGATCAATATAGCCTACGAAAAAAACCTGTCCCTGACACAACCCTCCTCCTCCTCCCATTGTGGCCTTCGCTCTGCCATTACGTTCCTGAAGTTAACAGTCTGCAATCTTTTCCATTTGGGTGCCAAGTTATAGTACAATTTCCACTGATCTGCTTGCCAGTTATGATTTTTATATGCCCATTTCGTGGAACAGTATAATTTCAGTTATAATAAAGTCTTCATATCTCAAAATCAATGTCATGTGGTTAATCATATCTAAATGGAAATTATACAAATCTAAAATTAACTTCTATTGCCATTGCCAATATATAATAATAGCCTACATAAAGCCAACAAATAAAAACACTGCAGCCCGCCGGTAGAAAATATCCTGATAAAAATACAAATCCTATCAATCACATTGGCTACGCATAGCCTATACGCAAGGAACTTCAAACAAACATCGTATCAACTATTAACTTGGTCCGGCCGAAGCTCGTTCTAGCAAACTTCAACATTGTATAAAATATTCTGGGCCCTCAGAGTTTCCGCGCCACTGAGCTCCGGACAGACAACTATAGGCTATTTGCGCAAGGGATAAGAAGTAATCAGGTATTGCTTTTTTTTTGTGAAGTTTCCCCTTTCATGCTGAGTGGTTATCAAAAGGAACAGAGCTGGAAAGATTTTTCAAATAGGAACCATTGTCATTCTCAATGGATGTAAAAACACACTTTGTTTACTTGATGTTTGAGGCAAAGAAAAAATTACTTTGAGAAGCTCCAGTGATGGTGAGTTAAGACATTCAGAAATGGTATCAGATCCCCAAATGGGCACATTTATAAGCCTACATTTGCGGGCAGGCCAAGTAGTCTAGGCCTACTTCGATGTGTAATCACTTGTGTCCTTCCTCAAGATTGACAGAAGCGCTCCAAACAAAAGACGATGAATAAATTGACAACTCGTTCTTGGAATTAAATAAACCCTTCCCCAAATGATGATGAGATGGAGCCATGCAGACGTGGGTGAACAGGGAGTACAGTATGGGACTAAGCACACACCCCTGTGGGGCCCCCATGTTGAGGGTCAGCGTGGCGGAGGTGATGTTGCCTACCCTCACCAACTGGGATTGGTCTGTCAGGTAGTGAAAGATCCAGTTGCAGAGGGAAGTGTTCAATCCTAGGGTCCTAAGCTTGGTGACGAGCTGGAAGGAACAATGGTGTTTAATGCAAAACTGTAGTCAATGAACGGCATTCTCACATAGCTATTCCTCTTATCTAGGTGGGTGAGGGCAGTGTGGAGTGCAATTGAGATTGTGTTGTTTATGAATCTGTTGGGGCGGTATGCAAATTGGAGTGGGTCTAGGGTGTCTGCGATGGAGTTGGTGTGCCATAAACAGCCTTTCAAAGCACTTCACGATTACAGATGTGAGTGCTACAGGGTGGTAGTCATTGTGGCATTAAGCCTTAGAACTCTTGGGAACAGTAATGATGCTGGTCATCTTAAGACGTGGGGATTACAGACTGGGACAAGGAGAGGTTGAAAATGACAGTGAATATGCCTGCCAGCTGTTCTGTGTATTCTCTGACAACTCACTTTAGAATACTGTCCGGCCTTGCAAGTGTTGACCTGATTAAGTCGACCTCGGGGAGCGAGTTCTCCCAGTCCTCTGGGTCAGTTGGGGCCCTCACGCAAGGCGTTATTGTTTAAGTGTGCATAAAATGCATCAAGTTCTTCTGGTAGAGGCATCGTTGGGCAGTTCACGGCTAGGTCTTCCTTTGTAATCCGTAATGGACTGTAGCCCCTGCCACATGCGGCGGGCGTCGGAGCCTGTGTAATATGATTCCACCTTATTCTTAGATTGTCCTTTTACTCGCTTGATGACTTTGCGGCGTTCCTAGCAGGACTTCTTGTACTTGTTCCTGTCCTCAGGTCGTCTGCAATATCCTTACACTTAAGCTTAGCACCAACCTCTTGATTGGGGAAGCGTCGCCGATGCATTTCCTAATGAAGTCAGCAGGGTTGGGTAGGTTACTTTCTAAATGTAATCCGTTACAGTTGCTAAAAGTGGGTAGAGTGACAGTGGTCTAGGCGATCGAGACGTGTTGATGGAAGTTGGGCATCACGTGTTGGGCATCACGTGCCTTAATGACGCAGGGGGGGGCAATAAATTAACAGAGTCCCGGTGGTAGCAAAGCCGCGATCGGTGGTCATCCATCTTATTATCAAGTGGCTGTCCATTGACCAATAGAATGGAGGGAAGATCGGGACGGCATTTCGGCATTTTGTCTTGTATACCCTGAAAATTGGGTCTGAATAACAGAAAGAGTCCAGTGCATAGGAGTCGAAGTTGAAACCGGAATTGGCATATGCAACTGCAGATCTGATGTTCATAAGTTATTGTCGGTTATAAGAAATGATAGCTGATACATTGTGAAAATAAAGTACTAATAAATGCCAACAGAATCACGAAACAGCCAAGTTGGTTTAGAGGTCGCAACATGGAGGCCATACAGTACGGCGCCATCTTTGTGTATTCAGTGAGCAACTACATAGGGAAAACCGAAGAGCACAGGGAAGACAAAGTTAGACGACCACCACTGGCTCCAAAATTAAAAAACAACAACCAATATTTATATAACCTGACTTTCATATTCTACCTTAACCAGGAAGAGGAGCATATAATATCTCTGACATGAGTAGAAAATGCACTTTAAGAGAGCAAGAGTATTAGTGCCAACAGCATCCAGGCTCTCTAAAGCAACACAGAGCCGCAAGGCCTTCCATAAACAGTAAGTCTTGGCTTGTTCTAAACGGCGAGGCAGAAAGAGAAATAGAAAGGAGAAACCGGAGTCTCCCCAAAGGACTGGTTATCATACTAGGCTTCTCAAAGTGATAATTCAGTCTGGGAAGGGTCTACTGCGTTTGGCCTCGGGAGGCAGAAGAGAACCACAACATGTTATTTTTGGTTCTGGAGTCTGTACCTGCCAGATTGAGTTTCTCCTGGCAGTGTTGACTAAATGGCTAATATAGAGCCCAGGGCCCTGTTCAACAGAAAACAAATTATTTTGGGCAAATTCAGTAGTGTGTGGTGTTCCTTTCAGTGCTAGTGGCATCCAGCTTAAGCCAGGGCCAGCTCCAGCTACACTTCATCCCTGAATCCACTTGTTTAACAAGCAAAGGCTCATTTTCACCTAATTATCTCATTCTAAAAATTAACCACATACTGTAGAGGGAAAACATTAGTTCACAGATAGTTAGTTCGTTAGCTAGTTAACATTTCACACAGATTGCTAGGGTCCAGTAAGCAACTAACGCGTTATAACTTGAGGAACGGCAAGGAATAGTATAAAGTTACCAGTTAATACTATAGCGAATTGGTTGGGTTACTAACGTTAGCTGTCTGACTTTATTAGGCAGATAATTTTCACACCATAAACTAAATTATTTGATCCGTTAAGTTGGCTGATGTTGCTCAAAATTTCTCTGGCTAGCTAACGGAGAATTCGATCCAGCTTAATGCTAATAATACTTGTTTCACCACACTTTCTCCCTCACCTCAAACTTTCCAAATGACAGTTGTTTTTCGGTTACAGCTCGTTAAGTACGCTTCATCACCTTCTCACCACCATCTTTGTGGCCAGTGGTCTCACCTACCTCTTGGTTATCGTTCAGGGGACGCGGTGCTCCAACTGGCAAACTGCCTTTCTACTCTCTGCCGTCCAGAGCGCGCTGCAGCGCTGCATTCTGTTGTTATGTGAACGATTGGGTGAGCCTTGGATACAGCCAGTATTGCTCCAAACGTGCATCACTTGTTCACTTACAGACAGTAGTGATCCAAAGCCCCCACATTCCCGCACCAAACTTTTCTCATCGGATCTACACGAATCACGTAGGTCACCTATTTTGGATTAAAAACGGCGAATTTCGCCGAAAGGTGACTAGTTTGCATCGCAAACGTTTTACAACAGTAAACTAGAATCTGGAAATTCTTATAAGACTAACATTTCAGAATGTTTTAAAACGTTTTCACCCAACTGAAGATGACCCTGCTCCAACCAGGCCACTAGCCATGGGCAAGCCCTGGGGCAGGAGAAGAGGGAGTCTAGAACTAAAGGCAACTTTACATGAAAGTGACAGCTAAATAAATAAATAGCTTGAAGCGGTGTAGAAAAGTATGAACACTTTTTTCATAACCATTTTGGAATACGCCAACCAGGCACGGCAACACAGTTTGTGCACTAACAATAAACCCCCCAAATATATCTCAAAATTAATTTCTTATTACAGATTCATTATGCAACCCCTATCATAGCAAAGGGAGCTTAGCAACAGTTTGCCTAGATTCTGTGTAGAATTCTCAAAACAAGCCAATCCAAGCACCAGCATCACCTAAGAAAATACAATTCCATTTACTTTAGATCTGAGAAAGGGAACAATTACTCTGAAAGGATCGTTCTTGCTGATTATTTGGATGACGGGTAGCCGAAGGAAATGAGCTGGCAGAGACACGAAGAACCAACGCCTTGGCATGTACAAGTGTTTGGCTTCATATGACACTTCAACCAAACAGCATACAGGGCCAGATATAAATGAGAGGGAGGCTGGAAGAGAATTTTTTAATTAAAGTCATGAAAGAGAAAATAAAACTAGAGAGAAAGAGATAGCGGAGAGAAAGAGAAAGGATTGAGAGGGAGAGAGAGAAAAGGGGAAAGTGGGAATGTAGCAGTCGAGGTGTAGAACTGGGAATCCCCAGTGGCATGTCCAGATAAGGCAAAGATGAGTGGTGTGACAGATATGGAGTGAAGGAGAGCGTCTGGCCTTCTGTGTTACTGGGAGCACCTTGGAGAGAAGTCAGACAAGATGAGTGGAAGGAGCAAGGAGTGATGGAGACAGGGAGGAGTGATGGAGACGAGGGAGAGAGAGAGAGAAACCCTGGCCTCAACGACCCAAAGGTTTGTGGATCGAATCAACGAGCTGACAAGGTAAAAATCTGTTGTTCTTCCCCTGAACAAGGCAGTTAACCCTCTGTTCCTACGCCATCATTGTAAATAAGAATTTGTTCTTAACCGACTTGCCTAGTTAAATCAAGGTGAAAAAATAAAAAGAAGCAGCCATGGTGCTACTCCACACCGAGGATGTCCCCCCCCCTAGCCACAGCGCCAGACCTTGCCCAAACCCCTTTCCCCTCCACTTAGCCAAACCTCTCCCCAATCCTCCCCCCCACCTCTAGTACTCACCCTGGCAGGACTTGCCGGCCTGGCAGTGGGTCATGTGGTTGAGGACGTTCTTCATGGTGCGGCAGTGTGGCAGGGCGCAAGCCCGCACCTCCCCATTGGCCTGGTCACGCCGCTGGCACTTGTGGGCGTGGAGCAGGAGCACCAGCTGCTGCTGGATCAGTTTTCGCTTCTCCGGGTCGGCCGTGGGGCCAGAGACGGAGACACTGCCGGACACCGAGGGCACCTGCTGCCCGGGCTGCTGCTGGAGCTGGGGAGGGAAAGGGGTGGAGGATGGACGAAAGATGGGGAGGAAAAAAGGAATAGATTTAAAAACCTAATCTAACTCAAAATAATTGTACCAAAACTACATAGACATCAGAGGGTCCCAGGATCGATGCAAAGCCTTGACATTTGCACATAGCATACAGAGACACCGGGAAACACTATATAGTAGTGCACTATATAGGGAATAGGGTGCCACATTAGTTGTGTGGACAGAAGGACTCACCAGGTTTGGCACACTGGTGACGGCGGAGAGGGCTGCTGCCTTGTTCTGAAGCTGCTGGGGGTTCGCCCCCTGTCCTGGGCCCCCCTGGCCGTACTGACCACCAAACGGACTGCCACCGTTACTGCCCAGGCCCAACTGAAAGGAAGAGGAGAGAGGGGAAGGAGAGAAAGGGAGATGGGAGAAAATGGAAAGAGACAAAAACCTGTTAGGGAGCATTTCAAAACGACACAGTCCATGCTAGTAACTAAATAGCTCTGGATACTAAATGAACTAAATGACCAAAAAATGTACATCAAGTGTCAATTCCATTTCAACAAGCCAAGCACACAGGAAACCCACATCTCAAAACATGGAAAATGCTCCCAGCATCAATTTGTCTTCTACAATTCTGCACCAATTTGTCAACAAGCAGCTCTCCCAGTGCGGTCTATGCCAGTCACAGCTCGTACATGGTGCCATTATTGCTCTGCCAACTTGGTCCCACCACAGCCCTGCTAGTGCCAAGACAGCTCAGCCATAGCCCCACACCCTACTGCCAGAGTTTGCGCTTCAGGCTGAGGAGCCAGAGGGCCTTGGCTGCATCCCTCTTCCTCCTCACTCAGTACCCCTTCCTACATATCCCTCCATCTCTTCCTCTCCATCTACAATCCCCCAAGCTATCTCGTTCCTAATTCTCCCTTCCGCTTTCTGCAATCACTTCAGCCAGAGAGGCCTCAACATCCCTCCTTCCCTCAGAGTCCCTTCTATCCTTCTCTCTTCCTCTCTGATCACAGCCTGGAGAAGCCGACAGAGGCCCCTACAGTGCCTTGCAAAAGTATTCATCCCCCTTGGCATTTTTTCTATTTTGTTGCATTACAACCTGTAGTTTAAATTGATTTTTATTTGGATTTCAAGTAATGGACATACACAAAAGTGTCCAAATTGGTAAAGTGGAAGAAAAAAAAAGAAAAGAAAAGAAAAGCGGTGCGTGCTATGAAGCCCCTAAATAAGATCTGGTGCAACCAATTACCTTCAGAAGTCACATAATTCGGGTTTTTTTTGTCCACCTGTGTGCAATCTAAGTGTCACATGACCTCAGTATTTACAGTTGAAGTCGGAAGTTAGGTTGACGTCATTAAAACTAATTTTTCAACCACTCCACAGATTTTATGTTAACAAACTATAGTTTTGGCAAATTGCTTAGGACATCTACTTTGTGCATGACACAAGTCATTCTTCCAACAATTGTTTACAGACAGATTATTTCACTTAGAATTCACTATATCACAATTCCAGTGGGTCAGACGTTTACATACACTAAGTTGACTGTGCCTTTAAAGAGCTTGCAAAATCCCAGAAAATTATGTCATGGCTTTAGAAGCTTCTGATAGGCTAATTGACATCATTTGAGTCAATTGAGGATGCATTTCAAGGCCTACCTTCAAAGTCAGTGCCTCTTTGCTTGACATCATAGGAAAATCAAAAGAAGTCAGCCAAGACCAAAAAAAATGGTATACCTCCACAAGTCTGGTTCATCCTTGGGAGCAATTTCCAAATGCCTGAAGGTACCATGTTCATCTGTACAAACAATAGTACGCGAGTATAAACACCATGGGACCATGCAGCCGTCATACCACTCAGGAAGGAGACGCGTTCTGTCTCCTAGAGCTTAACGTACTTTAGTGCGAAAAGTGCAAATCAATCCCAAAACAACAGCAAAGGACCTTGTGAAGATGCTGGAGGAAACAGGTACAATAGTATCTATATCCATAGTAAAACAAGTCCTATATCGACATAACCCGAAAGGCCGCTCAGCAAGGAAGAAGCCACTGCTCCAAAACCGCCATAAAAGTAACAGCTGCAACTGCACATGGGGACAAAGATCTTACTTTCTGGAGAAATGTCCTCTTGTCTGATGAAACAAAAATAGAACTGTTTGGCCATAATGACCGTTGTTATATTTGGAGGAAAAAGGGGGAGGATTGCAAGCCGAAGAACTCCATCCCAACCGTGAAGCACGGGGGTGGCAGCATCATGTTGTGGGGGGTGCTTTGCTGCAGATGGGACTGGTGCACTTCATAAATTAGATGGCATCATGAGGAAGGAAATTGATGTGGATATATTTTAGCAACATCTCAGGACATCAGTCAGGAAGTTAAAGCTTGGTCGCAAATGGGTCTTCCAAATGGACAATGACCCCAAGCATACTTCCAAAGTTGTGGCAAAATGGCTTAAGGACAAAGTCAAGGTATTGGAGTGGCCATCACAAAGCCCTGACCTCAATCCTATAGAAAAGCTGTGGGTAGAACTGATAAAGCGTGTGGGAGCAAGGAGGCCTAGAAACCTGACTCAGTTACACCAGTTCTGTCAGGAGGAATGGGACAAAATTCACCTAACTTATTTTGGGAAGCTTGTGGAAGGCTACCCGAAACATTTGACCAAAGTAAAAAAATGTAAAGGCAATGCTACCAAATACTAATTGAGCGTATGTAAACTTCTGACCCACTGGGAATGTGATGAAAGAAATAAAAGCTGAAATAAATCTCTACTATTATTCTGACATTTCACATTCTTAAAATAAAAGTGGTGATCCTAACTGACCTAAGACAGGGAATTTTTACTAGGATTAAATGTCTGGAATTGTGAAAAACTGAGTTTAAATGTATTTGGCCAAGGTGTATGTAACCTTCAACTGTACACACACACCTGTTCTGAAAGGCCCCAGAGTCTGCAACACCACTAAGCAAGCAAAAAAAAAATCAGAAACTTTCAACATCCCATAGAGCACCATTAAATCCATTATTTAAAATGTTTTAAAGAATATGGCACCACAACAAACCTGCCAAGAGAAAACTCACGGACCAGGCAAGGAGGGCACTAAATCAGAGGCAACAAAGAGACCAAAAGATAACCCTGAAGGAGCTACAAAGCTCCACAGCGGAGATTGGAGTATAGGACCACTTCAAGCTGTACACTCCACAGAGCTGGGCTTTACGGAAGAGTGGCCAGAAAAAAGCCATTGCTTGAAGAAAAAAATAAGCAAATACGTTTGGTGTTCGCCAAAAGGCATGTGGGAGACTCCCCAAACATATGGAAGGAGGTACTCTGGTCAGATGAGACAAAAATTTCCATCCAGGAAAATGCCATGTCTGGCACAAACCCAACACCTCTCATCACCCCAACACCTCTCAACATCCCAACACCTCTCAACATCCCAAGAACACCATTCCCACAGTGAAGCATGGTGGTGGCAGCATCATGCTGTGGGGATGTTTTTACATCGGCAGGGACTGGGAAACTGGTCAGAATTGAAGAAATGATGGTGCCGCTAAATACAGGGAAATTCTTGAGGGAAACCTGTTTCAGTATTCCAGAGATTTGAGACTGGGATGGAGGTTCACCTTCCAGCAGGACAATGACCCTAAGCATACTGCTAAAGCAACACTCAAGTGGTTTAAGGGGAAACATTTAAATGTCTTGGAACGGCCTAGTCAAAGCCCAGACTTCAATCCAATTGAGAATCTGTGGTATGACTTAGATTGATGTACACCAGCGGAACCCATCCAACCTGAAGGAGCTGGAGCAGTTTTGCCTTGAAGTATGGGCAAAAATCCCAGCGGCTAGATGTGCCAAGCTTATAGAGACTTACTCCAAGAGACTTGCAGCTGTAAACCCCCACCAAAAATAAATTTAATTCCAGGTTGTAAGGCAACAAAATAGGAAAAATGCCAAGGGGGTGAATACTTTCGCAAGCCACTGTACATCTCTCCCTCTCTGATCACAGCCTGGAGAAGCCAGACAGAGGCCCCTACATCTCTCCCCCTCTGATCACAGCCTGGAGAAGCCAGACAGAGGCCCCTACATCTCTCCCCCTCTGATCACATACAGCAGGCAGGATTAGACCATGCCAGGCAACAGACCCCCAACATCCCCCTTCCCTCCCTCCATCCTTCCTTCCCCCAGGCACCCCCCCCCCCCCCGGGCCGTTGACAGCGCTCCAGCAGACCAGATAAAAAGACTCAGCTGAGGCGACTAGAAACCAGCAGCTCAACACACACCGGCACAGCTGAGAGCTGAAGAGAGTCCCCCCCACATCTCTCTGTCCCTCGCCGAAACAGACGGGTACTGAAGAAGTGTCCTCCATGCTCTCTCCACACCTCCTCCTCTTTCTGACACACATCAACCAGCTCTGTCTGCTTTGAGCCTTGCCACTCCACTGCCAGAGGTGAGTGTATTTAGCTTGTCTGGCCCTGCACATACAGTGCATTTGGGAATGTATTCAGACCCCTTGACTTCTTCGACATTTTGTTACGTTACAGCATTATACTAAAATAGACCAAATTGTGTTTTTTCCTCAATCAGCAGACAATACCCCATAATGACAGAGCAAAAACAGGTTGACATTTTGAATATGTAAAAAAATGAATTATAAATAACTAAATATTTAAGTATTCAGACCCTTTACTCAGTACTCTGTTGAAGCACCTTTGCGAGCGATTACAGCTTGAGTCTTCGTGGGTATGACACTACAAGCTTGACACACCTGTATTTGGGGAGTTTGTCCCATTCTTCTCTGCAGATTCTCTCAAGCTGTCAGGTTAGGTGGGAAGTGCCACTGAACAGCTATTTTCAGGTCTCTACAGAGATGTTCGATTGGGTTCCTGGCTCTAGCTGAGACACAAGGACATTGAGACTTTTCCCGAAGCCACTCCTGCGTTGTCATGGAAATGTACTTAGGTTTGTTGTCCTGTTCGAAGGTGAACCATCGCTCTGGAGCAGGTTTTCATCAAGGATCTATCTGTACTTTCCCTCGATCCTGACTCATCTCCCAGTCCCTGCCGCTGAAAAAAATCCCCACAGCATGATGCGGCCACCACCATGCTTCACCGTAGGGATGGTGCCAGGTTTCCTCCAGACGTGACGCTTGGCATTCAGGCCAATGGTTTCATCAGACCAGAGAATCTTGTTTCTCATGGTCTGAATACTTTCGGTGCCTTTTGGCAAACTCCAAGTTGTCTGTCATGTGCCTTTTACTGAGGAGTGGCTTCCGTCTGGCCACTCTACCATAAAGGCCTGATTGGTGGAGTGCTGCAGAGATGGTTGTGCTTCTGAAAGGTTCTCCCATCTCCACAGAGGAACTCTGGAGCTCTGTCAGTGACTATCAGGTTCTTGGCCAACTCCCTGACCAAGGCCCTTCTCCCCCAGATTGCTCAGTCTTGGTGGTTCCAAACTTCTTCCATTTACGAATGATGCCACAGTGTTCTTGGGGACCTTCAATGCTGCAGACATTTTTTTAGAAACCTGACTCATTCCCTCCACTATTATTCTGACATTTCACATTCTTAAAATAAAGTGGTGATCCTAACTGACCTAAGACAGGGACTTTTTACTAGGATTAAATGTCAGGAATTGTGGAAAACTGAGTTTAAATGTATTTGGCTAAGGTGTATGTAAACTTCCGACTTCAACTGTATGTAAATAAGGTTTGTTTTTTTTATTTTTAATACATTTGCAAACATTTCTAAAGGCCTGTTTTCGCTTTGTCATTACGAGGGGTATTGTGCGTAGATTTATTTATTTAATTTTAGAATAAGGCTGTAAAAAGGGGTCTGAAGACTTTCTGAACCCCCTTTCTATCCCCCACTCCCTCCCCTATTCCTCCTTTCACACTCACCGCCTTATTCTGCGTCTGATAAAGTGATGTACTGCCTCATGGTAGGGCAGAGAGCCAGAGAAAGCCGAAAATAGGGGGATTATACGCACATGGTCAGAAAGGAGATTTACAATCTTGGATAATGCAAAGACAAACCACACACACACACCATAACAAAGACCATCACCTAGCTGCTTCTTCTCACTGCACTCAGTGACCAGACGACCACCATCAAGACCACCACTATGAAGACCACCACTATGAAGACCACCACTATGAAGACCACCACTATGGACACAGACTTTCTCCACGCCCCTCTCTCTGAAACAACTAAACTACCACAAATAGACTGTCTTTCAGTCTCACACCCAAACCAAACTACTACAGGTTCTCTCAGCGGACTGGTCTCCATGTAAACATACACAAATATAAACACTTTTAAGACCCCCTCTCTGTGTTGTGGTTAAAGACAGGCCGTACTCTCACTAGACAGCAACAGAGACAGCAGAATGGATGGTTTTCTATTGGTTTCCTGTGATACCACATAAGAGCAGTGTCACTGAGGCTTAGGTAAACTATCCCTAGCACTGTACACACACTGTTATAATCAACTCTAGAATCCCCTAGAATGATTGAGCAGAAGATGATAATGTTAACTCAAGATCAGTCCATAGAACTAGCAGTTCCATAGAACTAGAATTCTAGTTATAATTCTATTGGCATAGTTTGCAACTGAATAATGCTGCCAACTAATGTCAAAAGACAGTGACTAACCAATAGGCAACCAGCTTGCCACATGTACAGCCCATTGTGCAAAAAGAGCGCAGTTAGGAGTCTGCTGATCTGTTTTTATTGTCCTCCAAGGCCACTGTGGCATGCTGTTAGAAATGTATCATCCCGTTAGAAACAAAGACCAGGCGTTTTAACGAGAGGATACTGAGCTTTTCACCACTCATTAATTGGGCAATTAAGCAGTGAATTAAGCCCAGTAAAAACCTAAGCACCGGCTTGGTATCGGACACAATCAGAGGCAGCATCAGCCAGCGTAGTAGAACTGGAGCCTGGTCCCAGATCTGTTAATGGACCATAGGAATGGGCAAGACAAGACAAACATATCTGGGACCAGGCTAATGCCGTGTTCACATCATGTCGGAGTGATCGGAAAACGACTTGTCTACGTGGAGAGTGCTCGGAAGGAATACACATTTTGTTGCCATTTTCAGTGGTGCATGGCGTCACAGTTCAGCATGTGATCAAGATCACATGCTGGAAGTTTCCTAGTCGTAATTACGAGTTGTGGGACATGCATTTTTCCCAGTAGGAAGGTTGTATTTATGAGTTCCCGACATGACGTGAAGGCAGCATAAGTGTCTGAATCTTTCTAAGTGGTTTGGCTTCTGCAGAGGGCATTTATTAGTCTCAAACATGGCAGATTTAGTACCCAGCAGTATCAGAGAGCTATCACCCAATCAGGATGGATCTGCTCTACACAGTGCCAAAATAACTAGCACCAAAGCTGAGAATTCATGGATGATTCTGTGCAAATGATGATTCAATACACACAAGCCAGAGCTATAAAGAGATATTGCTTCTCTCTAACCATTTGGCACATTCAAGAGCTCTTTCTCTGTCACAGACACACATTTAATACACACCTCTCTATGAGTGGAGTGTGTGCGTCTCTATCTGAGTCTCTCATCCCTGTGACTCACCTTGTTCATGTTGCCCGCCTGCGTGGCAGCGGTCGCAGCGTTGAGGGTGGCAGCGCCCATCTGCTGCCCTCCCTGCTGTGTGAGGGTCTCTGCCAGCGAGCTGCCCGCTCCTCCTACTGGTGCCCCCTGCATGGCCTGGTACTGCCCACGGCCTCGTCCACCTCCAGGACCGAGCCCCAGGCCTCCGTTCATCACCTGGCTCGGCTGGTGCTGCCCACCCTGGGCTAACATCCCGGAGTGGCCTCCCAGAGACTGGTTGAAGTTCTGTCCACTCCCCGCTTTCGGCGACCCTTGACCCAAGGCGCTCTTCCCAAGTGCCGCACCCAGCTGACCCCCCATGCCGCCAGGCTGACTCCCTCCTCCAGCACCCCCGGTGAGACCCGAGGCACTACCCACCCGGAGGAGCTCTGAAAGCTGCTTGTGCTTGGCCACTGCATCCGGGACCATGGAGCCCAGAGGTCCAGGACCCCCAGGGTTGGGGTTACCCCCGTTGGAGGGCATGGCACCCCCCATCATACCCCCCAGGCCAGAGCCTCCGTTGGGGATCAGCTCGTCTGGCAGGTCGTTCTCCAGGTCGTCCCATGATAAGGAGCCTAAGTCCACTGTAGAAGAGGGAAGAGGAGGAGAGAGAAAAACAATAATAATATGGATTGACAATTTATATAAATCATGAACATTCATGTGCAAATATCCCTGTCTGTGTAACTGAAGTACAGTATCACCCAGCCTATGGCAGACCTGCCAAACATTTTTATGAGTACCACTTCAGCGCAGTGGCGGCACCCACGGACCCCACGACGGCGCATACGTGACACCACATTGCTCAAATCACGCCTGGCGTGGTCCTTTTTTAGTCTAATATTGTGGCAGAAGGCTGCCTTAGTAGGAATGGTAGGCTATAGACTCATGGGTACTTGGTAATTGGTTGCTCTTCAGGAGCTAACTAGAAATATGTTTAAATGTACTATATCAGGGCTCTCCCCAGGATTTTCTGACAAGGTGGTGCTGATGTAAGCCTAAGGTTCTGTAATTGGTAGGTCCAGCGCATGTCAGTCAACTTCCCCTCAGGAAGTTGGAGCGTTTAACATTTTTGAAAAACATATAACTGCCATTTCCTGAAACGAAGAGTCTTAAATTATATCAAACAATGTAGCCAACACAGAAGTAGTGTTTGGTCTCAATCACATTTTAGGTTCAATATAGGGGTAACGATTATTCTAATGAATCATTAATGTAGGTGCTTTTATGTCAACAGTCCAGTGAAAATGTAAACTGGCTTAATTTTGTTTTGGGAGAAAATTCTAAATAATTAAATCACTGGATGCAATGTAGTAGCTTACAGTAGGCTATTTGGAATATGAAACAACTGAACTAGCCCTATATGAGCTAGTTTCAGATCTGCATCACTGACCTAGTCCATGAAGTTAGGTCTAACTACTAGGCTACCCTTCATTCAACATGCCTTGTCATTGGTGAATTTACTATTATGACATCTATTATCACACCATTACTGTTGACACAAAAGACACACCCTTGTCAACTTACCCTCGCCTTAAGCCCTTGGGGGAATCCATCACCATCTTGGACGTCGGTCCAAACTATTAGCCAAACAAGCGAAGTTCGCAACGTAAGCCCCTCAGCCATAATTTTTGATTGAGTTTGCGAGTGTACAATTATGTTCACTTCGGGGCCTGAAACACCCCATAATTCAATTCGCGATGATTATACATTCGCTAAGAAAAGTCAGCGGAAACTAAAAAACTTCAACGTCAATATGGAGAAGTCAACATACAAGTGTAAGTAAAAACTAAATGTAAATAAGTTAGAAATTGTGTTACTATGGCATTAGTTTGGTTAGCTATTGGAAATTGTAGAAATAAAACATTTTCCTTCTTCAGAAGTCCCAGCTAGGCAGGCTAACGTAAGTTAGCTAATTAATTTGCTAGCTATCACACAGTAGGAGTATATTTAAGCAATAAGGCATGGGGGGGTGTGGTATATGGCCAATATACCACGCCTAAGGGCTATTCTTATGCACAACGCATCGCAGAGTGCCTGGATACAGCCATTAGCTGTGGTATATTGGCCATATACCAGAAACCCCTGAGGTGCCTTATTGCTATTATAAACTGGTTTCTAAAGTAATTAGAGCAGTAAATATAAATGTTTTGTCATACCCATGGTATACGTCTCATATACCATGGCTGTTAGCTAAATCAGCATTCAGAGCTCGAACCACCCAGTTTATAATAATTACAGTATGTAGTTAATGCAAGTAGACATACAAGCATAATAGACTGTAGCGCATATAAAGCACCAACAAGTTACCGGTGGCTGAAAACACAATCATCGTGGGATGAACAAGTGACGAATTTCCGGGCAAGGGCGGTCCATTTAAAAATCATTCCTTCCTCCCTCACGCCTTGCCCTGCAAGTATATACTCGTCAGACGTCATGATACGTCATCAGAAGTGTCCGACACCAAGCCGGTGCTTAATTTGAGGGCGGAGGGGATAGGGTGTGTCTTTTAAGGAATGCAGCCACACAGCTATGTCACGAGGACAGATCAAGAACTGATTAACAGAGGCCTACTAATCATTAACAGTATAACATAACTTTCTGTGAAGGATGGTATTAGCGGAACAGCTCTTTCCACTGTGTACGTTTCCATCCACGCAGCGACGCGCACTGAACTACCGCAACACCACACGTTTCTTTGCTCGTCAATGCACTCGCGCCTACTACCGTTGAGCTCAAAGCATGTGTAGGCAAGAAAGTGTTATCGCTTAGTTGACTAAACAACGCTGTAGCTAACTATGAAATAATAGTGGTTATGTGCTTGATAGCAAACAGCTCGTTCTCAATCTGCCCTATCCTTTAGAGCTACCATCCAGTTCGGGAGGAAAATAGTACCAGAGATGGAAAAGACCAGACCCAGCTGCTGCTATCGCATTGGTGTCTATGGGAGAGCCACCACCTTAAGTAGACAGGAACGGACAATGTTTTTGAAATGGTAAACGGCCTGAATGAACAATTTCCATTTATCCACCATGTTTGATAGTACTACGACTACAGGGAACGGGCCGGAGCATTGTCAAAAACCACAATGTGCCAACTAGAAGCCTATTTTTGTGTATTTTATGGTAGTTTCTCGTACCAAAGTACTTTGACCTCAAATTGCGTGCATGCATGGTATGCAAAATGAGTGTAGGTTGGCAAGTCTGATATCGCTCCCATTTCCATCTCCCAGCCCATTAACCTAACAATTTATTCCATTGCAATGTGCTAATGACCTAACACTGCTTGGTGAGTCTACTGCTGAACCGCACCACACACTGAAGCAGCAAAAAAGCAGGAGGGATGGAAGAAGGATGATATTTAAGCAGAGTGATAAATTAGGGTGTTGGTGCCACCTGACAAACACAGTTAACAGTTAGACCGTGAAAATACAGCATCACTCAAGGGAGGGCAAGCGTATTTTGGTAACACTGTCAGGAAGCGTGTTTTGACACAGTTAAACAGGCAGTGAAAATACATAAATCACTGCATCACTCAATGTTGGTTCCCCATAGGGTAGGGAGAAGGGGGAAGAGTATTTGGGTAACACCGTCAGGAAGTGTGACTGGAAATTGTGGTCGAGGGACAGAACCGGCAGAACCTGCTAATTAGATTTCTGCAGGACCGCAGTTATGGATTTTACCCAGTCTCAAAACCGAATGGTTTAGACCGTTTGGAATTTTACAGGAGAAGCTCCAACCAATTGCGACCATGCCTGTGCAGCTCGAATATTATTAAAAATGTTTATAGCTGTCCTAGATGAAATGTCCCTGTTAATGTAAAAAAACAATACACTGACGGTTTAAAAGAAAACCACACTTACTGAAGAGACCATTGTCTATCCCTCACCAGCGCTAGAGTTTCCTGAAGAGTGTTGTTGGTCAGGTTTCTTGGGAAACCTTTTAGAGCTCTTCCTCCTTTCTACTGAGTTCTAAGGGTTTACCCAGTCTTGTTGCAGCCTCAGGGGTCGCATTAGCTTTCAGAAATCTGCATTTTCAACTCAACAGATGCCCAACAATTGAACAGAGCAGTAGCTGAGTATCTGTCTGGATCAAATGCAATTCTTAGACTTTGGTTGGGGCTACACTTGACACTTACATGCGACTTCTGCTATCAGAATACGAAGACCACATTAAAAAGACGGGTCTAGACGTACAAAAGTCGCTTTGTGGTCTGATTGTGTTCAGATCTGGCTGACCACTTCAGGAGGTGGTCAGGGATGCATTGTGGGCAGATTTCTCCTCAGTCTAGACGCAATATAGAGTTAAGCTAACCGTTTGCAATCCCTTTAGCGTTGCATGCTAGCTTGCTGGCTAGCTACAGGGGTTAGCTGTTGTGTTATCATATTCCACCATTTGTATACTTGCATTTTAATATAGTGCGGGAAAAGGGAATCCGGACACACTGTGGACACAGTAGACACATTTAAATGTAGGTGTAGACGCATGACGCGTTCGGAATTTAAAGTTGCATGAACTGTCAAGTCTAGATACGGCCAATACGCCTTCTTTTTTTTGCGGAGGTATCGTTTTGTAGTTTCGTGATACTAAACCTGGTATTGTGTCAAAGTTCAAATTCTGGTATCGTGACAAGACTACTCTCCAGCAGCCCGCTCTTTCATTTGCTCCCACAATGTCTCATGGCTGGTATATAGCCCTGGCTCTCCCACTTCCTCAAGCTCACTCCCTCCTTTTCTACTCGCTCGATTCTTTCCCTCTAGTTCTCTTCCTTCAGCTGTTCTTTCTGTCACTTGCTCTCACCACTACTTCTCCCTCTGTCCCGCTCTCTAGCTTCTCTGCTCTCTGTCACCACTACTTCTCCCTCTCTGTCCCACTCTCTAGCTTCTCTGCTCTCACCACTTCTCCCTCTAGGTTCTTTGCTCTCAGTCTCTAGCTCGATCCAGCTATATATTCTCTTCAAAGCTTAGTGGCTGAGGCAAGCAGTGAGTGGAGTGGCACAGTGTTGTCAGAGCCCGGCGCCTTCACACACACACAATGTCCCGGTCAGTCAATTCACCAAGTCAAGCATGGCTTATTTTCACAGCCTGCGCGAGCCGAGCACACACACAGACAATCTCCCTCATACAAACACACTACTTTCTGTTCCCCTAGATACACACACGCATGTACACACACCTCTGCCATCCTTTGAGCAGCAGGGAGCTGGCGATGGGATCTGTGCTGACTTTATATTTCCTGGCTGGAGTGGATTGCAAGAGCGTGAAATAGAGCAAGAGTGTCCATTTCAACACAAAGGGGCTAATGACCCAGCTAAACCAGATGTCAAAGCTTGGAGACAAGCAAAACTAGGCTATTCAGGCACCACCCTTCCTTCTCCAAAACCATTCACCCAAATTAATTGAACTGATCTTAAAAGTGCTTTTCAGGTATTCAGAGGGGACTTCAACTTGGTGGACGAACAAGTCTTGAGCTGGGACAATAAACCGAAAATTACTGACACCGACATTTCCATCCTCTTACCGAAGCATTTTGCTTACGTTAGTAATTTCGCTACACAACGTTCCTGTAGATTGTTCTTAAACCATTGATCAACAGTAATATATGCATTGTGTTGATTCCTGCTATGAAAGTAGCTGTCTGTTCCCGTTTCTCTGTTGGCTGCTGACTCTCATTCTGATGCATTCGGAGAAGCACAAGCAAATAACCGTTGCTCAAAATGCTATTGCGGGAAAAATAGTTTTCAAAGCAACTACTATTGTTCTAGTTAGAGAGGAGAGTCACAGCTTTATATGAGTATATCATGCATTTCACACCTCTTAACACTTTTCAACCGGAGTAGGCTGTAGTTAGTATGTATTTACGTTAGTATGTACACTACCGTTCAAAAGTTTGGGGTCACTTAGAAATGTCCTTGTTTTTTAAAGAAAAGCTAATTTTGTATCCATTAAAATAACATAAAATTGATCAGAAATACAGTGTAGACATTGTTAATGTTGTAAATTACTATTGTAGCTGGAAACGTCTGATTTTTTTATGGAATATCTACATAGGCGTAGAGGCCCGTTATCAGCAACAATCACTCCTGTGTTCCAATGGCACGTTGTGTTAGCTAATCCAAGTTTATCATTTAAAAAATGCTAATTGATCATTAGAAAACACTTCTGCAATTATGTTAGCATAGATGAAAACTGTTGTGCTGATTAAAGAAGCAATAGACTAGTTGAGTATCTGGAGCATCAGCATTTGTGGGTTCGATTATAGGCTCAAAATGGCCAGAAACGAAGAAGTTTCTTCTGAAACTCAGTCTAATCTTGTTCTGAGAAATTAAGGCTATTCCATGCTAGAAATTGTTTGAGGTGTTCGGATCACAAAGAACATTCGTGAGACGTAGATCAAGCACTTTACCACTTGACTGCTGGAGGAGTGCTTGACGCCATATGTCAAGCATGGTGGAGGCAATGTGATGGTCTGGGGTGCTTTGGTGGTGGTAAAGTGGGAGATTTGTAAAGGGTAAACGGATCTTGAAGGAAGGCAATCACTCCATTTTGCAACACCATGCCATATCCTATAGACAGTGCTTAATTGGAGCCAATTTCCTCCTACAACAGGACAATGACCCAAAGCACAGCTCCAAACTATGCAAAAACTATTTAGGGAAGAAGCAGTCAGCTGGTATTCTGTCTATAATGGAGTGGTCAGCACAGTCACCAGAGCTCAACCCTATTGAGCTGTTGTGGGAGCAGCTTGACTGTATGCTACGTAAGAAGTGCCCATCAAGCCAATCCAACTTGTGGGAAGTGCTTCAGGAAGCATGGGGTGAAATCTCTTCAGTTTACCTCAACAAATTGACAACTAGAATGCCAAATGTCTGCAAGGCTGTAATTGCTGCAAATGGAGGATTCTTTGACGAAAGCAAAGTTTGAAGGACACAATTATTATTTCAATAGGTAGCCTAGCACCACCTGAGTAAGTGGAAACTCAAAACACATTAGCTACATCGCCAACTCTAAATAGCCACTGTATTAATTTAACAGTAAATGCAATGTCCTAAAAAAAAGCGTTGCAGTTGTAGCCTAGGCTTAATACCCAATGAGGCCTGCAATCTGAATGGCCGATGCGCATCTTGTGCGCTCCGGAACCAAGCCATATCAAATATCTTAGTTCTAAAGTAGTTGCTATAGAGCTCAATATTAATAGTTGAGAAAAAAAGTATACCTACAAAAATCTGAGAATCTCCTTAACAGGGTCAGTAATTGCTTCCAAAGCTGTGTTGTTCCCGCAATTGGATTTTAAAATATTACAGCCTACAAATCAGACCAGATTTTTTTTCTCCTGGAGCGCGGGGGGAGAGGGAGTGAGTGGCATGCTTATCAGAAGCAGGCCCCAGAGAAACAGGGGCAGGGCAGATACTTTTACTACAGGACTTGTGAAGATAATTACTTTATGACCAAATCATGGTTTTAGTAGCCTGAAAAAAGAGGATGTTTGGACTGAGGTGAGCATGTAATACGACCAATTAAAAATTTCTCGCGACACAAGTCAAAGGGTCGCAAAATGCGAATAAATGTTTACAGTGTGGAGCCCTGCAAGACAACTGTCCTTATCAGATAGTATGCGATGCAAGAGCGTTTCAAATTTTCTTTAGCGATAGTTTCTTACTCCTCATCACTCCATCCATATCCACTTAAACACGGCATCTTTTTCCCTGTCCGTCTTTCATTCTCTCTCTTTTCAAGCTGCGAACTGACATGTGAGTGGGAGATGCAAAAATGTCAATATCTGCTAACACGGTACAGATTGGTATAAAATGAGAGGAAACGGTGAGGTTTAAATATAACTGCTTAAAACGTGTGAAGTGACTTCCGACTGGCATTTAAAACTGCCAATTAGGCTGTAATATGGGCCAGGCTCAGCCGGCGCAAAAAGATGCAGTCATAAGTGCTTTCCTGGGGGGGGGTGGGTGACAACCCATTTGCCCCCCCTCCTCGGAGGTTCCATTATTAAGTGCGTCACGTGTGTGTGTGTGTGTGTGTTACGGGTGGGCCCTAAATGTGCCATTTGGAGAGCAGGGAGCGTGCTGACAGAAGGGATGGCTCCTCTTGTTAAAGCAGTGGAATATCACGCTAGTCACTCGAGTCTGCCCCAGTATCTGTGCGTTAAGAGATTTTGACGATGAGTATGATGCGTCTCAGATTCAAACTCCCATTAGACAGCTCTGCAAGCATTATGACAAAATAAGTTTGTTAATCACCAAATATGGAGTTTCGGTGAGCAACAATCTTCATGTACTTCCAAAAAGTCTAAATACTAATCTACAAGCAACTGAATAACATAGTATTCGGCACTTTCATTACTGCCACCTACACGTTGGAAGTCTACAACAGCTCAATACATTGGAAATGCAGAAGAGGCAATTTTTCGGTAGCTTGTGAATTTTTACTGGACCTTTTTTGGAAGTACATAGCTACCGGACGTAATAAAATGCAAATTAATTACTTAAAAATCATACAATGTCATTTTCTGGATTTTTGTTTTAGATTCCGTCACTCACAGTTCAAGAGTACCTATGATAAAAATGACAGACTTCTACATGCTTTGTAAGTGGGAAAACCTGCAAAATCGGCAGTGTATCAAATACTTGTTCTCCCCACTGTAAGTGCCGATACGATACGTATTGCGATTAGATACTGTGATTTGATGTTCCAAACATATTGCTCACTGAGTATAGAAAACATTAGGAACACCTGTTCATTCCATTACATAGACTGATCAGGTGAAAGCTATGATCCCTTATTGATGTCACTTGTTAAATCCACTTCGAAATCAGTGTAGATGAAGGGGAGGAGACAGGTAAAAGAAAGATCTCTAAGCCTTGAGACAATTGAGACATAGATTGTGTATGTGTGACATTCAGAGGGTGAATTGGCAAGACAACATATTTAAGTGCCTGTAGGTACCAGGAACACCAGTTTGAGTGTGTTATGAACTGCAACCCTGCTGGGTTCTTCACGCTCAACAGTTTCCTGTGTGTATCAAGAATGATCCACCACCCAAAGGACATCCAGCCAACTTGACAACTGGACCAGCATCCCTGTGGAACGCTTTTGACACCTTTCCCTGACAAATTGAGGCTGTTCTGAGGGCAAAGGGGGGTGCAACTCAATATTAGGAAGGTGTTCCTAATGTTTTGTACACTCAGTGTACTGTTTGTTTGTTTATTTTATTTATTAAGCACTTTTACACAACTTGTCATTGAACAAAGTGCTGTACAAACACATAAACAATCATGACAACATACATCATTAACACCACATAAAATATCAATAAAATAAAATAAACCCCTCAGTTTGATAAACCTACAAATGCAACTACTAAACCCCATCAAATGCTAGAGCTAGGAGGTATTCTTTAAGCTTATGTTTAAAAACAGTAAATGTACGTTCCAATCTAATAAAAGGTGGTAGATCATTCCAGAGTTTAGGAGCTATCGCTACAAATGCTCGATCTCCACTTTTCCGCTTTGTTCTTGGAGTCGTTAAAACCAGCTGGTCAGCTGACCTCAAGGACCGTTTTGGTTCGTATTTCTTAATAAGATTTACAAGGTACAATGGAGCCATACCATGCAGTGATTTGTGAACAAAAATTAAAATGTTGAGATTTATTCTGTAGTCAATTGGTAGCCAATTTAAAGAGCTCAATACTGGGGTAATGTGGTCTCGCTTACGAGTACCCGTCAAAAGTCTTGCAGCGGCATTTTGAACTAATTGTAAGCGATTTATCAGTGTTTTATTTATGCCGACATATAACGCATTGCAGTAATCTAGTCTTGTAAATATAAATGCATGAATGAGCTTTTCGAGATCACTAGTAGACAGAAATGGTTTCACTTTCGCTATTAATTTCAGATAATAGAAACAAGACTTAACAACAATAAATCTGTCTCTCAAACTGCATGTCTGCTGCAGAGAGACAGCATGAGAAAACGAGTTGTGATCAGTCATGAAAACATGTTGGTCCACTATTTAAAAAGAAGGTTGAGGAAAAGATATAGGATGAAAAACAAGTGTTTTGGCGCAGGTACAGCCAAGTAGTGCTAACTAATGCTACATACAGTATCAATATATATTTTTATTTTATTTTACAATTGACAGAGTCAAATTTCGATATATTATCAACCAAAATAATATTGCGGTATGTAAATGTTTAGATTTACCTCCCCATCACCATTTAACAGTTTACAAAATAGTAATTTCTGAATGAGTTAATCAGAATGAGCAGAGCTATGCCTCTTTACTGACAACTCAAGAGAATGACAGACGAGATATAAACCAGGCCAGTAAATAGCCAGCAAACACAACGAACCAATCTCCTGCTCTCCAACTACCTTTATGCTATGGTGCTGTTCAACACACGGCTTACTACAACGGCCTGCCTTGAGAGAGAGAGTAGCTGCTGAGCTCACCAGTAGCTAAGCCTACAGCTACATCAATACCTGGGCTATGTGTGCACTGGTATGGAACACACCGACTGACTAAAGTATTGGTGAGGGAAGGGGTTGAGGGGGGGAGGGGACAAAGGGACCCTCCTGGGGTGACAGATGGCCTGGTATACGGGGTGAGAGGGGCGCGTGTTTGCTCTCTGTCACTTCAATGAAAGGCGTAACCACCGCCCCCCCCACACCCCTTCACCAAGGGATTGGTGTGAAACCCTAACTGGGCCTCTGGCGGGTTCCAAAGTCAGGGCAGGGGATGGTCCTACGGGGCTCTCCAGGCATGACCGCAGACACCAAGGGGGAAAACACACCCCTTGTCTGGGGTAACTTACTGCTAATAGTCCCTAGTGTTGCCGTGCTTCCAGGCTCTGCTGGGTTAACATGGCAACTGGAGATTGAACACTTGGAGGCATTCTGGTTCAGTAACTTTTCATATAGAACATTTGAAAGAGGTAGGCCCTACATGTGTATTCAATCAGCAGTGGGAAACCCATATGAACAGATATGGAACATGATATAGCAAGGAAAAGTGACAACTGTCAAGATATTGGGACATAACACCATTTTATCACATTGACACAACATGCATGGTTAAATTACTTGAATCTGACCATGGCATCAGAGTTGTCCTACTCTGAGCCAAGACTCTCAGCCAGTTAGGTGTGCTGCAGGGTGCAAGACTGTGCCTAAACTGTTTCTGCAGATAGAGGCCTGCTATCAAGATGTTTGATGCTGGTAAACATGAACATCATTTAGCCACCAGCAGAGTCCCCAATCCCAATAATAACGTCATTCCATTTTATAGGGGTGTAGTTTTCAACCCAGTATCTGACATAATTTAGGCCAGGGATGGGCAACTCCAGTCCTCTGGGCCGGAGTGGTGTTACTTTTCCCCCATCCCTATGAAACATAGCTGATTAAACTAATTGTATTCTAAACTTGATTATTGGAGTCAGGTGTATTAGCTGGGGCAAAAGCGACACCAATCAGGCCTCCGAGGACTGGAGTTGCCCATCCCTGATTTAAGCTATCACCAATGACATTTGGACAAGTATGTTGCTGCTTTGCGCTGAAGGGTAGCCATGTTGACATAGCAGATCAAGCAATTGCTAAAACATGTCTCTAGTCTAGCTGGACATCTAAGCATCAGTTAAGTGTTACATTAGTTAGCATTAGCCTTTATAAAAAACAAATAGTTAGCCCTGTTTTCCAACATGTGAGAAATGACAGGGATGGACGCGTAACGTTGGCAACAAAGTTTTGTTAGCGGCCAAGCTAACGTTTGCTAACTGCTTTGTACAGCTGTTTAAATGACCAAACGTCAGTTGAACAAATAACTAGTTAACGTTTGCTAACTAAATATCTGGACACAGAACAAGTCTTAAAAAACAAATAACATTTGACTAACTCAAGTGGCTAGGTAACTAGTAGGTTAGCAGTTTGTTTGTGGGCCTTCCTTACCTGGTCCATCTGACGTTGACAGCGCAGGTGAATTCAGCTTCGGTCGCTTTGAGTTGGGAGGTCCGACGTCGAGGAGGTTTTCAGCCATTGTGATCTTTAGTGGATTTCTTATTTAATTATTTGAAAAAAATGTAAATTCCTGTTTCAGAAAAAGTTATTCTGACAACCTCCACCTTAATTTATAGTTAGCGAGCAGTATGCTCGCTAACTGGCTAATTTTCTAGCAGTGAGGGAGTGAGAATTTCAAAAAAGATGCAACAGCGCCCCGCTTCGCCACCGCCATTCACCCCATGATAATCCAACAACCAACACCCACATTATCGTTAAATAACCCCAATAAAAATATTTCCCATGAAAAATGTACGTTAAAATTAAATCTTAAAACATTCACATGGATTTTGGTATCCCTGTCCCATAAATCGTTAATTTTAGATGTTCAAACAGCCAATTTTTATGACGTCAAATTTCTTCATGCAAAAATCGTTTGAAGCTCCATAAAATGCACAACTGCAAAAAAATTATAAATGTTTGCAAAATTGTCAGTAAGAAGCTGTCTCTTCTCCTGTTACCACCGGTAAACAATACTGCTCCGAACGGCGATCGGGGCTCGAGCGCCGCACTTAAGGGGAAATCAAATATACGGGGTTTTCTTGCCAACGTCGACGACCGATCGAATTCCCGTTTTTTCGTCAGAAATACTTCAGAAAAGGTGAAAATACTTCATTTTCAGGGGAAGTATGTCGCCAAACCTCGGTTTGGATGCTCAATTTCTAAATAAAAATTAGCGATCTACCGAAATCCTAATTCTGAGCTACGACAAGATGGCGGCTGTTGATTCCTTCGGTACAAAAAGTTTTTTTCCCTTTTCCAGATAGATAGACTGTAGAGGGGGAGGGGTCGCACAATCACGCCCTACGTAAACCTATGGTGAAAGCTTCGGTATGCGTCACACGAAATTCGCCTAAAATTCCGCTACGGGGCGATAAGAGACCTTGTGAAAATGTATAACTTGGTAATAAATAGGCTATTGATTCTTCGCATCAATATATATGTTGTAAAGGGAGGCAGTGCAATGCATTGCAAAGCAGAAATAACATTTGTGAATTCGTAAATAAATAAGCTTCCATGTTGGATATAAAAAAAAAAAACATACTAAAATGTGTGGATCAACGCATCTAGGCCTAAGTTTATCTGATCAGTCTTCTCTAACATGAAATATGTCTAAAATGAAGATGACACAAGTAAACAAAAGTTTGGTTTCTTTAATTTCTTTCTTGAATTATCTGCCAGACCTACCTTCCCACTGGCCTCATCTTTCCTGTGTATGTTGGCACCCAATGCTGCTTTGCCTCTCCTATCCCTCAAACAACCCCCTCCATGTCCATCTTCTTTTAATAAATGGCAGTGTGATGGACTTGAGTGTCTTATAAGCCTAATAGGCCTCTCCATCAACATCAGGCTCTTGAGTTAAGGAACAAAATATATTACTATTGTACTTATGCTAGTTGCAGGGGAGTGTCTCAGTTGTCATTGTATTGGTAGTTGTCATAATTATGGTAGAATATTGCTGCACTTGCAGCATCTAAAATACTTATTTTGACAAGCCCTTGAAAGATCATACGTAACATATCACTCACACAGTCACCCAGACAGGCAGACAACAAAACAGTTTGATATTGAAGTGTTCTGCTGTTCATCGATTTTCACAAAAAGTCCAAATCTGGCACAGGCACATGTACAAAAAGTTGAAACAAAAATCATAAATGTGACATCAAATACATTTTGCATATGTACATACATACACAGTGAGTGCCTTGTGCAAATGTATACAGATTATGTTCATAGTGTTTAAAAATGATACATTGGCTATGGTTAATGTGCACAATAACAAATAAAAAAACAAAATGGCTGATTGGAAAAGGAAAATAAGAAAAAAACACAACACAATCTCCGATTAACAAATGATAACACTTTGGCTTTTTTCAGTATACAGTGGGGAGAACAAGTATTTGATACACTGCCGATTTTGCAGGTTTTCCCACTTACAAAGCATGTAGAAGTCTGTAATTTTTATCATAGGTACTCTTCAACTGTGAGTATCGGAATCTAAAACAAAAATCCAGAAAATCACATTGTATGATTTTTAAGTAATTAATTTGCATTTTATTGCATGACATAAGTATTTGATACATCAGAAATGCAGAACTTAATATTTGGTACAGAAACCTTTGTTTGCAATTACAGAGATCATACGTTTTCTGTAGTTCTTGACCAGGTTTGCACACACTGCAGCAGGGATTTTGGCCCACTCCTCCATACAGATCCTTCAGGTTTCGGGGCTGTCGCTGGGCAATACGGACTTTCAGCTCCCTCCAAAGATTTTCTATTGGGTTCAGGTCTGGAGACTGGCTAGGCCACTCCAGGACCTTGAGATGCTTCTTACGGAGCCACTCCTTAGTTGCCCTGGCTGTGTGTTTCGGGTCGTTGTCATGCTGGAAGACTCAGCCACGACCCATCTTCAATGCTCTTACTGAGGGAAGGAGGTTGTTGGCCAAGATCTCGCGATACATGGCCCCATCCATCCTCCCCTCAATACGGTGCAGTCGTCCTGTCCCCTTTGCAGAAAAGCATCCCCAAAGAATGATGTTTCCACCTCCATGCTTCACGGTTGGGATGGTGTTCTTGGGGTTGTACTCATCCTTCTTCTTCCTCCAAACACGGTGAGTGGAGTTTAGACCAAAAAGCTCTATTTTGTCTCGTCAGACCACATGACCTTCTCCCATTCCTCCTCTGGATCATCCAGATGGTCATTGGCAAACGTCAGACGGGCTTGGACATGCGCTGGCTTGAGCAGGGGGACCTTGCGTGTTCTGCAGGATTTTAATCCATGACGGCGTAGTGTGTTACTAATGGTTTTCTTTGAGAATGTGATCCCAGCTCTCTTCAGGTCATTGACCAGGTCCTGCCGTGTAGTTCTGGGCTGATCCCTCACCTTCCTCATGATCATTTATGCCCCACGAGGTGAGATCTTGCATGGTGCCCCAGACCAAGGGAGATTGACCGTCATCTTGAACTTCTTCCATTTTCTAATAATTGCTCCAACAGTTGTTGCCTTCTCACCAAGCTGCTTGCCTATTGTCCTGTAGCCCATCCCAGCCTTGTGCAGGTCTACAATTTTATCCCTGATGTCCTTACACAGCTCTCTGGTCTTGGCCATTGTGGAGAGGTTGGAGTCTGTTTGATTGAGTGTGTGGACAGGTGTCTTTTATACAGGTCACAAGTTCAAACAGGTGCAGTTAATACAGGTAATGAGTGGAGAACAGGAGGGCTTCTTAAAGAAAAACTAACAGGTCTGTGAGAGCCGGAATTCTTACTGGTTTGTAGGTGATCAAATACTTATGTCATGCAATAAAATGCTAATTAATTATTAAAAAATCATACAATGTGATTTTCTGGATTTTTGTTTTAGATTCCGTCACTCACAGTTGAAGAGTACCTATGATAAAAATTACAGACTTCTACATGCTTTGTAAGTAGGAAAACCTGCAAAATCGGCAGTGTATCAAATACTTGTTCTCCCCACTGTATATTGTTATCCCCAGTGTGGAAATAACACATTGGAGCTAATTTACTATAGTTCATTTACCATCGCAGTGAAAGAAAGTGAGTGTGCAATTTAATCACTTAGCGAGTGAATTATTAACCCCAAACTGTAAAAAGAAGAAAAAAAACAAAATATTTTCTCAACAATTAGAATAGTCAATTTTTCCTCATATACATTTCCCTCAAATACATTTTCCTCATGTATTTACTATAGTGAAGGCCTGGTAAAATGAATTATTTTTGCAGAAAGAAACACAGGCTCAGACACTGATTCAGTTAAAACAATATATATTTAATTTACATATATCTGTTCTATGCATCCTTGATTTTTAAGCTTATGTTAGTGAATAATTAGTTTGTTCGTTGTTGGCTTTTGTCTCCCAATTCATGTTAGATATTGTATAGCATAATTATCCTGTATGGCTCAGTTGGGTCCTGTATGGCCCGGTTGGTAGAGCATGGCGCTTGCTACGCCAGGATTGTGTGTTTGATTCCTGGGACCACCCATATGTAAAATGTATGCACGAATGGCTGTAAGTCCCTTTGTGTAAAAGGGTCTGCTAAATGGCATATATAGATATATATACAGTGCATTCGGAAAGTATTCAGATAGCTTCCCTTTTTCCACATTTTGTTACGTTACAGCCTTATTCTAAAATTCATTAAATACGATTTTTTTCTCATCAATCTACACACAATACCCCATAATGACAAAGCAAAAACAGAAATGCCTTACTTACATAAGTATTCAGACCTTTTGCTATGAGACTTGAAATTGAGCTCAGGTGCATCCTGTTTCCATTGATCGTCCTTGAGATGTTTCTACAACTTGATTGGAGTAAACCTGTGGTCAATTCCATTGATTGAACATGAGTTGGAAAGGCACACACCTGTCTATATAAGATCCCACAGTTGACAGTGCATATCAGAGTAAAAACCAAGCCATGAGGTCGAAGGAATTGTCTGTAGATTGTGTTGAGGCACAGATCTTAGGAAGCGTACCAAAAAAGTTCTGCAGCATTGACAGTCCCCAAGAACACAGTGGCCTCCATCATTCTTAAATGGAAGAAGTTTAGAACCACCCAGACTCTTCCTAGAACTGGCAGCCCGGCCAAACTGAGCAATAGGGGGTAGAAGGGCCTTGGTCAGGGAGGTAAACAAGAACCTGATGGTCATTCTGACAGAGCTCTAGAGTTTCTCTGTGGAGATGGGAGAACCTTCCAGAAGGACAACCATCTCTGCAGCACTCTACCAATCAGGCCTTTATGGTAGAGTGGCCAGAAGGAAGCCACTCCTCAGTAAAAGGCACATGACAGCCCGCTTGGAGTTTGCCAAAAGGCACCTAAAGGACTCAGACCATGAGAAACAAGATTGAACTCTTTGGCCTGAATGCCAAGTGTCACGTCTGCCTGGCACCATCCCTACATTGACGAATGGTGGTGGCAGCATCATGTTTTTCAGCAGCAAGGACTGGGAGACTAGTCAGGATCGAGGGAAAGATAATCCGAGCTAAATACAGAGAGATCCTTGATGAAAACCTGCTCCAGAGCACTCAGGACCTCAGACTGGGGCGAAGGTTCACCTTCCAAAAGAACAACGACCCTAAGCACACAGCCAAGACAACGCAGGAGTGGCTTCAGGACAAGTCTCTGAATATCCTTGAGTGGCCCAGCCAGAGCCCAGACTTGAACATCTCTGGAGAGACCTGAAAATAGTTGTGCAGAGATGCTTACTGTCAAACCTGACAAGAGCTTGAGAGGCTCTGCAGAGAAGAATGGGAGAAACGCCACAAATACAGGTGTGCCAAGCTTGTAGTGTCATACCAAAGAAGACTCAAGGCTGTAATCGCTGCCAAAGGTGCTTCAACAAAGTACAGAGTAAAAGGTCTGAATACTTATGTAAATGTCATATTTCCATTTTTTATTTGTAATACATTTGGAAACATCTCAAAAAATCAGTTTTGCTTTGTCATTATGGGGTATTGTGTGTAGATTAATGAGGACTTTTTGTATATACACTACTTGGGCTCAATTAAAATAGACAGAGGCTTTATCTGTGTAATGAAAGCTAACAAACAAACCCTAAGGTTGGTTTAGAAATGGCAAGAGAGGCAAAGCAAGAAATCAATGATCAATGGCGGGAGTGTATGGGTGAGAAGTGGTAGTGAAAAGCATAAGTATGTCCACGCATAAACACACACACGCAGGCACAAAGACACACACAGAGTAAAGTGGTGAACATCTCAGACTCAAACAAGAGAAGTCAGTCATTTCCTCCCATTTCTCCCTTCCTCTCTTTCTCAATTTTTCACCAGAGAGCACATAGTTCGAGACAGTTTAGTTTTCACTTATATTCCCTTTTTTATTTCTCAGTAATGTTGCAGGTGTGTTGTAGTGAGCGGGTGGCGTGCCCATATCCCTCCCCCAGTTCTGGCTAGTTCCCTTTCCAAAAAATAGTGCCTTGAATACCAGTCTTGGTTATGGTGTCCTTTCACTACAATCTCAATACAAATGGCTACTGTACTCTGTCTCACTCTGACCACCAAAATAAATACAAGTGTGATCCAATGCACAAAAACTTACTTAAGAAATCATATTAAAATGGTGTATGTCAAATTATTAGCTATAGTCAGATATATAGAATCTACGAATGTGCTACAAAGTTTTTGGAAATGGAAAGGCATTTGACGATAAAAATATCAAGAAGGCTGACAATAAGCCTCCAAACTTCATCCAAACAAGATGTCTAGCAAAAGGCACTGACATATTAGGAGTGCATATTGGTGGTAGGCAAACTAAATAAGTCCCAAAGTTTAAACAGACTCAGAATTTTGGCATAATATGACCAACATATAGGAATTAAATGTGGGCACTCACATTGAAGTTATAGGCCATCTGCCTTGATTCGTATCATATGTTTATATTTCGTCTGACAGCCCACTTAAAGACCCTTCAACTAGCTCTTATTGGTTCTCCCTGCAGTTCAGAGTAGAGGTATCCCCAAAGATTACTCTATCCAAGTCCTAGCATCGACCATTAGGAATTAAAACACAAAACTGACCCTAGATCAGCACCAAGGGGCAACTTCAACTTTCACTCTTTCTCATTAATCAAAAAGGCTTAGAAAAAAAGCACACACACAGATTTTCATACTACATTCTGGCTGAAATGTAAGACAAAAGTGACAGAGCTACAAAGCTTGAGTAGAAAAGAGAAGAGGGGGAAGGGAAGGTGAGAGTAAAGACAGAAGCGAGTGAGCATGGAAGAGAGACCTTGGGCACACCACCCTTCACATAGAATTCACAGCAAATCAGTCAGAGAGAGAGAGAGAGAAAAAACCAAGTGAGCAAGATGTTGATTTTCTTAAAACAGGAGTTGCAGTCGGAACTGCACAAAGCTAATCATAATTTCATAAAACATACAATCATCATCATCATCATCATCATACAAGTTCAGCAAAAAAAAATAATAAAAAAATACATTTTAGGCACTACAAAAAATCTACTTGAAAAGGAAAATCTTAAAAAATATAGGTTGCATTGCACCCAAATAATAACTTGATGAAAGTGGCACATTTTAAGTACATTAATACAGTAGAGCTTCCATCATACAGAGGCTGTGATTGGATAAAATATTAAACTTCCCACCCCTCAAACCAGCATGTCACACAAAGCTAAAGGCAGCCGTGATTAGCCATTGGTTGAATCTGGTGTCAGTCAAAATCATTTGTTTCTGTGGCAACTAACACAATGAATAGAACTTCATACAAACTTGAGTTTGCACTTCAATACACATTAATACATGTTATAACATGTTAATAAACTGTTTGTAGTGAATTCTGTTCCTTTTGGCAAACGTCATACTTTTAACACATATTATCCCTAAAGTTTTTAAGTGCTTTGCCATTTTGATTATAATCAAATAGTCCCTTTAATTTCCTACACTATTATTCCCTTAAACGATTTTTAGATTTGTGCTTTTTCAGTATACTTGTTGTTAATTGAGAGAGTGCCATAATGTATTTGTTCCGTTTTCTTACTGTCAAGACTGCTTGGTATAGGCTACCATACCAATTTGCCATTTCCATTTAGGAGTGGTCTAGGAGAAGTTGTGAAAGACCCATTGAGGAGACCTGTGGTTCTGACAGGTATGTTCTACAGACCACTTAGAGAAGCTGTACAGAAGTTTATTTTAAAAAATGTGCTTCGGCCCTATGTTGGCTTTCCCTTTAGTATTGTGTCTATGTATCACATCACAAACACAAACACATCGTCTCAAAGCAGAAACACCAATAACACTGCTTTTTGTCATTCCCTTTTTCTACCCATAACTCCCTGCTTCTTACCCATGATCCTCCACTGTCTGAGACGGTCAGGTGAATAGGCTTCAACTGATCAAGTGAAAAAGTGAATATGGCACAAAGGATAACGATATAATAACAAAATAAATTGCATTGAAAGAAACAACCTGTAGTAAAATAACCACAGCATCATCGCTAGACTAGGTTTTATAAAAAATAAGCCATGCTAAAGATTGTTCCAACCTTTTGTGTTTTTGTTCGATATTCATTTCTTGTTCGTTAACGGTTCTAGTCCTGAAGGCACTTCTTTACATATCAACCAAAGCATAAAAAAAATAAAATCAACAAGCGAAAACCCTTTCTCTTCTCCTCCATCCCCCTCCATTATATTGTGCCACACTGTGCTCAACACAGCCCCGCCCCCCTCCTATACCTATAGAAAAGTGATGAGCCATCATAGCTTGACTACAAGTCAATGTCCAACAGTCACTGTGTCTGCAGTCACATTTCATCATGTGAAAACATGTGTTTGAGTTCAGACAGATGATTGATGGATAAGTTAGGGGGAAAGAAAACTCCATAGCTACAAACCTGTATCTGTAGCTGCTTCTGTCTTCAGCTCAGTGAAAGGAGTGCTGATCGAGGATCAGATTTGACCTTTAAATCGTAATGAATAGGATTATATGGATAAGGGGGACCTGATCCTAGATCAGCACTTGATGGATCAAAGGCGTGACATGAAATCCTCCTTATTGAGCTTTGTCAGCTCATTCGCCTCCTCCTCTTCCTCCTCCTCCTCCTCAGGCTGTGCCAAGGTACAGGGTACTAACTCCGGGTCTAGGTCCAGGGTAAGGGGGTGAGGGAGGTGAGGGTCTGTGCTCGTGGCAGGGCGGTGGCCAGCCCCAGTTTGAGTTTCTGGTGGGGTTGGAGGAGCGTCCCTGTACCCCTCTGCCCGATCTGCCCTCACCCCGCAGGGCTTGGCCGGGCCTGGCTCTGGCCCTAGTCCCGGAGGAGCTCCAGGAGGTCCTATGGAAGAGGCTTGAGGGGTGGAGGAAGAGGAGGAGGAGGGAGGAGTGTAAGTAGAGGATAAGGGAGGAGGAGCTTGCGCCTTGACACTTGCATCAGACTCTGTCGTATTAATGACGTCTCCTGCCCCCACGGGTCCAATGGCTGCCTGTGATTGGACAGGTTTCACCGGGGGAAAAACAGCAACTAATTGGTGTGGCTGTAGCCAAGGCTGCACACCTTCCTGTATCTCAGCGCTTCTGGGATACAGGAAGGTCCTCATTTGACCTTTGCCCTTGACGTTGACGGTACCACGGTAGTCGAACTCTAACCCCATCCCGCTGAGCGCCGAGTGGCTCTCCTCACTCACCTGTACCCGACACTCCACACCCGTAGAATCCATGCGACTCGCAATATTCACTGTGTCTCCCCAGATGTCGTAAAGCAACTTGGTGGTGCCGATCACCCCCGCCGTCAGGGGACCGTGGTTGAACCCGATACGGAGCTTAAACCCGAAGCCTAGCATGTTTTTATTGAAGTCGTCTAAAACACCCATCATCTCAAGGGCAAAGTCGAACAGCGCCCTCAGGTGGTTGGAGTTGGGGTGGGAGTCGACAATGCACTGCTGAGCGTTCAGCCCGGATGCTGCCATGTATGTTGCGCCGATTGTCTTGATCTTCTCCACGTTGGCGAAATCCGGTTTCCGTAACAACTCATCAAAGTCGCCGATGAGTTCATTGAGCACTCTGTAACACTCCTTCCCGCCTTCGTAACTTTCCTCGTAGAATTCAGAAAAATTCACAATACTCGCAAAGATGACCCCGGCGTTGTCGTGATTTTTGGAGTACGACTGGGTCACCTTGAGCTGCTCAGCGACGTGGATTGGGATGATGTTGCCTAGCAACCAGTCGGCCTGGTCCCGCATGTTCTGGATCTTGATGCGGTGCTTGTCGGCCTCTATGTTGCCGTGGTAATGGAGACGGTAGCTGACTTCGAACTCGTGGTTCAGGAACCAGACCAATAGAAGGAGTAGGAAGTAGGTGAGGACCGCTTCTGGGACCAGTAGGTCTAGGGGTCTCACAGGGACCATAGGGTCCGCTTGTGGTTCTGGAGTGGACCATGTCTCGTTGGTGAGGTTACTGGAAAAGATAAAGATAAAATGAGAAGAGGGCAGAGGGTAAATGAGGGCAGACAGAGAGAGAAAGGAGTGGTGCGGTGGGTAGACAGAAAGGAGTGGTACGGAGGGTAGACAGAAAGGGAGAAAGGAGTGGTGCGGTGGGTAGACAGAAAGAGAAAGGAGTGGTGCGGTGGGCAGACAGAAAGAGAAAGGAGTGGTGCGGTGGGCAGACAGAAAGAGAAAGGAGTGGTGCGGTGGGTAGACAGAAAGAGAAAGGAGTGGTGAGGTGGGTAGACAGAAAGAGAGAAAGGAGTGGTGAGGTGGGTAGACAGAAAGAGAGAAAGGAGTGGTGCGGTGGGTAGACAGAAAGAGAAAGGAGTGGTGCGGTGGGCAGACAGAAAGAGAAAGGAGTGGTGAGGTGGGTAGACAGAAAGAGAGAAAGGAGTGGTGAGGTGGGTAGACAGAAAGAGAGAAAGGAGTGGTGCGGTGGGTAGACAGAAAGGAGTGGTACGGAGGGTAGACAGAAAGGGAGAAAGGAGTGGTGCGGTGGGTAGACAGAAAGAGAAAGGAGTGGTGCGGTGGGCAGACAGAAAGAGAAAGGAGTGGTGCGGTGGGCAGACAGAAAGAGAAAGGAGTGGTGCGGTGGGTAGACAGAAAGAGAAAGGAGTGGTGAGGTGGGTAGACAGAAAGAGAGAAAGGAGTGGTGCGGTGGGTAGACAGAAAGAGAAAGGAGTGGTGCGGTGGGCAGACAGAAAGAGAAAGGAGTGGTGCGGTGGGCAGACAGAAAGAGAAAGGAGTGGTGCGGTGGGTAGACAGAAAGAGAAAGGAGTGGTGAGGTGGGTAGACAGAAAGAGAGAAAGGAGTGGTGCGGTGGGTAGACAGAAAGAGAGAAAGGAGTGATGTGGTGGGCAGACAGAAAGAGAAAGGAGTGATGCGGTGGGCAGACAGACAGAGAGATAGGAGTGGTGAGGTGGGTAGACAGAAAGAGAGAAAAGAGTGGTGCGGTGGGTAGACAGAAAGAGAGAAAGGAGTGATGTGGTGGGCAGACAGAAAGAGAAAGGAGTGATGCGGTGGGCAGACAGAAAGAGAGATAGGAGTGGTGCGGTGGATAGACAGAAAGAGAGGTAGGAGTGGTGCGGTGGGTAGACAGAAAGGAGTGGTGCGGGGGGTAGACAGAAAGAGAAAGAAAGAGCGATAAGAAGGGAGGGTGTAGAGAGAGAGAGAGAGAGAGATAAGAAGGGAGGGTGTAGAGAGAGAGAGAGAGAAAGAAAGAAAGAAAGAAAGAAAGAAAGAGCGATAAGGGAGGGTGTAGAGAGAGAGAGGACAGAGACAGACAGACAGACAGACAGACAGACAGACAGACAGACAGACAGACAGACAGACAGACAGACAGACAGACAGACAGACAGACAGACAGACAGACAGACAGACAGACAGACAGAGTTGATATTGATACGCAGCAGTTGCATTACCATGAACCACACCAATTCATAGTGCCTACCGTACAACGCTGTACATGCCAAACACTTTCACAACTTAAATGACTTGGTCATAGGCTCACAGATACACATCACAGCATCAATTCAACTCATTCTCATTCTTGTTAAAAAAGGCCAACATGGTCCTTCATGCTGTATGTCGTGTTCTATCCCGCTACCTCCAGCATCTCTCCCACAGTTGAGCTTAACCTGTGGCTCGTATAAATAGGACCAGCTAGCCAGTCTGACTCACAGGCTGCGTCGCAAATGGCACCCTATTCCCTATGGGCCCTGGTCAAAAGTAGTGCACTAAGTAGGGAATAGGGTGCGATTAGAGACGCATACACAGCCACTGCTGCTGACATTTAGCTGCTATGATTACACCAGCCACACTTCACAGTTTGAAAAAAGAGAGGAGAGGAGAGAGGGAGAAATAGAGAGAGAGAGAGAGAGAAGGGAGAAAGATAAAGAGAGAGAGAGAGAGAGAGAGGGAGAGAGAAAGAAAGACGGTCCCTCTTCTCTCCTCCTCTCTCTTTCTCTCTTTTCACCTCCCGTCACCCTCCCAAATGTCACTCATCCATCAACATTCTGCGTTTCCACGGCAACACTCACCCCATCGCTGGAGAACTGTCATTACTGGAGCTGCAAGACAGAGTGACTGCTGTCAGTTACACACACACACGTACACCCAACACGTACACACACACACACACACACACACACACACACACACACACACACACACACACACACACACACACACACACACACACACACACACACACACACACACACACACACACACACACACACACACACACACACACACACACACACAGGCACTCAAGGCTGACTGATTCATATCAACCTCTTAGAATGACTCCTGTGAGTTAAACACAAGAGTGACAACACACTCCAACACACTTACTCACACACACACAACTAGGCCGACAAACAGATTAATTAATCTCCCAAGACCTACTGGGAGAGAGACGTGTATTGTGTATTATTGTGCATATTGTGTATGTTATAAAATGGCCCCCAAATAACATAACTGAGTATGAAGTGCTACCTTAAGTTAACATTATAACATCTTCATAATGCTATAAAGTTTTGAACCGCTACCATCTACAAGGCTGAGGTGCATCAAAGCTGGGAATGAGAGACAGAAGCTGTTTTTCAATCTCCAGGCCAAAAGATTGTTAAATAGTCACCACTACCCGGCCTCCGCCCAGTAACCTGCTCTGAACTTTAGTCACTGTTACTAGCCGGCTACCACCCGCTACTCAACCCTGCACCTTAGAGACTGCTGCACTATGTACATAATCATTAAACACTCGTCATGTTTACATCCTGTTTTAACCACTTCATATATATATATATATATATATATATATATATATATATATATATATATATATATATATATATATATATATATACACACATTGTATTCTAGATACTGTATTCTATTAATATACAGTCCATAATGTCTATACACACCATCTTATATAACTACTGCTGTAAACACATGTTCTATGCATACACGCCATCATATTCATATACATTCATATTCCGGAATGCTCGTTCTAATATTTATATATTTCTTAATTCCTTTCTTTGTATTTTTTTGGATCTGTCTGTATTGTTATGTGTTGTTAGTTATTACTGCACTGTTGGAGCTAGGAACATAAGCATTTAGCTAGGTATTACTGTACTATTGGAGCTAGGAACATAAGCATTTCGCTAGGTATTACTGTACTATTGGATCATGAGCATTTAGCTAGGTATTACTGCACTGTTGGAGCTAGGAACATAAGCATTTAGCTAGGTATCACTGTACTATTGGAACATAAGCATTTAGCTACGTATTACTGCACTGTTGGAGCTAGGAACATAATAATTTAGCTAGGTATTACTGCACTGTTGGAGCTAGGAACATAAGCATTTAGCTAGGTATTACTGCACTGTTGGAGCTAGGAACATAAGCATTTAGCTAGCTATTACTGTACTGTTGGAGCTAGGAACATAAGCATTTAGCTAGGTATTACTGTACTGTTGGAGCTAGGAACATAAGCATTTAGCTACACCCACGACAACATCTGCAAAATATGTGTACGCAACCAATACAATGGGATTTGATTAAAGTTATGAATGAGTCGTAAATACGTGTCGGTTGCAGTACTCACCCTGTCCTGTTGAGGGGGCTGTAGAGCAGCACTAGTAGAGACACACCAACAGCAGTGGCCAGGGCAGATCTCATCCAGAAACTCAGCTGGCAGAAGTTACAGTACTGTATGATGGCTATGGTCACTGCACAGCACAGGAACATGGTTACCTAGAGGGTAGACGCACAGCATTTGTTTGTGTAAACTGAAATTCAAATTCCAATTTTCCTCAATGTTTTCAGGTTATTTCCCAAATTGACAATTGAAATGGAACTTGATCCTGGTACACAAGAGTTCTCAGACATATATTACATATGGTACCATAAACAAACTTCCCCACCAATACCCTCAAGACACTCACACCTGTGAGGACCTACCTTATGAACAACCCTGGCATGTGTGAACACAGACACATCAATAGTTGAATCCCCTGTACAGTAGTTAGTACAGACTTATGCTTTCAGAAGCCGAATGATGACAACTTTACACGTCTCTCTTCCATCCCTCCATCCCTCTCTCACACACATCTTCTCTTTCTCTGCCATGTTATCCATCGCTCTCTTCCAATCCATCCCTCTCTTTCATCCCTCCATCCCCCTCTCTCTCTGTCATGTATCTCCTCACTCTTCCATGTTGTTGTGTGTGTGTGTGTGTGTGTATGTGTGTGTGTGTGTGTGTGTGTGGGGGGGGGGATCCTTGCAAAACAAGACTTGCAAGCAGTTGAGACTTGGTCTGCGTCCCAAATGGCACCCTATTCCCTACATAGTGCCCTACCTTTGACCAGAGCCCTATGGCAGCAGCTTTGGACTCGGAATGAGGCTAGAGAAAACAATGTGCAGTGTGTAGTTTGCCTCGGCCCAAACTAGGACCACTATCTCCTCCACATAAAGGATTTGAAAGTAGGAGATTGTCAATAATCTGTGTGCTAAAGTCCACAAGTTAGTAGGAGATTGTCAATAATCTGTGTGCTAAAGTCCACAAGTTAGTAGGAGATTGTCAATAATCTGTGTTCTAAAGTCCACAAGTTAGTAGGAGATTGTCAATAATCTGTGTGCTAAAGTCCACAAGTTAGTAGGAGATTGTCAATAATCTGTGTGCTAAAGTCCACAAATTAGTAGGAGATTGTCAATAATCTGTGTGCTAAAGTCCACAAGTTAGTAGGAGATTGTCAATAATCTGTGTGCTAAAGTCCACAAGTTAGTAGGAGATTGTCAATAATCTGTGTGCTAAGGTCCACAAGTTTAGTCCCTCTCCCTTTTCCATTGACTGTTTCTCTCTCTTAAACACTTGCACTTTCTATTGTGCCCTACAACTGTAGACCAAGTATAACTCAATGCTCTTGACACTTCGTCCCACATACTTGAGAACACTTATTACTGTAAATAAGTGTTGTTAGCAGTAACGCATTTGCCATCCGTCATCTGGACCAGCGTTCACCCATCCCTGACTAGAACCCCATGTCCACCAGTCTGCCCTCCTTCTTTACCCTCTCCCTCTCTCCTTACCTGGATGGGCAGGTGGAGGCTGCAGGCCAGGTGAGAGAACACCGACACGGCAGGAAGTGAGACAAGCACGGCCCCGATCACATGACTGGGGAGCCAGCCTGACACCACCCTCAGCAAGGTATGGGTACAGCTCAACACGTTGTCAAGGTAGAACGTCATACTGCAGGGGGCCGAGGGGGAGGGGCCGAGGGGGAGGGGGGGGGGGGGTATAAAGGTTAATAACAAGGAAGGACAACATTGTGATTCACTCAATCACATCCCTGAGTTCTCCCTTACCCTCTCTACCCCTATTTCCCTCCCACTATCTCCCCCCTCTATCCCTCACCGTATGGACAGCACCAGGGCGACCAGCTCTAACAGACCAGCAGTGGTAGCCAATCCCAGGACGGTTGCCGGAGGAGTCTCCATGGTGACCATGGGAACCAGGAAGCAGGCCAAGGTGAGGGCGAGGAACACAGAGCAGGATAGGAGAACATCCAGGAAGGAACTGAAGATAGGGCTGGCGAAGGTCTGTACTTGGGCCTGGGTCTCCACCTGGAGGGGAGAGAGTAGTCAGAGACATAGAGAGAAGGTCTGCACCGGGGTCTGGGTCTCCACCTGGAGGGGAGAGAGTAGTCAGAGACATAGAGAGAAGGTCTGCACCGGGGTCTGGGTCTCCACCTGGAGGGGAGAGAGTAGTCAGAGACATAGAGAGAAGGTCTGCACCGGGGTCTGGGTCTCCACCTGGAGGGGAGAGAGTAGTCAGAGACATAGAAAGAAGGTCTGCACCGGGGTCTGGGTCTCCACCTGGAGGGGAGAGAGTAGTCAGAGACATAGAGAGAAGATCTGCACCGGGGTCTGGGTCTCCACCTGGAGGGGAGAGAGTAGTCAGAGACAGAGAGAAGGAAAGGAGAGAATGTAGGGGGAGAAAGAGGGACAGGGGGAGGGGGGGGGAGAGAGAGTAGTCAGAGACATAGAGAGAAGGAGTGTAGAAAGGAGGGATGAGAGGGGAACAACATAGGAGGGAGGAGAGATAGTTGCAGATTACTACTAATAATAATTGTGGTCAAACTGTTAGAACTGGGCTGCAATATCTTATACACACCAGCAGGGGGCTTTGTATGAACATGTGGTCAATACGGCTTTGACTGACACGGATTGAGGGTGTGTGTGTGTGTGTGTGTGTGTGTGTACCTCCTCCTGGTAGCTGGTGCGGTAGGCTGTCTCCAGAGGTCTCTCCAGGAAGTTGAGGCTCAACTTGTTGATGGGAGGCTTGAAGAAATAATCCTTCATCAGACTTGAAAGACAGGAGATTAGATTGAGGAAAAGACAGGTAGAGGGTTTTAGAGGGGAATCCTAACTTGAATTTGACATCTGCATGCATGACTTGAATCATCCATTGACATCTATGCATTATTTATGTGATCATCGAGGTTAAGTGCATGCATCTCAAGTTAGGATTCCTACCTTAGTGACTGACTTAGAATATATACGCTGTCAACAATAAATCACCATAGCACTATGGGTAATCCTAAACTACCCAAGTCATACTGTTCTCTCTGCTTCTGCACGGCAAGCTGTACCGGTGCATCAAGCCTGACACCAACAGGCTCCTGAACAGCTTCTATCCCCAGGCCATAAGACTGATAAATAGCTAACAAAATGGCTACACGTACTATCTATGTAAGTTGTCTCCATGCACACTCACAGGACTCTACATACTCACGCTGACACTCCAACACACACATAACATGCACACACATCTATATTGACTCTACACACACACACACACAATCTTCATTTACGCTGCTGCTACTCAGTTTATCATATATCCTGATGCCTTGTCACCTTACCCCTATACATATCTACCTCTATCACTCCAGTATCCCTGCACATTGTTAAATATGGTATGTATGTATGTATGTATGTATGTATATATATATGTGTATGTATATATATGTGTATATGTATATATGTATATATATGTGTATATGTATATATATATATGTATGTATATATATATATAAAAAACTCCCTCCAGTCCTCACCTGTCCTCCTTGATGACATCAACAAAATGAGCGTCACTCTTCTCCCTGAAGTTCTTGGAGCGTAGCGGGATGAGGGCGGAGTGGTCCATGCCCGTGCCCCCCGGTCCCGCCCCTCCTGGACCCCCCATACCCAGGCTGGTACCCATCCCTGTGCCCGTACTGGTCTTCTTTTCTTTCTCCTGGAGCATGTCGCACAGAGAGCTCTGACTGGCCCTCACTGAGTCCTCCAGTGGAGGACAGAGAACGCCGTTCAGGGCCCTGGGGCTGCAGCCTGGAGTAAACTACAGAAGAAGGAGAGAGAGGGATGTGTGTTAGATAAGCGTGTGTGTGTGGTGCAGGTGTGTGTTATTAGTAGGTGTGTGGTAGGCTACGTCGGTGCAGGTGTGTGTTATTAGTAGGTGTGTGGTAGGCTACGTCGGTGCAGGTGTGTGTTATTAGTAGGTGTGTGGTAGGCTACGTTGGTGCAGGTGTGTGTTATTAGTAGGTGTGTGGTAGGTACTGTGAATGGGCAGGTGCAGGTGTGTGTTATTAGTAGATGTGTGGTAGGCTACGTTGGTGCAGGTATGTGTTATTAGTAGGTGTGTGGTAGGCTACGTTGGTGCAGGTGTGTGTTATTAGTAGATGTGTGGTAGGCTACGTTGGTGCAGGTGTGTGTTATTAGTAGATGTGTGGTAGGCTACGTTGGTGCAGGTGTGTGTTATTAGTAGATGTATGGTAGGCTACGTTGGTGCAGGTGTGTATTATTAGTTGGTGTGTGGTGCAGGAGTGTGTTGTCAGTGTGTGTGTGTGTGTGTGTGTGTGCGTGTGTGTGTGTGTGTGTGCGTGTGCGTGTAATCTACCTTGGCGTTGTTAGTCTTATGTTCGTCCTGGCATCCATTGCGTCCGGCCCCCTCCTCTGTCTGCTCCCCATTCACAGTACAGGACACACAGAGGGCAGCAGCCCCCCCAGGCATGAGTGCAGAGGTGTGGGGGCGAGGGCACGGGGTCAGGATGTCCTGAGAACAACCACACTGAGCATGCTCCAACTTCCTCCCTGAGATTAGGTAGGTCTTCATCCCTGCATAGGGGAAACACACACACAAAGGTGTCAAAACACAAGAACACACACAAATACTTAATAACACACAGACGCTCCCAAACACAATAAACCCAGTAGTTGCACTATGCAGTCAGACAGTCAAGACAGTCAGACAGTCCGTCAGTCAGTGATTCAGACCTGCCGACAGTCAGACAGTAATATAAGCTGTGGTGTATTACAGTGTGTCTGTAGTGGCAGAATTAAAGAGCAATTCCACCACTTTTCAACCTCATTTTCTTAATCACAGCACAATACCAGTGTGAGAAATATGTGAAAACGGCACATTTACAAGTTTTGTAGTAAAAAATGACAAATGTCACAGAGAAGCATTTGAGGACCTTTTTAACCACAGATCATAGAAACGTGCCGTTTTCACATATGTCGACTGGTATGTTGCTGGAGAGAATGAATAGGAGGTTGAAAAGTGGCGGAATGGCCCTTTAAAAGGAAAGATTCACCCATTTTGAATTTATATAGTTTTTGTGCATTTCTGGGTGATTTTTTATCGATTCCAGGGGTTATTTCATGTTTTCATGTGTATCTGAGCTATTGCTGCTCAAGCAGTCAGAAATACAGCTGGCATGATTAGTTTTGAATCATATGAATCTTTCCTTTAACAATGCTGTCGGGCCAACAAGGAAATACACAAACACTGGATTACTAGTAGTGGCCAACGGAGAGCCGTAATCAGCCTGTTCAAACACGCTAAAGCTAGTTGGGCTAGATAATGGTATCATAGTTCAAATACAGCTAATGCTAGCAAGGCTAGCTCTCATAATTTAAACATGGCTAATGCTAGTTCAAAAAGAGCTTATACTAACTAGGCTAGCAAGTGCTCTCATAGTTCAAACACAATGCTAAAATAGGTTAGCTAACTAGTCTCACAGTTCAAAATGGAATGCTAGCCAGGCTAGATAGAGGTCTCAACATTCAAACACAGGCACTGCCAGGCTAGGTTAGCTATTGCTCTCATTGTTCAACATTAACGATGCTAGCGAGGCTAGCTCTCAAAATCAAAACACTGCGGAAGCTCAGGTGATTGTAAGCAAATAGGGAAACTAAAACAATTTCTAAAAAAATTATATTTTGTGAAACTTGTTCTCTGTTCCTGCCATAATGCAAAAGTTCTCTGAATATGTTTTTACGAATAAAGTGTGTCTATGAATATGTTTCAGATAAACACACAGATAAAATATGTATCTAGCTACGTGTGATGTGTCAGCCTTTATTGTGAGTGTATTTGATCTCTACATTAGTAAGCTCATGTATAAGTGTGTGCGTCAATTTGTACGTATGAGTTGGTGTGTGTGCGAGTTTGCACTAGGTCTTTACTGAGTGAGTCACACACTCATATTGTGCTTCTCTGTTTCTGTCACGTGTCTTTTAGAATAACCAAGGCTGAGAGGGTCTCTCTCCCTCCCTCCCTCCCTCCCTCCTTCCCTCTCCCCTCCCCCAAGGGCAGACACACCACCATAAGCAGAGGTGCTCTCATCTGTGTGTGTGTCTCGGAGTTGTGGTCCCTTGGCTGGATTTAATAGGAGCCTACCGGGCCATGACCTACTGTGTGTCTGTCTGCTTGTGTGTGTGGGCCAGTGAACAGGGACAGAGGGGAAGGACACTTCAGTGTGAATGGAGAGTTGTATAACAGTGGGCAACACACACACTCTCACACTCTTACAGTGGTCTTGTTAACAAATGTTTTCTGAGGCAGGACATGGGAGTCAGAGATGGGTGGATTTGATCAAAACAATGTAATGTACTGCAAGGTAAGGGAGTGTGTGCAAGAGAAAGAGAGTGACAGAGGGAGAAAGACTGGATTCACTTTGGATTGGCAATGAGGGAACACTAGATAAAGGGGAAAGGTTTGGAATACAACATATTTGAGGGAGCGTGCGATTGGCTGCTGACTGCTGGAATGTCCAGCAGACTGTTGCCAGATAATTTAATGTTAATTTCTCTACCATAAGCCGCCAGTTTCAACTGAACCGGGAAGATGGCAGGTTTGCTGATGTCAACTTTGTGAACAGAGTGCCCCATGGTGGCAGTGCGGTTATGGTATGGGCGGGCATAAGCTACGTAAACAAACCAAATTCCATTTTATTCCAGACGTATCAAAATAAGAAAAGTGTGTGCCTGTGTGTACGTATGGTGGTGTGTCTCTCCAAATGGAAAGTGCATGAGTTTCCAACATAGTTGAAATTAAAAGCGGTAGAGCTGGAATAATGTCAATATAAACTTCCCTAATAATCCTCTAGGTGTGGAAGGGTATGAGAAATATCACTGGCTTCAAAAAGTCAAACAGTGGGCAGACGGAGGGGACCCAGGACAGAGCCGATGAGCTCCCCAGGCCACACACCCTTACGGCTGTCCCACCCCCACTTTGCTCACAACACCTCTGTTGAGACAATCAGCGACCCCCTCCCCACCGCCGCCCCCACTCCCTCTGGACTGATCTGCAACACCTCCCTTCCCCCCACCTCTGGACTGATCCTCAACACCCTCCTTCCCCCCAACTCCCCACCTGGGATGGCTTTCACCACTAACCAAGTGAAGAGAGAGCTGGCGGGCATTGATGGCATCAGCCCAAGGGTGCTTAGGGTCTGTGCTGACCAATTGTGTGGAATAGCTACCCTTCAACCTTAGCCTGAGCCTGGAAAGGGTCCCTGTGCTGTGGAAAACATCCTGCCTGGTTCCAGTGCCCAAGAAGGCCACCCCACTGTCCTGAATGACTTAAAACCTGTAGCGCTAACATCCCACATCATGAAGACCCTGGAAAGGTTAGTCCTCGCTCACTTCAGACCCCTGGTGTATCCATCACTGGACCCCCTGCAGTTCGCACACCAGCGCAACATCGGGGTGGATGATGCAATCATCTACCTTCTGCAGAGAGCCTACTCTCACCTGGACAACGCAGGTTGCACTGTGAGGGTTATGTTTTTTTACTTCTCCAGTGCCTTCAACATTATTCAGCCCCTGCTACTGGGTGAGAAGATGAAGAGGATGAAAGTGGAAGCACCCTTAAGTCTCCTGGGTTACTACCTCACCGGAAGGGCACAATTTGTGCAGCTACAGAGCTGTGTGTCAGAACGGGCAGTAAGCAACACAGGGGCCCCCCAGAGATCGGTCCTGTCCCCCTTCCTGTTCACCCTCCACACCTTGGACTTCAGATATAACTCTGAAACATGCCACCTACAGACGTTCTCGGACTCCGCAATTGTAGGGTGCATCAGGGGTGGGCAGGAGGAGTACAGGAGCACAATCAATGACTTTGTGGTGTGTTGTGAGCAGAACCACCTTCAGCTCAACATCAGCAAAACAAAGGAGATGGTGGTGGACTTCAGGAGAACCAAGGCCCAACTGACTGCAGTCCCTATTCAGGGGATGGATGTGGAAATGGTTGGGTCATACAAGTTCCTGGGAGTCCATATGGACAACAGGCTGGAACGGGCTGGTAACACCGGGGCTCTGTAAAAAAAGGCCCAGAGTCAACTCTACCTTCTGAGGATGCTCAGGTCCATCAACGTGTGCAGTAAACTACTGCATACTTTCTACCAGTCTGTGGTGGCCAGTGCCATCTTTTTTGCAGTGGTGTGCTGGGGCGCCAACATAAAGGCCGGTGATGCTTCTCGGGTAAATAAGCTGATCAGGAAGGCTAGCTCTGTTCTGGGGATTAGCTTTGACACTCTAGAGGAGGTGGCGGAGAGACTGATCCTGGCCAAACTGCTGGCCATCATGGAAAACGTCACCCACCCTCTGCATGCCAAGGCTATGATGCAGAGGAGCACCTTCAGTCACAGACTGATCCCACCACGGTGTGCCAGAGAGCGCTACAGGAGGTCCTTCCTGCTGGCAGCTATTAGACTATTTAATGCCTCACCGGGGTGCCGTGCCGTCGGCAACACAGACCTGGAACTGTTGGGGTGTTAGGATCAAGTTTCACCTAACACTCTGTAACAATGTATAGTGTACATATTCAGCCATCCACCCATACTATGCAATGTCTTTTTATAGCTTTTTGCACTCCAGACTTCTTGTATCTTTATACATTTTCATACTGCCGCTCTATGTATCATGTATCTG
>CM042394.1:3903275-3963275 GCA_023634145.1 Thymallus thymallus | reverse complement strand
GATGAAAATATCCATTAGAAATGTAGGAAGAGGGGCGATCTAACATGCAACAACTAGCATGGGTTGCTAATATGACTAGGATTGTGCTTTAAGCTACAGGACAATGAAAGAAAGTTTATAGAAAATAATTGCCTCCACGGATATGGTCTGATTTTGGCTAAGCTACACTATATGTACAAAAGTATGTGGACAACCCTTCAAATTGTCCACATACTTCAGTTACACCCGTTGCTGACAGGTCGAGCACACAGCCATGCAATCTCCATAGCCAAACATTGGCATTAGAATGGACTTTAGTGCTCAGTGACTTTCAACGTGGCACCGTCATTGGATTTCACCTTTCCAACAAGTCAGCTCGTCAAATCACTGCCTTGCTTGAGCGGCCCCGGTCAACTGTAAGTGCTGTTATTGTGAAGTGTAAAAGTCTAGGAGCAACAACGGCTCAGTCGCGAAGTGGTAGGCCACACAAGGTCACAGAACGGGACCTGCGAGTGTGGAAGCGCGTAACACATAAAAATCCTCGGTTGTAATTTGCAACTCTCACTACAGAGTTCCAAACTGCCTCTGGAAGCAACGTCGGCACAAGAACTGTTCGTTGGGAGCGTCGTGAAATGGGTTTCCATTGCCTAGCAGCCGCACACAAGCCTAAGATCACCATGCCCAATGACAAGCGTCGGCTGGAGTGGTGTAAAGCTCGCCGCCATTGGACTCTGGAGCAGTGGAGACGTGTTCTCTGGAGGTCCATACAGAAATGGTTTGTCGAGATCGGTGTGGAAGAACTTAACTGGCCTGCACAGAGCCCTGACATCAACCCCGTCAAACACCTTTGGGATGAATTAGAACACCGACTGCAAGCCAGGCCCAATCGCCCAACATCAGTGCCTGACCTCTTGTGGCTGAATGGAAGTCCCAGCAGCAGTGTTCCAACATCTAGCAGAAAGCCTTCCCAGAAGAGTGGAGGCTGTTAAAGCAGCACAGGGGGACCAACTCCATATTAATGCCCATGATTTTGGAGTTTCCACATACTTTTGTTCATGTAGTGTGCTTTGAAACAAGGTAAGACATGACTCATAATATGTATTAAAACGTTAAGGTTTCAAACAATTAAGTATAAGTTTTCAAAATGCATATGGCCTCAAGCTCATTGCAAAGTGGTGTGTGACACTGATGAGGCCTGCCTCCCGTTGTCTATGTTATAGACGCTGTAGCAGCAGCTCTCACTGTCTGACAGATGTTCCTCTCCAAGGCTCTGTATCTGTATGCTGTACGCGTGTGACATAAAAGTTACATAACTAATATACTGTATACGTGCGCCATTTTAATTCCACTAAATTATGCAAATTAACCTAGCAACCGATAAGCATGGCCAGTTTATATCGACTGGTATTTCCAACCAACGAATGAGACAAGAGCGGAAGACAGTGCCATCTCCTTGTCAGTCTGTTGGGGTGTGTATATGTGAGTGTATGTATGTGAGCGGGGTGTGTGTGTGTGTGTGTGAGCGGAATGTGTATATGTGAGCAGGGTGTGTACATGTGAGCGTGTGTGTGCGAGTGGTGTGTGTGTGTGTGTGTGTGTGACATTCCACATGTACACCCTAACTCTGTCTACACCCCAGCCAAGCCCATTCCTCTCCCTTTTAATCTAAACAGACCGGAAACACACACACACACACACACACACACACACAAACTACGTGCCCAGTATTACACAACAACCACTGGACAGTGGGGACTTGACCTACAGTATAGACCAGTATAGGGTGAATTAAATAGTGGTGAAATCATATCACAGGAGGTTGGTGGCACCTTAATTGGGGAGAACGGGCTCGTTCTAATGACTGGAGTGGAATGGTATCAAATACATTAATCTGTTTGATGCCATTCCATTTGTGCCGTTCCAGCCATTATTATGAGCCGTCCTCCCCTCAGCAGCCTCCTGTGAATCATACACTTGGGTTATAAACATTTACTGATCTGTAGCTGAGACTTAGATGACTTAGAAACTCTATGAGGTTATTACTAGTTATTCATTAATATATTGTATAAGTCACATACATTACCTTGCCAAGAGCTTTGACTTTTCAATAATTACTACACTATGCTCCATTAGTACTGTAAGTCATCCATCTTTTTGAGAGCCAAAGTTTTGAAATGTCTTCACTGTACTGCGTTCCAGCAGAGAGAATATAAAGAGAGTGAGTTTTAGAGAGAATCCGGGCGCGTCCTGCTCCGGACTTCACAACTTCCTGTCACGTGACCCCTGACCCTTGACCTCTCGGCGGCTTAGACCCAAATGATCAAAATCATCTACAGCGACCTTCAGGGTCACACGGTCTGCTATGGTCCCAGACACAGCCAATGAAATGCATGTGTGGAAATGTGTGTGTGTGTCTGTATGTGAAACCCACACCCAATGTTTAGTACAGTTGAAGTCAGAAGTTTACATACACCTTAGCCAAATACAATCCTGACATTTAATCCTAGTAAACATTCCCTGTCTTAGGTCAATTAGGATCACCACTTTATTTTAAGAATGTGAAATGTCAGAATAATAGTAGAGAGAATGATTTATTTCAGCTTTTATTTCTTTCATCACATTCCCAGTGGGTCAGAAGTTTACATACATTCAAGTAGTATTTGGTAGCATTGCCTTTAAAATGTTTAAATTGGGTCAAACGTTTTGGGTAGCCTTCCACAAGCTTCCCACAATAAGTTGGGTGATTTTTGGCCCATTCCTGGTGAACTGGTGTAACAGTCAGGTTTGTAGGCCTCCTTGCTCGCACAAGCTTTTTCAGTTCTGCCCACTAATTTTCTATAGGATTGAGGTCAGGGCTTTGTGATGGCCACACCAATACTTCAACTTTGTTGTCCTTAAGCCATTTTGCCACAACTTTGGAAGTATGCTTGGGGTCATTGTCCATTTGGAAGACCCATTTGCGAACAAGCTTAACTTCCTGACTGATGTCTTGAGATGTTGCTTCAATATATCCACATAATTTTCCTTCCTCATGATGCCACCTATTTTGTGAAGTGCACCAGTCCCTCCTGCAGCAAAGCACCCCCACAACATGATGCTGCCACCCTCGTGCTTCACGGTTGGGATGGTGTTCTTCGGCTTGCAAGCCTCCCCCTTTTTCCTCCAAACATAACGATGGTCATTATGGCCAAACAGTTCTATTTTTGTTTCATTAGACCAGAGGACATTTCTCCAAAAAGTAAGATCATTGTCCCCATGTGCAGCTGCAAACCTTATTCTGGCTTTTTTATGGCGGTTTTGGAGCAGTGGCTTCTTCCTTGCTGAGCGGCCTTTCAGGTTATGTCGATATAGGACTCGTTTTAATGTGGATATAGATACTTTTGTACCTGTTTCCTCCAGCATCCTCACAAGGTCCTTTGCTGTTGTTCTGGGATTGATTTGCACTTTTTGCACTAAAGTACGTTCATCTCTAGGAGACAGAACACGTCTCCTTCCTGAGCGGTATGACGGCTGCGTGGTCCCATGGTGTTTATACTTGCGTACTATTGTTTGTACAGATGAACGTGATACCTTCAGGCGTTTGGAAATTGTTCCCAAGGATGAACCAGGCTTGTGGAAGTCTACAATTTTGGTCTTGGCTGAGTTCTTTGGATTTTCCCATGATGTCAAGCAAAGAGGCACTGAGTTTGAAGGTAGGCCTTGAAATACATCCACAGGTACATCTCCAATTGACTCAAATGATGTCAATTAGCCTTTCAGAAGCTTCTAAAGCCATGACATAATTTTCTGGAAATTCCCAAGCTGTTTAAAGGCAGTCAACTTGTGACTGTGTATGTAAACTTCTGACCCACTGGAATTGTGATATAGTGAATTATAAGTAATCTGTTAGTAAACAATTGTTGGAAGAGTTACTTGTGTCATTCACAAAGTAGATGTCCTAACCGACTTGCCAAAACTATAGTTTGTTAACATGAAATCTGTGGAATGGGCTAAAAATGAGTTTTAATGACTTCAACCTAAGTGTATGTAAACTTCCGACTTCAACTGTAAATATATAGCCAACAAGAAAATCGAACTACCAACCATATCTGTATAACTCTCCCTCCCTCCCTCGCTCTCTCCTTGAGAACTAGGTCTGTGTGGTTTCAGATGCCTCCATATTAGGACACAGTGATGGAACGGTGGATGAGGCCGCCCCCTCCCTCCTCCCTCCTTCCCTCCGTCCATCCATCCCCCTCCCTCCTCCATCCCTCCTTCCTCAGTTGTGGGCTATGTAAGAGGGCAAATATAGTCCTGGGAGCTCCCTCTCTCTCTCACTGTTCATCCCTCCTTTCCTCTCTCCCTCCTTCTCTTTATCTCTCCCCCTTTCCCCCTCTGTCCATCCATCCCGCCCTTCTCTCTCTTATTCCACCCTTATCTCCCCTTCTCCCTCTCCCCCTCTCTTTCTCTCAATCTTTCCATCTCTCCCCCTCTCAGTCTCTCTCCATCTGTCTCCCCCTCCGTCTCTCCCCCTCCGTCCCTCCCCCTCTCTCCGTCTCTCCCCCTCCGTCCCTCCCCCTCTCTCTGTCCCTCCCCCTTGGTCCCTCTCCCCCTCCGTCCCTCGGTCCCTCTGTCTCTCCCCCTGTCTCTCTTTCTCTCCCCCTCTCCCTCTCTCCCTCTCCCTCTCTCCCCCTCTCCCTCTCTCCCTCTCTTTCTCACCCCTATCACTCTCTTCCCCTCTTCCTCTCGGTCTCTCCACCTCTCCCTCTCTTTCTCTCCCCCTCTCCCTCTCTTTCTCACCCCCTCTCCATCTCTTTCTCTCCCTCTGTCTCTTTCACTAACAGGAGCTGTCAGTAGGGAGATCCAGAGAGTGTTGGAGGGGATGTTTAGAGTGACGTTGCGTCACATTGACCTACACACTGTCCCTTACTACACACACCAGTGTCCCTTATATTAATTTACCAGCGGTGGCCCACCACTGCTAAACTGTTGCCACCACTCCAAAAAATATGATGTACATTCTTTTTTTTCAATCTAGATTTCTACAGATACAACCTTTGAAATGGAAAGTGTGAGATTTTGGCAATTAAGCCCTTTTTCGGCTCACACATAGTCAGATGAAATCATAGATACCATTTTATGCCTCTGCATATATTTTGCAGTGACTGGATGTCTATGGGAAAAGCTAGCATGTCATTGCGCTAACGCTACACTTGCCACCACTGCTGAAAAAAACAGATGCACACAAGCATGAAAACACACACTCACACGCTCTCCCTATCAAACACACACATATACACACACTCCTCACTTACCATGACCCAAGGGACAGAACCACAGAATACAGAGTGACTGTTGTTACAGGCTTTGGTTTTCTAACATGTTTTACTGACTGTAGTCATTTCAGACCCTGTCCCTTCCTCATTAACCCTAGGACTTCTCATACAGCTTGTCACTCAAACTTAAGGGGGCAGGAAAGTCCTGCATGGCAACCTTGGTTGCTGTGTGTGTTGTCTTACTGAATGTTCATCCGCCTCTCACGATTCACCCTTTTCATGATGTCACACGCATTCCCTCCCCCACTCCTAGCTGGACTGTGGGAAATCCTTGGGAAAGAGGTTGTGGCTACAGGCTCAGTTTCTTTTCTCTCTGCCATTTGGTGCCTTAGTGTTGACACCAGCTATAAAAGTCTCTCTCTCTCTCTCTCCCCCCCCCCCCCCCCCCTCTCTCTCTCCCCCCCCCCCCCCTCTCTCTCTCTCTCACTCTCCCCCCCTCTCTCTCTCACTCTCACTCTCTCCCCCCCCCTCTCTCTCTCACTCTCACCCCCCCCCCCTCTCTCTCTCTCGCTTTCTCTCGTAGATACTTCATTTGGAGCCACAATGAAGCATCTAAATGTGTGTCTGTATTGATTGGTCTGATCACACCACACTCACACACACTCCAGCCCCAGCCATATAAATCTGTGCTAGCGATGCTCATGCTTTTTTAAGCAGCTCCCGGGCCGTGCTCTGCATGTTTTATTTACACCAACCATTTAACACACACTCTACCCCAGAGCCTGCACTACAGCCAGATTCCACACACACCCACACGTGTGTACGCACACAGTAGTGCCAGCGATAACCAACTGCTTCTCACACACACACACACACACATTCAACTGTCCCACAACAAATGCTTTAAACAGCTGCTAGAGCAACACACTCCACTTCTCTCACTATTAGATACAATCCACGCCTGGATTGAATGAGGCTGACCTGAGTCGCACACACTAAAGTGAATTATCAGGCCTATCCCCTGCCCACCTGCCACACACACACACACTCTCCCTGAGCCTCCAATGGAGGTAGACACACACCACTTTTGCCCCCTCCTCTCCCCACCCTTGCGAGCCAAACATTTTACTGTCCCACCTCCTTTATTTAACTGGGCAAATCAGTTAAGAAAAAATACTTATTTACAATGACGGCCTACATTGTTCTACAGGGTCAGCCATAGTAGTACAGTGCCCCTGGAGCAAATGAGCATTAAGTGCCTTGCTCAAGGGCACATCTACGGGTTTTTCACCTTGTCGGCTCGGGTACTCAAACCAGCAACCTTTTGATTACTGGCCCAATACTCTAACCACTAGGATACCTGCCACCCTCTTGACAGCACATTGCACCTTGTGTATTCTAGTATTCTAACTCTCAACAGTGAGTTGAGACCCCAGCTAGTAAAAAAAAGTAAAAATATAGGAAAGAAATGTTTATTTTTTGGTAATTGATCCTCAGGCCAGCCAGTTGCCCATTCATGTCATATATGAACCCCTCTACCCAGCTGGATCAACACACAGGGGGGACCTTTAACGCCGGTGCGCAACAGGAAGTCACGTCACACAAAGCGACCGCGGAGAGAAATAGCTTGGATAGAAACTGGAGTAGATAGTTCTTGGCTAGCATGTCTATGCTTGTCTGCCGTCTGAATAAAGGATACATGATTCATCGTTTTATTAGGAAACTGGGCCAACCACTGATTTCATGGTGTGGGTTTTATGTAGTGATATAATTGACATAATATTAATTGTCAACATAATTCCTTCAAAACATCTTTAGAAACAAGCCATGTTACAGTCTATTGGTAGAAAAGGTAAAATGCAGGTCCTGGTCTAAAGTGCTGTATGGTTGGGATCTGATAGAAAAGGGTTGGGCTCCAGTATCTGTACTGGCACACACTCTGACTTGACTAGAATACTCACTCAGGAGAGAGAGAGAGAGAGAGAGAGACTAGTTCATTAGTAGTATATTATTGACCTCCTACTGCGCTACACTAGTTCATTAGTAGTATATTATTGACCTCCTACTGCGCTACACTAGTTCATTAGTAGTATATTATTGACCTCCTACTGCGCTACACTAGTTCATTAGTAGTATATTATTGACCTCCTACTGCGCTACACTAGTTCATTAGTAGTATATTATTGACCTCCTACTGCGCTACACTAGTTCATTAGTAGTATATTATTTATCTACTGCCCCACACACACACGACTATGACTGGATATGACTGACTGACATTTAGTAGTGGGAAGAAGACACCGGACCTATCTGAGCCAAGTACAATATCATGGCTACAATCAGGCTACAACAATATTCTAGCCCTGAAATAAGCTAAAGCTAGCTACAGGTAACGTATCCCCATCAATACTCTAGCCCTGATAGTGGTGCAGCACACTACAGCTGGATCTCATCTCTCTCTCCTCTCCCTCTCCTTTTCCCTTATTCAAATCAAATCAAATGTTATTGGTCACATACACCTGGTTAGCAGAGGTTATTGCGGGTGTAGCGAAATGCTTGTATTGGAACTCTCCCAGCGAGGTTAGAGGGGATTAAGAAATTTCCCCTTGGGGATCAATAAAGTACCTATCTATCTATCTATCTATCTATCTATATATATATACAACTGTCACTGTCATTTTAGACTCTCTCTAGCTCTCTGGCTCTCTCTCTCTAGCCCCCTCTCTCTCTGGCTCCCTCTCTCTCTGGCTCCCTCTCTCTCTGGCTCCCTCTCTCTCTGGCTCCCCCTCTCTCTGTCACTCTAGCTCTCTGTCACTCTAGCTAACTGATGTCTTACCACTTTCACTTTTCCCTGTTTCTTGCTCTTCCTTTCTCCTCCCTTCATCTCCCTCACCTCTTCTTGTGAGAGAGAGGCCAGGGGAATGGAATCCACACACACACACACACACAGTGAGAGAGTGAGAGAGAGTGAGTAGTGTATAAACATGGCTGTGCCTAGAAAGCAGGACCACCATCGTCCTACGATTACAGCTGACCCTTGACCCCTCAGTGAGAGCGGGCTGTAAACCAATCAGAGGACAGGAGGAGGAGGGCTAAAAAACTCCATGTTGGAGCACACTGGGACACACGCACTCCATGTATCAAAAATACAATACATCCTGTTATACTGGGTCATATTCATTAGGCACTAGGGTTGGGCGGTATACTGTATATACCGTATCCCAGGGTATTTTGTAATAACCTGATATTAGGGTTGGGCGGTATCCAGATTTTCATATTGTCATACCGTTCTTCTCTCATCTCAGGATTTACGGCACCAAAAAAAAGTGGAAAAACAAAAACACCATTGGGTGTCTATTACCAGAAAGAAAGAAAAAATATTACCATAAGTAATAGCGAAGTTTTTAGCTAAATATGCTAACGAGCACAAACGAAAATAAACAAATTGCAAAGACAAGCAATCCATCTCATAAAGTTATATATATATATATATATATATATATATATGTAGTAGCTACCAAATGTCATTTAGTTTGGACATTTACATTTACGTATTTTAGCAGACATTTACAAGCAAATGTGAACGAGAGACATTTTGCAAATGAACACGCATGCTTGTCTGAAGGAAGAACATTACAGGGTACACGCTGTGTCTGTGTGGAGTCTGGAGTCGCTAGGGCAACGGACCTGCCTGCTCTGCTTGGAGAAGAGGGGGGAGGAGCAGACGGGCCTAGAATGGAGAGGAGAAAAAACGCAAGGAAATCAAGCTGCAGTGGCAGCTATACAGATAACTCATAGGGCTTTGACTTCTCAAACACGGCAAAAAGCTAACACAATGTGATGCCCTGTCACCTTGTTAATTCAGCCACTTACTTAGTTAACTATTGAAGATAAACTTGGGTGTTGTGTTAACACAGAATTGTTATTTTTTATCGCAAAAATATAAAACGCATAACAACGCCCCCTTGTGTGCACTACCGGTAATCCCGTATATCCCGGGATGGCACAGGCATACTATGAAGGTATGGAAATCTGGATACCGCCCAACCAAAGAGAAGAAAACAGACTGAAACAGGGAGGGACTACCTGTACTTGTCCAATAAAATAAACATTGATGAATACTAACCTGGTATAGGCCTACAGTTGACTCTTGATAGCCTCAATGGTACTTTGGACTGTCGTGACAGTGGACACACACACACACACACGTTATGGTAAAACTGCTGAGATGCCACCGCATAGTACCATGAGAACAACAGTTCAAAGGTCTAGTCATGAATACATGCAAATACTGCAAATTCATGCACACACACACATACACACTAATTTCTAATCCCATTTCCCTGAGTAGCAGCACACCACAACAGGAGTGTAAAAAGCCTGAACGCAGCATATCCATCCATGGGCATTCAGACTCTGTGTGTGTGTGTGTGTGTGTGCCCGGAGCTCAACAACAACAACAAACCCTGGGCACAAAATGCAAGCCTCACCACCTGGGCTGAAATAGGAGAGATGGCAGATTCAAACACAAACACACACAAACAGCAGCAGTGCGGATCACAGAGAGGCTATCACTGCTAATAAAGCTATATGGGAAAACCATGAGTCATTGCATTAAACTGGACTGGTGTTGCGTAAGGGGTGTGTGTGTGTGTGTGTGTGTGTGTGTGTGTGTGGAATGACAAGTGAATCGCTGAGTGGATGAGACGGGTAACACTAGGGGTGTAACAGTGCACGTATTCGTACCAAACCGTTCGGTATGGGGACCTCGGTTCGGTCCACACTGTGAAACCAAATGAATACATTAAAATGTATATAAATATATATATGTATTCAAAATAAAAGAGAGGACAACAGGCGATGTCTACTCTGCGTTGTCTGAGTAAATCGGAGGAGAAAAAAAAAAAACAATTGCAGGCTATTCCGTTACAACAACTAGAGCTTAAACGCACGTTCTAATCAAAATTATAATCTTAAAACGGTGCATTTCAAACTGTCCTTTTCTGAGGCGCAGCCGTGAACTACTTCTCTACGATGACGAGTGGTGGGGTTGATAAACCAGAATTGGAGGATCCTCCATCATCGTTTAAATCTACGATAGACAGAGAGAGTATGTTGCCAGACACCTCAAACATGTTGACACATTTACGCCGACATCACCCCAGTATTCCTACCACCGGAGCAAGACGGAAACGCATTCTGCATTCAAGCAGCCCTTCAGGTGATTGTGACCGGGCCCAAGAAATTACAATAGGTATGTTTATAGCCACGGATGTGTCCATTCAAGTGGTTGAGAAGAATTGGTTGTTTCAGCACCTTGTGAAGGTGCCCGAGCCACGTTACGAACTTCACCCTCTCGCACCCATTTCAGCAAATAGGTAGTACCCGCTCTATATAAGCAAGCAAAAGCCAAAGTTGTCAATGAATTGGCCATGCACCCAGTATTGAAGTTACTACATATGGATGGACCTCCAGGGCTACAGAGAGCTACCTAACAGTGACAGCCTTTCACATTATCCCAGAGTGAGAACTGACAAGTATGTGCTATAGACACGCCCCCTTTTATATTTTTTTCTTTGTGAGAAAACATTATAGCATAGGCCTATACAATGTCTGAGTCATGTTTACATATTGATTTCACATGCATATTGCACTTTATTTGAGTGTTGTTGTTGATGATTAATCGTGTGTTTCATTTAAAAAAATATATATTTAACTAAGAAAGTCAGTTAAGAACAAATTCTTATTTACAATGACAGCCTACCGGTGAACAGTGGGTTAACTGCCTTGTTCAGGGGCAGAACGACAGATATTTACTTTGTCAGCTTGGGGATTCGATCCAGCAACCTTTCGGTTACTGGCCCAAAGCCCTAACCACCTGTCACACCATTGTGATTTATGACAATCCAAAGTTATTCCTGATTGTGCTCTCATCAGGCATTATATCACTCATGACCATATATGGAATCAGGAATACCGACACTTTGTGTTTTCTTAAATAAACAAATATGAACCACAGTAACTGTTGGCTTTCATTTTCCCGCTGTACTGAAACCGAACTGTGACCCAACAAAAACCGCAATACGTACCGAACCGTGGGTTTGGTGAACCGTTACACCCCTAGGTAACACCCTGTCTGAGTGGCTGGAGAGAGAGAAAGGGAGAGCGAGGGATGGAGAAAGAGACAGAGAGAGAGAGAGAGAGAGAGAGAGAGAGAGAGAGAGAGAGAGAGAGACAGCGATTGAGAGAGAGAGAGAGAGAAAGAGAGAGACAGTGATTGAGAGAGAGAAAGAGAGGGATAGAGAAAGACAGAGAGAGAGAGAGAGAGAGAGAGAGAGAGAGAGAGAGAGAGAGAGAGAGAGAGAGAGAGTGAAATAATTGTTGTCAGCCAGGTAAAGACTATAGAAAGACAGATTGATTGCAGGAGACAGAGAAAGAAATCAAAACATACACCTGTTGCTGCCTCAGCATAGAATGCTGCCTCTTTTTCCTACAGAAACAGTTTTCCTTATCTCTCTCTCTCTACACCCCCACTCCCTCCCTTCATCCCTCTCTCGCCCCCTCTCCTCGCTCTCTCTCCCACATCGCCCTCTTTCTCTCTCCCTCCTTCATTCTCTCCCTCCATCCATCCCTCCCTCCCTCTCTCTGTCCATTCTTTAACTAGGCTCTGATGGAGATGTTAGAGACGTGTATTATATGCTGAAAGACTCTCACTGTGTGTTTAAGTTACACACACACACACACACACAACCCCCCCCCCCCATGGGAGGTGACATTATAGTTGACAATAGAGCCCAATTCCGACTAGAGAGTCCATAAGGAATACCCTGCTGTAAAGCTGCTCTATGATGATGTACCATCCGCAGGTCAAGCTGGACAGGACACACCTCTATGATGATGTACCATCCGCAGGTCAAGCTGGACAGGACACACCTCTATGATGATGTACCATCCGCAGGTCAAGCTGGACAGGACACACCTCTATGATGATGTACCATCCGCAGGTCAAGCTGGACAGGACAAACCTCTATGCCTGGAAAGAGATCCCTTGTCAGACAATACAGAAGGGAAGCAGAGGAAGCAGAGAACACCTCTACTGAAACTCTCACCTTTCTTTGTGTTTATTTTCCTCTTTCCCCTCCCCTCCTCTCTTCTCCTCTCCTCCCCCCCCCCCCCCCTCCTCCTCCTCCTCCTCGTCCTCTCTCCTCTCTCCTCTCTCCTCTCTACTCAGGACTGAAGTACCTGTCCTCTCCCTCTTATCAGCTCCTATCTGCAGCTCAAACATGCTCTGCCCACAATGCAGCACCTGGGCACAAACACAGCAGCAGACAAATAAACCAGCAGCCTTAGTGTGTGTAAGTGTGTGTGTGTGTGTGTGTGTGTGTGTCCGTGCGCACGTGTCCATGCGTGTGTGTTAGCACTACCTCATTTACAGATGGTGGATCAGAAGTCGTACTCTGAGACGCTTCATGATTATGACCCGTGATGTGCTTTAGGCATTTCATCACACAAAGGGATTACAGCCACAATCTGCAATATTTCCTGCAGTTCAATGTGATTTATGTGTATATTCAGTGAGCATAGTCTACTACATTCCTGTTGTCTGTATTTCATGTCATTATATTGTCTGTATAATGACATGTTATATTCCTGAATGTTCTTGTTTGAAGTGAGAGGTAAAAAAAACACATTTCCTAAGGAGATATAATAACCTAGAATAACCTATTTTCATTTAAAGTTGTACTTACCAAGCAGCAGTTTTAGAGAGTTTGGGATGTACATAACACGCTTCATTGCTACAATCAACTAAAACAACACAGTTATTATGAGTAATCAAAGTAGAACCAAAATAGACCCCTTTCAGTGTTTGCAAACATTGCCGCACAAGGGTGATGCACACAACTTGGTTGCAGAACACAGGTGAGTTCTCATCCACGGGTGAGTTCTCATACAGGGGTGAGTTCTCATACACCGGAAGCAAAAAAAAGGCTATATTTACATGTTGCTTATGAATGCATTTCTCACTACTTATGGATTATAACTGGATTGTAAGACTCGTGTGAATGTCCTGCTTAATATGATGTTTGTGTCATCATTGCAAATGAACTGCATTATACTTCTAAAAAAACGTCAACTTCAACCAGTAAAATGGCTCTTTGGCTAGCTTTTGCTACAGCCTATTATCAATGAGCGTTAGCATTCTAGCTAACAACTGCTGCATACAAAATAGTTATTTAGCAAAGATCACAACCAAATATAATCTTAGCGAATGTTCAAGCAAGAATCAAAACAACATTGTAAGCGTATGAGACCCCCAAAATGTTTTTGGTTTGTTTAGAAGTAATAACTATGTAAATATCTGAATCACGTTGAATGGGTGCAGATGGCGATGGCCGGTCTTTCTGCATCCTGCCTGACCTCAGTGTGAAACTGAAAATGGGGATCTAGAGGAGAACTAAATAAAAACCCTTACCCTTCAGTTTCTCCATCAGGCCCTGATTCGCCCTCTCCGACACCCGCCCGTCCTCTCGCTGGTACCGATCATCCAGAAACCCGGCGGTGGCTTCTGATAAGTGCACCTTCCCGGCGACGCCCAGTTGTTCCATGAGGTTGGCCAGGTTGACGTCGTTGGACCACACGTCGAACTTGAACCGCTTCATCCCCAGGATACCACAGAGGACCGTGCCGGTGTGGACCCCCACCCTCATGTCCACCGTCTCACACGTCTCCTGGCAGAACTGCTCAATGGCCACGATCATACCTAGTTTCAGAGTAGAAAAAGAAGCAGAAGGAGCAGACTTTATTGATCCATTTTCCTTGTAGTACACTGAAACGGCTTTGATCCCAATTACCTCCGAAAGAGACACAAACACACTGAGAGAAAGTAGTGTGCAAACATTCAGTAACTAGTAACAGATGCAGGGTACAAAAAGTCAACTGACGAAAGTAAGATACTGTACCCTCCCACACACTGCTGATTGCTCCCATAGTTGTATTGTAAAACATTTTGTCCCGAAGGTCAGGAAGACCAGTTCAGAAGACCTTCACATCGAAACGTTGCACAAAAATTACAATGAAGCTGCAAGAGCAATTAACTGAATTCTATCTACCCATCTTTATCTCATTGGATCATACCTAGTCCCATCTCGACACAACAGTAAGCGTGGTCAGGGCGTGGCTCTGGACATCCCGCCACGCAGTAGTAACAGTCTCCCAGTGTACTGATCTTCTCACAGCGCGTCAGCTCACACAGCTGGTCGAAACGGCCGAAGAGATCATTGAGGAGCCCCACCAAGGCGTGGGCGGACTTGTTGGCAGACATTTTGGTGAAGCCGACGATATCCGCAAAGAGGATAGAAACAGGCTCCATCCGCTTCATGTTGAATGGCCTGAAGATGATCTGATGATCAAAATAAATCAAACTTTATTCAAAGTGCTTTTAAAATTGTAACACACTTTACAGTAAATCAATAAGCTTTGCAAGCTTTCCTTGCTCTTTTGGGTCTAGGCCGGGTTACTGTAAAGCACTTAGTGACAACTGCTGATGTAAAAAAAAGTCTTCATAAAATAAATAAAGCAAATCACACATGAAGCAATAAAGGAGGAATAAATTAGCATACAAACAAACGAAGCTAAACGGGTGAGTTTTTACGCATGATTTAAAAATGCCAATGGTGTTTTTAAATCAACCACTGCTCCTCTTACCTGGCCTCTGGGGATTGAAGTCTTCTTCCTCTTATGATGACTATGATGATGGTTCTTAGGGCTCGCCGCGATCGACGAAGCCCCTCCAGGACCTCCGACAGTGGACACCGCCGACGTTGAACAAGCCCCGGCAGAGTATCTCTTCCCTGCGTTCCCCTCCATCTCCTCGTCCCCCTGCTTCATCAGTTCATCGGCGACCCTCCTCGGCATGACAGAGTGTATCATGCGTTCCTTCAACGCTTTCTCCACCTGTAACGTGTACACAAAGACAAGTAACAACTGGTTTCCTTCTCCACCTGTAACATATTCACAAAGACAAGTAACAACTGGTTTCCTTCTCCACCTGTAACATATTCACAAAGACAAGTAACAACTGGTTTCGAGAACATCAAGAATGTAACCATTTGTGATCTATTTTATGTTATGTTATTTGATTGTTTGATGAGCATGATGATGAAATTAAATCATCTGGCTCTCTAAGATTCAATGTGTAAATGTTTTGATTTTATCCGTCTCTAACGTAAATAATAATTACCTCCAAGTCCTTGCCGTGCATGATGGCCTGGCCCACCTTGAGGAAGGTGGAGCGGGATCGCACCTCGGACATGATGAAGAGGTGGATACCGATGGCGTGGGCACACAGGTGGAGGAGGGCCTTAGCCGGGCCCAGCCAATGGAGGGTGTCCCAGCTAGAAGAACCAAGATCTCCAGGACTAGATCCAGGACCTAGGGACCCTTCTGCACCTCCAACACTAGCCTCACCCCACCCATTCCCCCCATAATCTCCTCCACTGCCATTTCTCCCCTGGAGCAGGGGCAGCCACCCTAAGGCTTCGAATAGGACTGAATACAGGAGCCCCAGTAAAACTGAAGCGTATAGCCTCACATGGAGAACACTGTAGAGTAGTAGCAGGACCTCCATACACAGAGAGAAGGTGCCCACGGGGGAGATGCAGAGAGCCCGAGTAGGGTTCACTCCGCCTGGGGTGCGAGGGAATGTCAGGTTGCCCCCCATGGTTCTCTCCAGGTCGGCGAAGCCTCCTGTCTGGATCTGAGGAGCCAGAGTGATTGCGAATGTGGCCACGATGAGGAGCAGCGAGGCCTGGTTGTACAGGTGAGTATAGGGCCTTGTCAAGGTAAAGAGGAAGAGGAGGAGGAGGAAGAGGAGGAAGGAGGCGGTCGGGGCGAGGAAGGTCGTAGGGTCACAGCGGTCGTGGTTGACCCCAAAATACACGCCCCAAAGGAGCGAGGCGGAGGCCATGTATGACAGAACATAGCGGAAGCGGCGTTGAGTTTGCGGGAAGCACCTCTCACGGCACGCCTCTTCGAGTATCGGCGAATCAAACTTGGGGTCCCAGCACTGGGCAGCAGACCTCTCAAACAGCTGAGGCAGAGTCTTCCGCTGGCTGTGTAATTTATTCATAACAGCCCTCCGAACTCCCGACTCCCCCGAACTACAACTGGAGGAGATGCTGTATTTGGTGCAGGTTTTGGGGGGATCTCCTTTGGCAGTAGTGGTAGCCCCACCTACTCCACTCCCTCCTCCTCTGGTATTGCTGTCCCTTGTCGTTGGGGTTGGGGGAGAGTCATGATATTGTCGATGCTGTGGCGACGGCGCGTGCTGTGTGTGCGCTGTGTTGTCGATAATCCGCACAGTCACGGCGCCGTCACTGCTTGAGGCGCTGCTCACCTCCGTGGCGTGAGGCAGAAGCTGCTGCTGCCGGTGTTGCAGCGGCTGCAAGGCCATTATTATGGCTGGAGGAGTGACGGGATGGGGGAAATACTAATATCTGATCAATGATGGCGGATGGCGGACGGTGCACGGGCAATCAGGACTATGTGAAACATCTGGCAGAGGGAGACTAGGCAGGGGAGAGAGAGAGCGAGAGAGGCAAGAAACGTGATGGTTGTAATCACGACTTGATATATCGTGTGTACAGAAAATACGTATTTCTACTAGGCTACGCACGAACGTAGCCAGCTAGGCCTACTCACTCATATAAAAGGACCGTTCCAGGCTCTTGAGTAGTTCATTATCCCGACCTCTGTATTACGTCAGCAGTCACATTCCATTAATTCGTCCCTTGCCTTTGGAAGCCCTCGCTGTCCACTTTGTGCTCGTGTATTGCTCTGCTCGCTCTCATCTGGCAGTTGAAATCATTGTAAATCCTGTCATCCGCTCTTCGTTCCGATTTCCTCTCCCCTTCTTTAAAACATCCTTCCCCGATATATTTATATTTGTTTTATCACACAACGATTTTTATCGGGTTTAAAAAGCCAATCTGGGGTCAACTGTTCAAATATTCACTTTTTATTCCAGACCACGCGCAGTGTTTTGACAGCCGCAAGTGACAGCTCGAGCTTGGCTCCTACTCAGCCTCGCTCTCATGAAGTCCTTGCGTGTCTTTTTCACTGATGATCAAAATAATGTCCCCATTTTATTATTACATTTTAACACACATAAAATCCGAAAATATCGAATGATTTATATAATGTTTCCAAGTCCAAACTACTCATAGCTTGTGTGTGTCTTTAGAAGTTGTAGGCTACCCACAGTATGTTGTTGTCCCACTCATTCCAATAACAAGCTACAAATGGCTAGAAAATTGCGACAAAGTTACAGCTTCGGTCCCTTCTTATCTTATCGGAGCACGCGCTCCAAAACATGCCCCTTTAAAGTTCCTTTCCCTTTGAAAAAAGAGCGTTATCCTCTTTCCGTTTTAGTTGCATGAGTCAACAGTTGAAAATAATAGGCTAACATTTATAGCCTAAACTCTTATAGCATATCCTCCCTTCTCTTTCTGACTATTTAAAAGCCCTCGTGTTGGCGAATACTTTCTTGTTATGCGAGCCAAGCTGAAGAGTTAGGTTTTGGCTGTCGGCTCGGGTAGGTGGGTGGTTCGGTTCGTTGGTTCACGACCACCCAAAACCAGCAGGGAGGGAGGCAGAGTCCGTTTAGCGGTCTAGCTGTCCCCCCCTACCCAGTCTGTAGTTCTTCAACAGCCGGGCCTATTCCCAAGCTCCAGCCCCGTCCTTTCCTGACCTCCCTCTACGGATCTCTACACCAGTATTATCCTAACTTCCAAGAGCACAGGGACTGTATAGATACTGTAATGTGAAGATGTCGAATAGCGATTTTAAACCGAGAAATAAGTGCCCAAAATATGACAGTTGAGCTGATATAAGCCTACTCCTTTTAGTAAACTGGAGTCTTGAACAAACTTGTTGGTAAGAGTTGGCAAAACAGAAAGCTATGAAAAACACCCACCCTTGTATGAATTGTCTATTAAAAATATAGGCTTAAATACAAAACTGTCAAGTTATGTCTACTAAATATTCCTACCGAATATTCACATTTCCCATAGAATAGGGCTATCCAATGAACATGAAAAGGCTTTTTAAAACAAAAACAGCTATTTAAAATTGAAGCAAAAACGTCTCCAAAAACGTCACTGCTGTGTTCCCTTCTGTATTCAAAGTTTAGAAACTTTTTCCCAGGCCGTGGTTCCTTCGTCACAGTCTACAGAAGTAGCCGGGACTGTAAACGCGTGGAGTAGAGAACTATGGAGTGCAGGGAGAGACTCTGTGAATTTCCTTCTCTTTGCTTTCCCCTAAGGAATAAAGAATTCCCATGAGGAAGAAACAATATATCCTTGATCCTGCGTCCCTTTATTCAATTACCAACGAATAAGACATAGTTCGCGAAATCTGCTGGCTGTCTAGTCTGTTCCATAAATTCCTCAAGTCTGGATAGCTCGAGATTAAGCTCTCTGCGTGCATGTGCCCAGAAGAAGCATAGCTCAAGAGAGTCCACTCCTTGTTGCGTCCTCTTCCGTTCGAAAGGTTCGGTGACGGTTAGGTTACCTCCCTATTGCCCGGGTCCGGGTAGCCTAAGCAGGCTAATAAAATGTGTTTTCCTGATTTATCCTGGGGAAGACAACGCATCTCCCGTCACTCCCACCATCTTCCTGTACCCAGACGGAAATTATCCGCCAGCTGTGGCGTTGAGGCGGCGGTGCGGTGGAGTTGGGTGGGTGGGTGTCCTAAGCGGTGCGACGCGGTGGTGTGAGCGTCGAGATTCAGCAGCTCCAGTCTGAGAATACAGGGGGGTATGCTGCTTGATGATGGGAGCGCGCACGCAGAAATGTCTTGTGTGGCTATGGACGAGCACGTATCGGATGAGAGCGAGTAGAACTATTTCAGATTGTAAAACAAATTAAATAGGTTGACTAGAAGGCCAAAGTAGTGGGACTATTTTACGCATAGGCCGTTCTTTCACATGACACAAACATACCAACACGTTAGGTGTACACATATCAATACATTTCAGTGTTTTTACAGTACATGCATTGTCATTGTTACACAGCTGTTACACACCTAGACCTATGCCTACACTAACAGGGTTGTGCCCATAATTCCAACAGTCAGTGATATCATTGATTGCAGATGCATAAAAAAGGCCTACCCTAGTCTAGTAGATAAAGTATGCACGCCTATAATTGCCGTGAAGCGAACACTGATATAGTTTCTGTATTCACAGACAGCTCTTTGTGTGACACGTCTACTTTGAAGGAGTGATAATACCTACACTTTGAGTCCAATAAAAATGGGTGGCCTCTTCCGTTAGATAAACATCAATGTGTGTGTGTGGCTTTAATTACTTGACTTGAGTCAGTCACTCATTACTTTAGGTCAAGGGTCATTGTACACAATGCACAAGAGCATATCACTCCTCCTGCCTGTAACACACACACACGTATGGAACACATGGAAAAAACACACATGCAAGACTTATCTTTTTTAACTTCTGAAGGACTCGACCTACCTCCAGGAATCCTGCAGAATGTCCCACAGGAAAGTTGCCACACACACACACACACACACACACCTGTAGCAGATTTCCTGCATCATTCCTTTAGGATGTTTTGTAAGGGTTGATTGCTTCAGTGGGCGTCAATCCCTAATCTATTACCCTTATAATATAGGTATTTCAAAAACACACACCCACACAAATGGCCAACACACGCAAGCTTGGTTCCTCAATGACTGAGTGAGCGTCTTGGTCTATACTCAGATGGACTTCTTATTGGACTAGACGGACTCAAATTGGACTCATGGACTCAAATTGACTTCGTATTAGACTAAATTGACTTCTTATTTGCTAAAAACAGACCTTTGGTAAATCTATTTATTGGGGATAGAGGTTAACTTATTTATAGTTTGCAAGCTTCTCACAACAGTTAGTGATAGTTTGTCACAAGCAGGCCTATCAATATCTGTTTTTATATAACTTTTATTTTTTAACTACTCAAACAGAGGGGTTAGAGTATCCATGGCGATAGATTTCTGTTCTTTCGTTTTCACGCTGACTGACAGAATAAGGTGAGGTATTGTGTTAAAATGGAGACCTATTGGTTTCTACGCAGCTCATTTTATGTGATTAAATGTCCTCACTGCACTACACTACACTATCCATCTTTACCTGGGTTGCGTCCCAAATGGCAATCTATTACCTATATTGTGCGCTAGGTTTATCAGGCCAGGGCCTTTCCCTAGGGAATAGGGTGCCATTAACCCTGGGAATCATTTTCATGGACTGCCATTGAGTTCAGGCACCACCTGGTGGAATTCTGGTGCCACTGCAGTGTTTTAATAAAAACGATTACTATGGCCGAAATTACCCCATTTTTTAAAAGTTTTTAACCCTTCCCTTATGTCCCGATTCAATTTGCATTAGAAATCACTAAAATACTATTTTACTTTTCCATGACCCTTCATCTACTTTCCTAATTTTGTGTTTCAAACGTGTAGAACACATAACATCCAAATGTTCTTGGTCAATTTGACCTGCAATTTGACCTTGGCGGCACAACACTGATCTGAAGTCAATTTGACCTTGACATTTGTGCTAGAGACAAGTGGTATTCTGTGCAGTAAAGATCTGTCCATGACACCATAAAGGATATGAGTTTGATTTCCTTGTGATGTCCAGAGGCCGAGGGATGGCCATAAATGTCATCATTTGATTGGTTTACAACTTTGGTGCAGTAATCCAACATTTGCCTACAAATATTGAACAGTTGTGTCCATCAACTCCTTTGAAACATTCTCAGCTACTGGAAAATCTTTTTTGTAAGGTTATAAAATCATATCTTTTTGGAGAGGTTAAAATCATATCTTTTTGGGGAGGTTAAAATCATATATTTTTGGGGAGGTTAAAATCATATCTTTTTGGGGAGGTTAAAATCATATCTTTTTGGGGAGGTTAAAATCATATATTTTTGGGGAGATTAAAATCATATCTTTTTGGGGAGGTTAAAATCATATCTTTTTGGGGAGGTTAAAATCATATTGATGATCTAGATGGACTTACTGTAACGGTGTAGGTTGAACCAAACATAAGGATTAAATACCTAATATTATGTACTTCTAATTGTGTCTCAGACAGATGTGGCACACGTGTGTGTGTATGTACAGATTGTTAAGAACCACTGTGTGTTTGGCCTGGCTAACACTCCTTCACAAAGTAACAACAGAAGGATATCAATTTCTGGGGACAGGACGTTCCCTCCAGAATGTAGGCTCTACCCTTATTGGACAAAACATCAATTAGGTCTTTTTTTTTTAAATCTTTCTTTCTCCCCACTTTTTCTCTCGAAAGAATTGACACAAGAATCTCGGTCGTCAAGGGGATCTGAAACTACAAGGATAAAATACAACTTTAATGACACTGACATGCAGCATATTGAGGCAAAGCTACAACAACAGGAAGAGAAGGCTACAGCCCATTTAACTGGCATCAATGTACAAATGCGTTCTTACACAGCAATGGCATACTGCACTAACAACAAAGATAAGCTGTAGTTTAGAAATGACAATAGAATACAATAGAATACAATAGAAGAATGCTGTAACTGGCTGCTGGTAAAGAGCACAGAAATCCAGACCCTTTTGAAATTACAATAAAAGACAATAGAATACAATATGATGCTGTAACTGATGGCTGATATTTTCCCTCCTTGTCTACAGATGAAGAAGAGGAGAAAAACATCAATAAATAAAATAATAAAACAGAAATCAAACAAACTCTTGTTTATATTTCCTTGTTTTCGTTAAATAATAACACTTAGGAAGATAAAAGTCTCTGTGATACATTTCTAATGGGCTTGTAAGGTTCCCATTTGCTTCATGTGGCTTCAACCCTCCTTTTCCCCCAGCTGTGCATCTTTCCTCTCCTCCACCCATCCTCCAGCCCATCCCTCTCTCCTCTCTTCCCCGTGTCCAGTCACCCCAGTGCAGCTCCTAGCTTCGGCCTCCCTCCTTTTTTCTTCCCTCCTTTACTCCCAATCCTCTTCTCTCCATCCATCCCGCTCTTCATCTCTCCTTCTCAATCCTTTCGCCAGCGGTTCTTGGGTTTCGCCTCAGGCAGTGGTGGTGGAGGGGCTGGGGTGGCCTTGGCTGGGGGTGGACTGTCTTTCTTACCCAGGCTAATCAGCAGGGCTGGGAGCTCCACAGTGATAGCTTTCTCTAGCTTGTCAATCAGACAGCCTGACGACCAGGAACAGAGGGAGGACAGCTGTTTAAAGCCTGATGGAGGGTTGATGCCGAAGAAGTCCTGGTAGGCCTCTTTGCCTGGCAGGTCGAACTTGCTCACCTGGAGAAATGGAGAACACACACGTTCTAGACATGTTATACACACATTCTATACCTGTTATACACACGTTATATATCTGTTATACACACGTTATATACCTGTTAGCTATACACAAATTATATACACACATTATAGACATTCTGGTGCCACTGCATGTTGTTACTCACACACATCTAATACACACATTATACACATTAAAAACATGCTCCATACACACAAACACACACACACTTTAAACACATGTTATATACATATTACATACACACACACACAATCCATGACGCCCACATCCCCCCTCCCTACACACACACTCCCTTACATTGGTCTTGGCCAGGATGGACTTGAAGATGTAGAACTTGTCAGGGTCTGAGACGATGTCCCTGAACACCTCGTCGGGGTCGCTGAACCAGCCCAGCTTCTCGTGGTAGGTATGGAGGTAGCGATCTACCAGCAGGGCGTGGATCCTGACCCGGATGGCATGCTGGCGGATGAAGGCTATCTTGTTTTCCAGCTGGTTCTCAATTACCTGAAGAAAAGAAGAACAAGGAGATTATTGTCAAGAGTGGAGGTGCATAAAGATGGCGACCCCCATGCACAAATTAACTTCGCCGAATTGTACATCGCTCTCCGTGACTCTTTTTTTTTAGGAATGGTCATTAGCTCAGTAAACATGATCCCAATTTTAGCTTCAAGACGCCGGGACTATATCACATGGTGTAGCTAAAACAATGACCACACATCTGAATTCCTACGTTCGCCGTTATCACAGATTTTAGGTGCTTTGCTCAAGTGCACAACGGCAGGAGATGGTAGCTTGTCGACCTCCTGTATGAAAAGCCATGGGCTGGTGTGTGCGTGTAATGTGTTTGTGTGTATACTGTAATGTCTGAAGGTGAAGGTTGAGCTTCACCTGGTTGAGGTCTTCAAGCAGCGAGATCTCCTCCCGTATGAAGAGCTCTCGGCTGGTGTCGGCTGCGTAGTCTGTGGGCCAGAAGGAGCTGACGTAGACCCGGGGAGGCTCAGTGGCGTTGATGAGAGGAACCATGGACCAAAACAGGGCGCCGTATACACGCATCAGGTCCTGGGAGGCCAGGTTGTCTGCCTTGTTCAGGATGATGCGGATCTGGGACTCTCGGCCCTGGAATGAATGAATGAATTAATGTATCAATGAATGAATGAAGAAAACAGAGTTCATTAAAGTATCACTCCCTTTCTAGGTCAAGACTGATTGTACATTGAGCAATCTAAGGCACTTCGCTTTGCACCATAGATATATAATTACTAGAATGAGTAAGGAATGTACTCTTATTGGTACATTCAATATGGCCGCCGGTCCACCCGTCATTCTGTTCTAGTAATTCTATTTCTATGCTTTACACTTTACCTTCAACTGTTTGAACAGCGTCGCCAGCTCTCCGCCCACATCCAGCTTGGTGGGGTCGAACATCAGGAAGATGAGGTCAGCACGGTCAATGAACCACTGACACACCTCGCTATAGGGGTAGCCTGGAGGGGGGGGGGGGGAATTGACCAATCAGAGGCTGTTTTACTCAAAGCTATGGTAGTATACAGTGAGTTAATTATTTTTATCATTTAATTTTTGTGAATGTGTACATGTGTTGCATGGAGTGTGAATGGATACAAATAGTTCAGGTGTGTGAATGGTTCTAAGACACATTGTGTGTGACGTGTGTGTGTGTGTGTGTGTGTGTGTGTGTGTGTGTGTATGTGTTCTCCTCCCCACCTCTCTCCTGCTGCTTGCGGTTTTCAATAATCCCAGGCGTATCCACCAGGGTGACTCTCTCCAGCAGTTTATGGGGCATCTCAATCCCCACCAGCCTCTCCAGGAAACCCTGGCCAAACTTCTCCAGAGGAGAGAAGGACCTGGAGCTGTCGGCTGCCATCACGATGCCCTCCACCGTGCGGAACTTGTCACCGTGCATCACCACTGTGTACTCAGATGTAGTGGGCTCAGCACCTGGGAGAGAGGGAGGGAGGAAGAGAGGGAGTGGTGGGCGGGAGATAGCGAGGGAGGGAGGGAGGGAGATAAGGTGGGAGGAAGGGAGGAAGAGAGGGTGGTTAGAATGTGTAAAAGGGTGCAATAGATGACAGACCAGTAGTAGATAGACAAGATGTGGAACAGAGTGAATGATAAAGTCAAACCTTGTCTGCAGTGTAGACTGGTAAGGGGTGCAATGAGAGCTTTATAAATACATTTGACTGATCGACTGATTGTCAGAGTAGGGAGTTGGTCAGGTGAAACTCTAGGCCCAAGCTATGCGACAGGTGCTCTTACCTGTGTAAAGTTGTTGTGGAGTACCGTGCACACCCAGCAGGTAGTTGATCATTGAGGATTTGCCTACAGACCAGGGTCCCAGGAACAGCACCATGGGTTTGGAAGTGATCTCTCCATCTAGAGAGAGAGAGAGAGAGAGAGAGATAAAGCGAGAGAGAGAGGGGGAGGGGGCCTAAAGCTCTAAGAAGTCTTGGTTAAGTGAGGCCTGGTTGCCCACACAAAGCTGTATATAAATGATGAGGCATACAAGATCACTCTCTGGAGAGCTCCTGGGTGCACTCGATTACTGGCAGGTGTATACACAGTTAATTAGTTTATTTATATTTCATTGATTTACCAAAGTCACCCAGCCAACTAAGTTGGCACAACAGTGTATAGTATTTCCCATGTGCCTGGGGAAACCCCATTGCTAATGACAATGTCTACTTTTGGTAACTAGACTTATGCCTGTCTGTTTTTTGGGGGGGGAAATGTAGCATTTTGTTGTTCTTTATGCTACAGGTTGGTAATGAACAGATTGAAAATGCTAATAGCTATTGGATCAAGGCTAATATGCGAATACAAATCTGAACAAAGCTAATCAGGCTAAAGGCTAATACGCTAAGACAACAGGTCAATATTAAACAGATTGAAAAAGTGCTAATAGCTAATGGCTCAAGGCAAATGCTAAGTGGTTGTGCAGGCTACCTGTGACCTCATGAGCTCTGAGTTCGTTGTACTTGTAGACTGTCTCCATGGGCTTGATGGCTGAGTGGTAGATGTGCTGCAGCTTCTTCATAGCAGCTGGAGAGGAGAGAGGGATGAGGAGAGGATGAAGGGGGAGAAAGGAGGAGAGAGGAGAGGATGAGGGGGGAGAGGGAAAGAGAGGAAGAGAGGAGAAAGGGATGAAGAGAGGGTGATAGAGGTGGAGAGAGGTAGAAGTAGCAGATGAAAAGAGCAGATGTTGAAAATTAGAGAAAATGGGAGAGAAGTCGGGAGACAATACATTTTGCCTGGTCATGGTAGTCATAGTAATATAATGGAAGGCCCCATGAATGAACTAACCTGACTCATGGTCATGGTAATCATAGTAACCTGACTCATGGTCATGGTAGTCATAGTAACCTGATTCACGGTCATGGTAGTCATAGTAACCTGACTCATGGTCATCGTAATCATAGTAACCTGACTCATGGTCATGGTAATCATAGTAACCTGACTCATGGTCATGGTAGTCATAGTAACCTGACTCTTGGTCATGGTAGTCATAGTAACAATCATTGGCAGAGCAGAGCAAAGTGTTTTCTCTGATTAAACTCCCTCAAGTCATATACTACTAGAACACACACACACACACACACACACACACACACACACACACACACACACACACACACACACACACACACACACACACACATACAATTTCCGCAGTAATTTTTGCAGAAAAGGCACAGTAGATTTCTCAATCCCTCCTGTTCACATATAAACACATGACCACACAAACTGAGAGTTTTTCCTGGTCAGGTCATGTGGTCCCAAAACAAAACTGGGTATTTTTCTCAATTAATCTTTTATAAATTCCTTGCATCCTCTCTTCGCTTCCTCAAAACACAATGGAGAACAAGGTCCCTCCCCTTGGACCTTCTCCTACAATACAATTGAGTAATTGAGGAATGATGAATTGAGAAAAACTCAGGGCCTTACTTGTAACTCTTGGTTGCTCCTTACCTGCGAACTCAGGCGAGGGTTCGGCAGAAGTCAATCGGAGCGTCTCATCGATGTGGGAGCGGTCTCTGAGCTTTGCTGTCTCCTCCACCACTGCTGATTGGAGGAAAAGCCTGTCAGTCAACTCAACTATAAGGTCACCCCCCCATTCTTGATACACACAGGAAACTGTTGAGCTTGAAGAACCCAGCAGTGTAGCAGTTCTTGACACAAACCGGTGCGCCTGGAACCTACTGCCATACCCCGTTAAAAGGCACTTCAATCTTTTATCGTGCCTATTCACCCTCTGAATGGCACAAATACACAATCCATGTCTCAAGGCTTAAAAATCCTTCTTTAACCTGTCTCCTCCCCTTCGTCTACACTGATTGAAGTGGATTTAACAAGTGACATCAATAAGGGATCATAGACTTCACCTGATCAGTCTATGTCATGGAAAGAGCAGGTGTAGATGAAGGGGAGGAGAAAGAGCAGAAATGTAATGTGTGAAACAGATGTGATTGTCTGTCATGTAGAACTCTGAATCGTGTCAGCTCTATTCATTACATTTCTATCTACAACTTTTCAGGTCGAGTGATATCATGTTGAACAGATGTGATTGTCTGTAATCTAGAACTGGGAATCTTGTCAGCTCTATTCATTACATTTCTATTTGAACGTTTTTGAACATTCAGAAAGAAATGTAATGTGTAGAACCAATTTAACTGTCTGTCGTGTAGAACTGGGAACCGTGTCAACTCTATTCATTATATTTTTATCTGAACGTTTCACCTTTGATCTCCCCTGAACATGACACCAACTGACTTCCTGCCATGACAACAGAATACTGACTGACCACAGCATCTGTTGTGTGGCTCTGTAGCCCTCCGTCCATGTTGTTATATCAGTGTCCATCTGCCCATCTATCTATCGCTCCCCTTCCTCCGTCCATGTTGTTATATCAGTGTCCATCTGCCCATCTATCTGTCGCTCCCCTTCCTCCGTCCATGTTGTTATATCAGTGTCCATCTGCCCATCTATCTGTCGCTCCCCTTCCTCCGTCCATGTTGTTATATCAGTGTCCATCTATCTCTCCCCTTCCTCCATCCATGTTGTTATATCAGTGTCCATCTGCCCATCTATCTATCGCTCCCCTTCCTCCATCCATGTTGTTATATCAGTGTCCATCTATCTATCGCTCCCCTTCCTCGGTCCATGTTGTTATATCAGTGTCCATCTATCTATCGTTCCCCTTCCTCGGTCCATGTTGTTATATCAGTAACCATCTATCGCTCCCCTTCCTCCATCCATGTTGTTATATCAGTAACCATCTATCGCTCCCCTTCCTCCATGCATGTTGTTATATCAGTGTCCATCTGTCCATCTATCTATCTATCGCTCCCCTTCCTCCGTCCATGTTGTTATATCAGTGTCCATCTGCCCATCTATCTGTCGCTCCCCTTCCTCCGTCCATGTTGTTATATCAGTGTCCATCTATCGCTCCCCTTCCTCCTTCCATGTTGTTATATCAGTGTCCATCTGCCCATCTATCTATCGCTCCCCTTCCTCCGTCCATGTTGTTATATCGGTAACCATCTATCGCTCCCCTTCCTCCATCCATGTTGTTATATCAGTGTCCATCTATCTATCGCTCCCCTTCCTCGGTCCATGTTGTTATATCAGTGTCCATCTATCGCTCCCCTTCCTCCATCCATGTTGTTATATCAGTGTCCATCTGCCCATCTATCTATCGCTCCCCTTCCTCCGTCCATGTTGTTATATCAGTAACCATCTATCGCTCCCCTTCCTCCATCCATGTTGTTATATCAGTAACCATCTATCGCTCCCCTTCCTCCATCCATGTTGTTATATCAGTAACCATCTATCGCTCCCCTTCCTCCATGCATGTTGTTATATCAGCGTCCATCTGTCCATCTATCTATCGCTCCCCTTCCTCCGTCCATGTTGTTATATCAGTGTCCATCTATCGCTCCCCTTCCTCCATCCATGTTGTTATATCAGTGTCCATCTATCTATCGCTCCCTTTCCTCGGTCCATGTTGTTATATCAGTGTCCATCTATCGCTCCCCTTCCTCCATCCATGTTGTTATATCAGTAACCATCTATCGCTCCCCTTCCTCCATCCATGTTGTTATATCAGTGTCCATCTATCTATCGCTCCCCTTCCTCCATCCATGTTGTTATATCAGTGTCCATCTATCTATCGCTCCCTTTCCTCGGTCCATGTTGTTATATCAGTGTCCATCTATCGCTCCCCTTCCTCCATCCATGTTGTTATATCAGTGTCCATCTGCCCATCTATCTATCGCTCCCCTTCCTCCGTCCATGTTGTTATATCAGTAACCATCTATCGCTCCCCTTCCTCCATCCATGTTGTTATATCAGTAACCATCTATCGCTCCCCTTCCTCCATGCATGTTGTTATATCAGCGTCCATCTGTCCATCTATCTATCGCTCCCCTTCCTCCGTCCATGTTGTTATATCAGTGTCCATCTATCGCTCCCCTTCCTCCATCCATGTTGTTATATCAGTGTCCATCTATCTATCGCTCCCTTTCCTCGGTCCATGTTGTTATATCAGTGTCCATCTATCGCTCCCCTTCCTCCATCCATGTTGTTATATCAGTAACCATCTATCGCTCCCCTTCCTCCATCCATGTTGTTATATCAGTGTCCATCTATCTATCGCTCCCCTTCCTCCATCCATGTTGTTATATCAGTGTCCATCTATCTATCGCTCCCTTTCCTCGGTCCATGTTGTTATATCAGTAACCATCTATCGCTCCCCTTCCTCCGTCCATGTTGTTATATCAGTAACCATCTATCGCTCCCCTTCCTCCATGCATGTTGTTATATCAGCGTCCATCTATCTATCGCTCCCCTTCCTCCATCCATGTTGTTATATCAGTGTCCATCTATCTATCGCTCCCTTTCCTCGGTCCATGTTGTTATATCAGTAACCATCTATCGCTCCCCTTCCTCCGTCCATGTTGTTATATCAGTAACCATCTATCGCTCCCCTTCCTCCATCCATGTTGTTATATCAGTGTCCATCTGTCCATCTATCTATCGCTCCCCTTCCTCCCTCTATTTTTGTCCTGTTTATTTGGAGCCCAGCTAGGGGTTATTCCTGATGCCACCTTTAGCTACACATATCAGGTTCTGGGGCATGGCACCAGGAAGAGAAGGAGAAAGAGAGAGAGAGAGAGAAAGAGAGAGAGAGAGAGAGAGGATGGAGGGAGGGAGGGAGGGAGGGAGGGAGGGAGGGGGGGGAAGTGGTTAAAGAGAGGAGAGAGAGAGAAAGAATAAGAGAGAGATGGAGGTTTAGAGACAGGGGGATGAGAGTAAACGAGTAGGTAGGGAGAAACTGTAAGAGCCCGACCAGAGCCTGTCTTTTATAGCTGGTGTCAACACTAAGGCACCAAATGGCAGAGAGTGTCAGTCTCCTGATTACAGTAGCACTCGCTCATCATGGCTTTGAATACACTTGTGTTGACACTGAAGGGTGACATTGAATAGCCATCATCATGGCTCTTAAGAGCCGGCTGAAGTGTATTCAAAGCACTGTGAAGAAGATAGGGGGAGATATAACAGGATCCTGTAACAAAACCCCATCTCTACAGTATGTAACTTAAAAGTGCCAGAGGTACTTTTAGCATGAGCAATCACATTTCGTATAGAAATAATAAATATTGACACATTGATATAAACAATAAAGTTTTTCTCGTTCAAATTATACATTCAAATAATGCAGTACTTTATACCTTTTGCTGGTGCTTCTGCTTTTGCTGGTACATCCTCCACTGTCACATCCTCAACAGGCGCCTCCTCAACAACAGTCGCCTGCTCCTTAACAACAACAGTCGCCTGCTCCTTAACAACAACAGGCGCCTGCTCCTTAACAACAACAACAGGTGCCTCCTCCACCACCGCTTCCTCCTTCAGCGCTTCCACAACCACCTCACCTGCTTCTAAAGGTTCTGGAGCGGCTTCCGCAGGTTGCGGAGTGGGTTCCGGAGCAGCTTCCTCTACAACAGGCTCTGGTTCTGGAGCCACCTCCTCGACCACCACCTCTGGCTCGGGTTCAACCAATTCAGGTTCCACCACAGGTTCTGGCTCTGGTTCAACCAGCTTGGGTTCCACCACAGGTTCAGCTACTACTACTACTTCTTCCTCTACCGCCTCCTCTACCGCCTCCTCTACCGCCTCCTCTACCGCCTCCTCTACCGCCTCCTCTACCGCCTCCTCCACCGCCTCCTCCACCGCCTCCTCCACCGCCTCCTCTACTGATTCCTCTACCGCCTCCTCTACCGCCTCCTCTACTGCCTCCTCCTCTACTGCCACCTCCTCAACAACAGGTTCCTCTACTGCAGGTTCTTCTTCTACTGTTTCCTCTACTGCCTCTTGGACTACCTCCACTTCCTCCTCCATGGCCACAGCTTCCTCAACTGCTTCCTCTTCAACCTCTTCTTCCTTAGCTTCAGGTTCTGCCTCAACCTCCTCTTCTTCTACTACTTCCTCTTCAGACGAGGCTGCTTCCTGCAGTACTTCCTCCTCAGACGAGGTAGCTTCTTCCACTATCTCCTGTGATGCTTGGACCTCCTCTGAGGTCTCCGCAGACTCCACAGATTCTTCCTCAGCTACCACCTCCTCAGATGCAGCCTCCTCTTCCTCCTCCTCCTCCTCCTCCTCCTCCTCACTCGCTACCTCCTCCACACGGACCACCTCTGTGGAGGCTAGGGGCTCCTCTTCGGCCGGTGTAGCCAGGCTTGGTGGTGGGTTACAGGACTGACACACAGAGCCTGGGGCCGGGGTATCGTTGGAGGAGCTTTGGCCTCCATGGTCGTCTGTGGAGTCACAGGAGAGGTCACAGGAGAGCGGCACGTGGAGATGCAGCTCATCGGGGCTTGAGGCCTCCACCACTAGGTCTGCAGAGACAGAGAGAGAGAGAGAGAGGTGAGTCTGTAATTGATAAAGATGTCAGTATAAAGAGAGTGACAGGTTTAGGTCTGGTAATCACTGAACGGCCATGTTGGAAAAGACAACAGCCTCTCTGTTATTGAGCATGGTTTAATTTCTATAACCTCTAACCTTCCTGTATTGATTTGACACACAAGGATAGGAATTAAAGGATTTATAACCATCATGATGATGTGGCAAAAGTTACAATTAGGTTTTTGAAAGTCTGATATTTTGAAAAATTGCTGAACTTCATAAACAGTGAAATAATGAAGAAAGTACCAAAATGTAGTTTTTGAGTGGATTACTCCTTTAAGCTTCTTGTAAAGACCAGCAGCATTGGCTCCACTCATCTCACTGGATCAACTTACATGTACAGATATACAGACATTACGGATAAACCCAATTGCTCTCTTTATCCAAAATAGCCCTTATCACACTGGACTTGGTGTGTGACTGTGTGTAAAGCTTAGAGCAGATTGAATACTCAACACCCTCTCAGATTGCTACACTCAGATTTCAACTCCTTGAATGGAGATGCTTAGACCTGCTTAGGATAAGGCACAGACTATTTGAGGGGAGCAGACATAGGTAAAGACAGCACTGTAGAGACAGACTCTGGCAACGAACCCTGTGTCAGGAAGTCATATTATTACATGTCAAAATGATGTCACTGCATTATCTCCCATTTGTACCCCTGTTTATAAAGTATAACCTGAAGTAGCTAAGACTGCATGTTCATAGACGGTGAAATCTGAGCTAGCTACAGTAATGTAAATCTATGATAGTAGACATGGATAGTAAGTAACTTCTGACACAGAATAGCTAGGGGACCTGGGTTAGACCCAACTTAGAACCCCAGTCAGTCACACATTCACATGACAGTGTGTACTAGGAATGTAATCTTAAGATGTTTTGTTGTCGGTTATAATGCTGACAATGCCCAGAGGAGGTGATAAATGGGAATAGCTCTCACACACACACACACAGGAGGTAATGACCGACCGATCATGAGCAGTAAATTGTTTACTCATGAATCAGAGCCCAGAATAGGAAGCCCATGGAGAGAACACACAGAGAGTACAGAGAGTCCCATTTGTGTACCACGCACTCATGGACAGACAGATGGGTGTTAAGCTTTCCTGACCCATTTGATCAATGTGTGTGTCGAGTCAGATGCGACTTATCTTGAGTCTTTGGATCTTAGCTCAAAGGGCTTTGTCGCGCATTTTCAAGTCCACTTTTAACATTGACATTGGGCCGGTAGAAGAAGCTAGCATCATTCTTCCTGTCTGTAAGTCGAGGATTCTGCATAAACCATTAGATCAAATCCATCATGTGTAAGACGGGAGTGCGATGGTAGGTGTATAGGTTAGCATACACAGTCACAAACCCCTGTGCCACCATAGGTTAGCCTATAGCTTAGCGATTAAGCAGTCGCTAGCTGCTAGCATTCAACAAGATGTGCCACCTCTTCTCAGAAGAATTGTCTCAAACTGATCTATTTCACCTGTCTTTGTGATTGTCTCCACCCCCCTCCAGGTGTCGCCCATCTTCCTCATCATCCCCAGTGTATTTATCCCTGTGTTCTATGTTTGGCTGTTGCCAGTTCGTTTTGTTCATCAAGCCTACCAGCGTTTTCCCCCTTTACTCCTGTCTCTCTAAAGTGCCTGTTTTCTTGGTTTCCCGGTTTCGACCTTTACTCTGCCTGCCCTGACCCTGCCTGCAGTCTGGTACCTTTACTCCACTACTCTGGATTACCGAACTCTGCTTGCCCCTGACCTGTCTTTTGCCTACCCCTGTTGGTATAATAAACATTTGTTATTCCAACATTGTCTGCACCTGGGTCTCACCTGTACGCTGATAAGAATAGGGAATCACACAGCACAGCTGAGAATCACATAGCACACCTAAACACCTGTGTCATCACCATACAACTATGTTAGCCTTTAGCTTAGCAATTAGCCGCTTGGTGTTAGCAGTGGGCAATGAGACTGCATGTGCCATGTTAGCCGTTTGCTAGCAATTAGCCTGTTGGCGCTAGCAGTGAGCAATGCAGATAATCTCAGCCAATTCTTGTCAGCCATTGAAGGTGAGAATCGCACTGCAGCTGTCCAAGCCATGGATACAACCTGATCCATGCCGCTGCCTTGAAACATGAACGTGCAGACGTACACACAGAGGCCATACACCACCATACTGTGTACCCCACTGTGCCACACTACAGACCGTCCTAACAGGCCTGCTAACTCCTCACAGGGAAGTATTCAGCCAGATGGGGAAATGTGTGACGACGTATGTTCCTTTGTGGTCCTTTAGGTCCAAGGCATCCCCACTTAACTGTTTAGGGACTTTATTTAACATGAAAGGAGGGTGCCCCTGTATGTTTCCCATGGCAACTGTAAATAAGTATATTTTGGGGCTCTATAACTTTGAGCCTGGGTCTTCTAAAGGTCACAGAGGTCATTAGCCCTCTGAGCTAAAGCCTAGGCCTTAGCTAAGGGAGCTAACAAGAGTCTTCAGGTCCCAGGCATGTTTTTTTTTAACCTGACTGATATACAGTCCTATATTCCTTTTAGCTAAAGAAATGATGCCCCACTTACAGTTTCCTGTTGACCTGAACTCATCTAGCTGCTGAAAGTGGACAGAGGATACATTCCATATTCTGAAGTTACGTTTTTTTTCAGTCCTTCTACTCATGGAACTATTTGCGGTATGTGTTAGCCTCGGACGTCCAGGCATTTCTCATGTGGCCTGTGACAGAGGCTAGGTATGCGTTACAAACCATCAGCACCACACCCTGACCGTCAGTCAGATAGCACTACTTAAAAAACGGGGCTGTAAAAAGCCACCGTCTGCGTCCCAAATGGCACCCTATTCCCTACATATGGGCCCTGGTCAAAAGTAGTGCACTAAATAGGGTGCTGAGTCCAGCACACTCTGGCAAAGCCTGAAAGCACATGGATTTCCAGGGCTCTGATCACAGATCTCCCCGGACAAGGAGAGGGCATCACTGATCTATCCGACCGGTAAGCAGTGTCCTATTCGGCAAGAGTGTAGCATTAAGGTCATAGGTTAAATTTCTGCGTGATCAGATACACCCACTAAAAGTCCACGCGCTCACGGTAATGTAAGTCACTGTGGATAAAATCATCTGCTAAATTACATATTTATTTATGTATTTATTTAGATACGCCCACTCCTATAGCCTATTTGCCACAGACAGGGGGCGGTAATGGGTGATTTAAAAAAACCAAAGAGGTGTTTCTCTCTCACCCCTGGCATTCAATGTAGCCTTTGGCTCGCTGACCCCCGGTCAGAAACAGTCTTCCACCGACTTAAGTGTACCCTGGGTGTCCCTAATTATATAAAACCAACAAGATGGGGAGTGTGTGTGTTTGTGAGAGAGAGATACAGAGAGAGAGAGAGAGAGAGAGGGGGGGGGGGGGGAGGGGGAGGGGGAGAGAGGGAGAGAGAGAGAGCATGTGTGTGCTGAAGGTGGGTGGGTGACTGAAGGGTGTGTGTGTGTAAGTGTGAGGAACTTGGAAGGCAACGTGATTGGAAATCCAGAGGGGCCAAATGAAATGCTCACTGCCGCCCTCGCGGGTTGGATGGCATCCATAGACAGCGTCTTCGGTCCTCTCTCTCGCTCTCTCTGTCTCTCTGTCTGTATGTGTGTGAGGATGTGGATTGGACGGCATCCATAGACATAGTCCGGCAGCGTCGTCAGTCGTCTGCACAGTTACATGAACGTGTGTACGGACGGCAAGAATTTTAATGGTGTAACGTTGTCCGGTTACCAGCATTGATACAACATTAGGTAACAGGGTCACTCGTTTGTTTGTTTATGTTGACTTAATATATACTCAGCAAAAAAAGAAACATCCTTTTTTCAGGACCCTGTCTTTCAAAGATTATTCGTAAAAATCCAAATATCTTCACAGATCTTCATTGTAAAGGGGTTAAACACTGTTTCCCTGCTTGTTCAATGAACCATAAACAATTAATGAACATGCACATCTGGAACGGTCATTAAGACACTAACAGCTTACAGACGGTAGGCAATTAAGGTCACAGTTATGAAAACTTAGGACACTAAAGAGGCCTTTCTACTGACTCAAAAACACTAAAAGAAAGATGCCCAATGTCCCTGCTCATCTGCGTGAAGGTGCCTTAGGCATGCTGCAAGGAGGCATGAGGACTGCAGATGTGGCCAGGGCAATAAATTGCAATGTCTGTACTTTGAGACGCCTAAGACAGCGCTACAGGGAGAGCTGATTGCCCTCGCAGTGGCAGACAATGTGAAACAACACCTGTACAGGATCGGTACATCCGAACATCACACCTACAGGACAGGTACAGGATGGCAACAACAACTGCCCAGGAACGCACAATCCCCCAAATCTGGTGCAGTCCATGAGGAGGAGATACACTGCAGTACTTAATGCAGCTGGTGGAAACACCAGATACTGACTGTTACTTTTGATTCCCCTTCGTTCACATGTCTGTGGATCAGTTGTTGAATCTTGTTAAGTCCATACAAATATTTACACATGTTAAGTTTGCTGAAAAATAAACCCAGTTGACAGTGAGAGGACGTTTGTCACGTTCGGGTGTGTAGAGAGACCAAGGCGCAGCGTAACGATAGTTCGACATGTTTATTGAAAGAACTAGCGAACTATACAAAATAACAAATGCAATATAATGAAAGGACACACGTAGCACGACACGAGACAATATACAACAATGAACCACGCCAACGGAGTGGAACACAGACATATAAGTAAGATCCCTAATTAGAGGTAATGCATAGCAGCTGCCTCTAATTAGGGATCCCACACACACACACCAGACAGAAATAGAAATGATAGATCTGCCAGACTCTGACCATAGAAATATAGAGAAGCAAAGCTTCTCTATGGCCAGAGCCTGACAGTACCCCCCCCCAAAGGCGCGGACTCCCGGCCGCAAGAAAAATAAACACAAAAACATGAGGGAAGGGTCAGGGAGGGAAAAACATCAACCATAACCCATCGCCGGTGGCGGTTCCGGCCCCGGCGAAGTGGATGTCTTCCTCTTCATTTCTACTTGGCCCGGACTGGGCACTGGTGTGGTAGGCGACTCAGGCCATTTAAAGGGGCAACCCACTGGTCCTGGAAATGACCATGGTGGGGCAAAAGGCTCAGGCCATGGAGAGGGGCAAATAACCGGGCCAGGACTGGGCACCGGTGTGGCAGGCGACTCCGGCCATGTAAAGGGGCAACCCACCGGTCCTGGAAACAACAATGGTGGGGGAAAAGGTTCAGGCCATGGAGCGGGGCAAATAACCGGGCCAGGACTGAGCACCGGTGTGGCAGGCGACTCCGGCCATGTAAAGGGGCAACCCACCGGTCCTTTAAATAACAATGGTGGGGCAACAAGTTCAGGCCATGGAGCGGGGCAAATAACCGGGCCAGGACTGAGCACCGGTGTGGCAGGCGACTCCGGCCATATAATCGTCACGGAAGGTTCCGGGCTGTCGATCGTCACGGAAGGTTCCGGGCTGTCGAGCGTCACGGAAGGTTCCGGGCTGTCGAGCGTCACGGAAGGTTCCGGGCTGTCGACCATCACGGGAGGCTCCGGGCTGTCGACCATCACGGGAGGCTCCGGGCTGTCGACCATCACGGGAGGCTCCGGGCTGTCGATCATCACGAGAGGCTCCGGGATGTCGAGGCGCACCGACGGTCTGATGCGTGTAGCCGGCACTGGAGGTACCTGGCTGGGCACACGCACTGGAGGTCGAGTGCGGGGAGTCGGCACGGGACGTACCAGACTGGAGAGGCGCACTGGAGGCTTGGTGCGTGGAGCCGGTACTGGAGGAACCTGGCTGGGCACACACACTGGAGGTCGAGTGCGGGGAGTCGGCACGGGACGTACCAGACTGGAGAGGCGCACTGGAGGCCTGGTGCGTGGAGCTGGCACTGGAGGTACCTGGCTGGGCACACGCACTGGAGGTCGAGTGCGGGGAGTCGGCACGGGACGTACCGGACTGGGGAGGCGCACTGGAAGCCTGGTGCGTGAAGTCGGCACATGTGGCACAGGACTAATAACACGCACCTCAGGGCTAGTGCGGGGAGCAGGCACATGACGTACCGGACTGGGGAGGCGCACTGGAAGCCTGGTGCGTGAAGTCGGCACTGGTGGCACATGACTAATAACACGCACTTCAGGGCGAGTGCGGGGAGCAGGCACAGGACGTACCTGACTGGGAACGCGCACTGGTAGCCTGGTGCGTGGAGTCGGCACATGTGGCACAGGACTAATAACACGCACCTCAGGGCTAGTGCGGGGAGCAGGCACATGACGTACCGAACTGGAGAGGCGCACTGGAGGCCTGGTGCGTGGAGTCGGCACTGATGGCGCCGGACTGGTGACACGCACCTCAGGGCTAGTGCGAGGAGCAGGCACATGACGTACCGGACTGGAGAGGCTCACTGGAGTGTAGCAGACGGCCGGACCCAGACTGGGCACCGGTGGAGCGGACTGCTCTGGCACTGGAGTAGAGCAGACGGCCGGACCCCGACTGGGTACCGGTAAAGCGGACTGCTCTTTCACGGGAGTGGAGTAGGCGACTGGGCACGGATTATTCCACTCCGACATTTCCCGTTCAACTTCCTCCGCTATCTCCCACATCTCCTCCAAAACGTCTCCAAAATTTCTCTCCAAATAATCCTCCTCTTCAACACTTTGCGCCCCCCATTTATATTTAGGGCACAGCGAATCCCACATGGAGAGTGGTACTGGCGCGTCCTCCTCCTTGCCAGACCATCCCCATAGCCCCCCCCCCGAAATTTTCCTGGGGTTGACTACGGGCTCCATTACCTCTAGAACGCCGCTGTCTTCCTTTCTTCCTCTCCATTGCTCCCGTATAACGCTGCTTGGTCGGGTGGTGGTTCATTCTGTCACGTTCGGGTGTGTAGAGAGACCAAGGCGCAGCGTAACGATAGTTCGACATGTTTATTGAAAGAACTAGCGAACTATACAAAATAACAAATGCAATATAATGAAAGGACACACGTAGCACGACACGAGACAATATACAACAATGAACCACGCCAACGGAGTGGAACACAGACATATAAGTAAGATCCCTAATTAGAGGTAATGCATAGCAGCTGCCTCTAATTAGGGATCCCACACACACACACCAGACAGAAATAGAAATGATAGATCTGCCAGACTCTGACCATAGAAATATAGAGAAGCAAAGCTTCTCTATGGCCAGAGCCTGACAACGTTTCTTTTTTTGCTGAGTATATATATTTATACTTTGCCCTTTAATGGCCACTATAATAATTGAATGTATATTATGTGGTAAGAAATGGAGCTAGGCAATAGCAATAGCCTGGACAATAGCCTGGACACAAAGAGTAAGTTATAGGAAATATTTGGTTTATATCCAAATGTTGATTCTGCTTTCAGAAATAGAAAAATGTGTTTGTTGATACAGGTATTCCACAGGATGGTATTTGGTAGTTGGTAGCAGCCAAGTAGCTTAACTGAGTTAGAGTTAACTTAGTTAAGGAGATGGAGGGAGGGAAAGAGGGATGGAGGTTAATCTAGGTTCAATAGGGTTCTTCATATGGGAATGATCACTGGGGTTTTTCCTCTAAGCTTAGATGAAGATCACTATAAAAGCTCAATAGAGGGGGGAGAGAGAGAGAGAGAGAGAGAGAGAGAGAGAGAGAGAGAGAGAGAGAGAGAGAGAGAGAAAATGGGGAGAGAGAGATGAGAGAGAGAGAGAAAGAAAAGGGGGAGAGAGAGATGAGTGAGAGAAAGAGAGAGAGCATATAGTAGATCATATAGTATGGTATAGCATATACAGTTGAAGTAAGAAGTTTACATACACTTAGGTTGAAGTCATTAAAACTCATTTTTCAACCACTCCACAGATTTCATGTTAACAAACTATAGTTTTGGCAAGTCGGTTAGGACATCTACTTTGTGCATGACACAAGTAATTCTATCATTTGTTTACAGACAGATTATTTCACTTATAATTCACTATATCACAATTCCAGTGGGTCAGATGTTTACATACACTAAGTTGAATGTGCCTTTAAACAGCTTGGCAAATTCAAGAAAATGACGTCATGGCTTTAGAAGCTTCTGATAGGCTAATTGACATCATTTGAGTCAATTGGAGGTGTACCTGTGGATGTATTTCAAGGCCTACCTTCAAACTCAGTGCCTCTTTGCTCGACATCATGGGAAAATCTAAAGAAATCAGCAAAGACCTCACAAAGGTATCTATACCCACAGTAAAACGAGTCCTATATCAACATAACCTGAAAGGCTGCACAGCAAGGAAGAAGCCACTGCTCCAAAACCGCCATAAAAAAAGCCAGACTACGCTTTGCAACTGCACATGGGGACAAAGATCGTACTTTTTGAGAAATGTCCTCTGGTCTGATGAAACAAAAATAGAACTGTTTGGCCATAATGACCATCGTTATGTTTGGAGGAAAAAGGGGGAGGCTTGCAAGCCTAAGAACACCATCCCAACCGTGAAGTATGGGTGTGGCAGCATCATGTTGTGGGGGTGCTTTACTGCAGGAGGGACTGGTGCACTTCACAAAATTATGTGGATATATTGAAGCAACATCTCAAGACATCAGTCAGGAAGATAAAGCTTGGTCGCAAATGGGTCTTCCAAATGACCCCTCCAAATGACCCCAAGCATACTTCCAAAGTTTTGGCAAAATGGCTTAAGGACAACAAAGTCAAGGTATTGGTGGCCATCACAATGCCTTGACTTCATTCCTATAGAACATTTGTGGGCAGAACTGAAAAAGCGGTGTAACTGAGTCAGGCCTACAAACCTGACTCAGTTACACCAGTTCTGTCAGAAAATTCACCCAACTTATTGTGGGAAGCTTGTGGAAGGCTACCCGAAACATTTGTCCCAAGTTAAACCATTTAAAGGCAATTCTACCAAATACTAATTGAGTGTATGTAAACATCTGACCCACTGGGAATGTGATGAAAGAAATTAAAGCTGAAATAAATCATTCTCTCTACTATTATTTTGACATTCTTAAAATAAAGTGGTGATCCTAACTGACCTAAGACAGGGAATTTTTACTAGGATTAAATGTCAGGCATTGTGAAAAACTTTGTTTAAATGTATTTGGCTAAGGTGTATGCAAACTTCCGACTTAAACTGTACAGTATATGGGATATACACACCATAGGATACTGGCAATACTGGCTCATGTACAGTACCTGTCACAATAGAAAACCTAACCAGCTTTTATACCTCACTCTGTGCTTGTCAGCAATCAAACAAATATAGCACAAATATGCTGTTATTACACAGTTATGTAACACCGGACAGTGAACCTGGTCCTGGTGGGTCTCCAGCCCCAAGGCCCTACCCTGGCAGTGTGAGTGCCCAGGCAGAATACATCAAGTGGGGATGGAGTGGGACAGGTGCCTGGGGCATGGTGCCTGGGTCCTACTGGTCTCAATCAGGGATATGAATAGATCTACAATGAGTCAGATGGAGGAATGGAAAGCAGGGAGGGATTATTCCACTGCTATATTCAGGAGGAGTGACGTTGTCCTTCCCTGATGATTGTCACTGATTGTCACCGGCCTTGACAACAGCCTTATTGCACATATGCACAGCAACGCTCACTAATATGGACGAGCACACAAGCACACTCCCTACTTCAACACGTTATCCCTCCGTCTCTCTCTCTCTCTCTAGGGCAGCGTTTCCCAAACTCTGTCCTGGGGCCCCTCCCCCCTGGGTTTAAGTTTTGTTTTACCCCTAGCACTACACAGCTGATTCAAATAACCAACTCATCAAGCTTTGATTATTTGTATCAGCTGTACTAGGGCAAAAACCAAAACGTGCACCCAGGGTGGGGCCCAGGACCGGGTTTGGGAAACCCTGTTCTAGGGGGCACTAGCTCTGTCACTATCATTATGTATTTCCGTCACGGCGTCCATATAGGGACATCCATTATCAGGATACACTGTCCAACAGACAGGCTGCTTCTGAACACTACAATAGTCTGTACTATATCATCCACGTTGTGTGTGTGTGTGTGTCCTGTTATAGCACTGGCGACTTCCCCTACACACGGACTACTGTCTATCTACAGCTGCAGCTGATCAAGCTATGCAGACACTAATAGGTTTGCAGAACGACAGAGAAATGGCTTTTGCATTTAGAATATCAAATGCATGGACTACATTGTACATAGTCTTTGGCAAACCCCACGGAACCCTAATTGCAGACTGTGTGCATGTGTGTGTTTGTGCCTGCGTATGTAGTAAGGCTGCAAACAGACCCACACTGGCAGTGTCTGTATCTATAAGTCTCTGTGACGTTTGTATGGTGTTTGGTTACAGGTGGCTCCAGGGATTAAGTGACAGCAAGGACAGGCAAGGGTAACCCCCACGCCCCCCCACCGCCAACCAGCCTGGGACAGCCATAGACATGCACTGTCTATATACCGCCACAGTTAGCCAGCCTGGGACAACCATAGACATACATTGTATATATACACACCTCCTCAGCCAGCCAGCCTGGGACAGCCATAGATATACATTGTCTATTTACAGAACATGGTTGGATATTATTAGAATTTCAGTAGCCACCATGTTGACACAAAAAAAGCTAAGACACTTAAGTACGTTCTACTTGGAGGAGTATAGTTTGCCAAGCTTTGTATGTCTCTAGTCACCCACACAACCTGGACCAAGTACGCTATCAATGGGGGTGGCAGGTAACCTAGGGGTTATAGAGCATTGGGCCAGTAAGCGAAAGGTTGCTGTTTTGAATACCTGAGCTGACAACGTGAAAAACCTGTCGATGTGTCCTTGAGCAAGGCACTTAACCCTAATTTGCTCCAGGGGCTGACCCTGTAGGTAGGCCGTCATTGAAAATAAGAATTTGTTCTTAACTGACTTGCCTGGTTAAATAAAATAAAAATCAATCTACAGCACTGAATGAAAGCATTATCTTGCGATGCATAACTACCAGTATCACGTTCAATCAATAGTTCTTTAGGAGTGCATTCAACTTCGAATTGTTTTAATAGTGATATGTAACCGTATTGACTATCTGATTATTAATCATTATTAGGGTTACAAAATTCCAGGAACTTTCAATAAATTTGCTGGTTTTCCAGAAATCCTAGTTGGAGGACTCCCGATCTCTTGCTTATTCCCTCTCATTACCTCTCTCCAGGCCGGTAGAGTTAGTGCCTCTCTCGTTACCTCTCTCCAGGCCGGCAGAGTTAGTGCCTCTCTCGTTACCTCTCTCCAGGCCGGCAGAGTTAGTGCCTCTCATTACCTCTCTCCAGGCCGGCAGAGTTAGTGCCTCTCTCCAGGCCGGCAGAGTTAGTGCCTCTCATTACCTCTCTCCAGGCCGGCAGAGTTAGTGCCTCTCTCATTACCTCTCTCCAGGCCGGCAATTAGAGGAGCTTTTCCATCAGCTGGGGTCACTGCTCACCAAACACTGATTTCCACCCACAGCCAACACAGCCATCTGATGTACTAGCATAGGTGTGTCACAGGAGGCTCATAATAATGGGTGGAACAGGGAACAGCGCAAAGTCCTTATCATGAGATGTGTGTGACAGAAGTTATACTGAACACATTATATATCAGCATTGTATGCAAAAGCAGCATTCAACTTCTCTCAATGTTCATTCATTCATTCATTCAGTGCACACTGACAGAAATGTCATCCTCTGTCTCTTCCCCGCCCTAATGCATGCAGTGCATACATGCCGTCTCTATGATACCATGTTAGGACAACTTATCTTTATAGTTATAGGGTCAACTATCAAGGATACGGTCAACCCTCAACAACCATCAAGACTTAAAGCCAACTGAACCTTCAACACCCCTCTCGTCTCTAACGGCACACTGGAGCTAGAAACACTAGCATTTCGCTACATCTGCTAAACATGTGTATGTGACCAAAAACATTAGATTTAGATTGAAGACAAAATGGAGAATACCAAACAAAGATATATATATTAGAATTGAGGTATGAGTAATGATACAATAGGCAAGTGATAAGAATGAAATAAATGCTAAATTACTAATTATTTCAAAAGCAAATTATAGAAAGTTGTATTGCTACATGACCATGTTCTCATGATCAGCTCTCTCTCAATCTCAAGTAAGACTCGGGATGCAAGTGACATTTATATTCAATTCAAATCACAAACCTGCACTGCAGCCGTTGGCATTTCCATTCATACAAAACATCTGACATTCATACGTCCCCTTGCCCTCTTTCTGAGCAAAGAAACATCTACAGTAAAGAAACTTAAAGGACTAATTAGTTTCCTTCTTCTAATCTTAATGTGTGTATTCTTACCTGCAGCGACCAGGACGAGCAGGGAGAGCATGCAGCACACAGAGACCTGTAGAGGCTTCATTTTGGCTGCCAGGGGCCTCCCCCCTATACCAGCAGTTATATATACCCCTCTGGAGAAAGGTCAAAGGGCGTGCCAAGGGAGGAGGGGCATGGTAAAGTCACAGGCAGCAAATGCACCTGCGTCAGCCATTCCGTGTCTAAGTAGAGGGCTCTGGGAGGGTGGGTAATGTAAGTCAGCGGTAATGTCACACAGCAGAAACCGCACCTGTGTCCGCCATTCTGTGTTAAAGTAGAGGGGCATGGGTGAGTGGCTAATGGGCAATGTAATGTCACACAGAAGCAACTGCACCGGAGTCTGCCATTTTGTGTCAAAGGAAGTTTTACTGTTCGTATTGGGAAACACTCTTTTCATGCCACGATACTGAAGTGACTTTTTCATAGCAGGTTTGGAGAATTTACACTGAAGGTTAGGAGAATTAACATAGCATGTTAGGAGACGGAGGTCAAGTTTAGGAAAAGTGTTTGGGAAAATGCTCTCCTAACCTGCTACGAAAATCACTTTGTATCGAAGTGGCGTGAAAAGAGTGTATCCTATTCGTATTGGTCACTAGTCACCCTAGGGACGGTTTCCCGGACCCAGATTAAGAACCTACTGCTGGACAAAAAAAAATGACTCAACAGAGAATCTGAACGTAATAGGGTTAATCTAGGTTCAGTAGGGTTAATCTAGGTTCAGTAGGGTTAATCTAGGTTCAGTAGGGTTAATCTACATTCAATAGGGTTAATCTAGGTTCAATAGGGTTAATCTAGGTTCAATAGGGTTATTCTAGGTTCAATAGGGTTAATCTAGGTTCAATAGGGTTATTCTAGGTTCAATAGGGTTAATCTAGGTTCAATAGGGTTAATCTAGGTTCAGTAGGGTTAATCTAGGTTCAGGAATTAAGGTTAAATAGGCAGATACAGATTCTAAAACAAAAGTTACAAGTTTGATTTGATTAGCTGTTCTTAGAGGCAACACTGCTGAGTTTGTACTTCCATTTTGATTTGACAGTACAACAGACTAAATTAATAATGTAGGGACAAAGCTTTTATGGGTTTAAACTAGCTGCCACCACCTCGTTAACTAGCTGCCACCACCTCGTTAATCTAGCTGCCACCACCTCGTTAATCTAGCTGCCACCACCTCGTTAACTAGCTGCCACCACCTCGTTAATCTAGCGAATTTGTAACCCGTTACAAGAAATAAGACTAACAACGGGGGTCTGGGATGAAGAATGGGACTAAATCAAATCAAACTTTAAATGCACTTTGAGTGAAGTTTGGTTTTTATCCTATTCTTTGGATTTGATTCTTGGTTGGGATGGAGACGTGAATCCAACATGTAAATTATTATTTTGTAGACAAACTGGAATTTGTTGACAACCAAACACAATTCAATATCACTTTTGCATTACAGTAAATAGGCTATTAACTTGTGGATTCTTCTCTCTGCATTCTTGGGAAGGTCCTGTAAGTTAGCATTTCACGGTTAGTCTAAACCTGTTGTTTACAAACAAACAAAGCATGTGGCAAATAAAATGTGATGATTTGATTTACGTTTGCCACAGCCATATGGGCCCTGGTCAAAAGCAGTGCACTTGATAGGGAATAGGGTGCCAACAGGTAGGCCAGATGATAAGAGAGTGGGGCTAGTAACTGAATGGTTGCTGGTTTAAATCTCAGAGCTGGCATGGTGAAAGAATCTACCGTTCTGCCTTGAGTAAGGCACTTAACTCCCAACAACAACTGCTCCCCGGGCGCCGATGACGTCGATTTTCCCCACTAATGATTAAGGTTAGGATTGGAGGAGCCGACACTGATCCTAGAGCTGCCCCTAGGGGAAACTTCAACAAGTGTTCTAAGAATGCCAGGGGATTCTAGAACGTTAGAGCCACTGAAACAGCACCACCTGATGGAAAAGAATGGAAAATATCAATTTAGAACAGGTGATGCTTTACAGTCGTTGCCAAAAGTATTGGTCTCCACAAAGTTTGCTGCCTCAGTGTTGATGATGGCAATTTGCATATACTCCAGAATGTCATGAAGAGTGATCAGATGAATTGCAAAGTCCCTCTTTGCCATGAAAATTAACTAAATCCCCCCAAAAAACATTTCAACTGCATTTCAGCCCTGCCACAAAAGGACCAGCTGCCATCATGTCAGTGATTGTCTCGTTAACACAGGTGAGTGTGTTGACGAGGACAAGGTTGGAGATCACTCTGTCATGCTGATTGAGTCAGAATAACAGACTGGAAGCTTTAAAAGGAGGGTGGTGCTTGAAATCATTGTTCTTCCTCGGTCAACCATGGTTACCTGCAAGGAAACACGTGCCATCATTGCTTTGCACAAAAAGGGCTTCACAGGCAAGGATATTGCTGCTGGTAAGATTGCACCTAAATCAACCATTTATCGGATCATCAAGAACTTCAAGGAGAGAGGTTCAATTGTTGTGAAGAAGGCATCAGGGCGCCCAAGAATGTCCAGCAAGCGCCAGGACCGTCTCCTAAAGTTGATTCAGCTGCGGGATCGGGGCACCACCAGTGCAGAGCTTGCTCAGGAATGGCAGCAGGCAAGTAGAGTGCATCTGCACGCACAGTGAAGCGAAGACTTTTGGAGCATGGCCTGGTGTCAAGAAGGGCAGCAAAGAAGCCACTTCTCTCCAGGAAAAACATCAGGGACAGACTGATATTCTGCAAAAGGTACAGGGATTGGACTGCTGAGGACTGGGGTAGAGTCATTTTCTCTGATGAATCCCCTTTCCGATTGTTTGGGCCATCCGGAAAACACCTTGTCCGGAGAAGACAAGGTGAGCGCGACCATCAGTCCTGTGTCATACTAACAGTAAAGCATCCTCAGACCATTCATGTGTGGGGTTGCTTCTCAGCCAAGGGAGTGGGCTCACTCACAATTTTGCCTAAGAACACAGCCTTGAATAAAGAAGAGTACCAACACATCCTCCGAGAGCAACTTCTCCCAACCATCAAAGAACAGTTTGGTGACGACCAATGCCTTTTCCAGCATGATGGAGCACCTTGCCATAAGGCAAAAGTGATAACTAAGTGGCTCTGGGAACAAAACATCGACTTTTTGGGTCCATGGCCAGGAAACTCCCCAGACCTTAATCCCATTGAGATTATCAGTCAGGATGTGGCCCAGAAATTAATTGAAAGCATGCCAGGGCGGATTGCAGAAGTCTTGAAAAAATAAGGGTCAACACTGCAAATATTGACTCTCTGCATAAACTGAATGTCATTGTCAATGAAAGCCTTTGACACTTATGGAATACTTGTAATTATACTTCAGTGTACCATAGTAACTACTGACAAAGATCTAAGAACACTGAAGCAGCAAACTTTGTGGAGACCAATACTTGTCATTCTCAAAACCTTTGGCCACGACTGTACTTTAATGAATTTATAGGTACTTAAAAAAAGGTCCAATCACATTTGATTGCACTGGGGCTTTTAAATACTTATTAAACAAAATTGTAAAAGAAGGTTCAGGGTGGCAGCTTAGTAACTAATTAAACAAATTAATCATCATTCAAAAAGGTCAAATAAAAATGTAAGACAAGTATGTATTAAAAAACAAAGTACAAATTTTATTGTATTTTTTCTTTAGAAAGGCCTGTTTCTCCACCAGTTTTTTTTAAACAAAATATAACAGCTTCTCATCGACCCGGACTGACAAATAAGAAATAAAAAAAGAAATATAAAAATGTCTGTAATTAAAACAATAGGAGGGATGCAACAGAGAGAGTGAGGCAGACAGAGAGAGAAATTAACATATTTGAAGAAAAGGAAAGATAAACACAGCTGTTCGGTTTTAAGTCACAGCGAAAAGAGCTTGATCAACATAGTAAAAATCTTCATCATCGCCGTTGTCGTTGTCCTTGATTCAGGCAGTACAGACCGGGAAGTGCTTCATATCAATAATATCTAATTATTGATTATTAAGAGATTCTCTAACAACCAACAATCTCTCAGGACACCAGTGCTGAAATATGATGCACACATCTTCAGTATAAAAACAGATACAAAAAAAACTGAACAGAAGAAACCAAAAATAAAAATATATCTGATAAAGGACAATAAAAGGTAATGGTAGTGTCCCAAATGGAACCCTATTCCCTACATTGTGCACTCTTTATACCAGGGCCCTGTTAAAAAGTAGTGCACTATATAAGGTGCTATTTGGGACACATACACTGTCGTGTAGCTCAGATGGTAGAGCATGGCGCTTGCAACGCCAGGGATGTGGGTTCAATTCCCACGGGGGACCAGTACGATAAAAAGTATGAACATGTATGTACTAACTAAGTGTAAATTGCTCTGGATAAGAGTGTCTGCTAAATGACTAAAATGTAACCAGATCAGTTTCACAGACAACTGGTTGCCAGTTTGTTTCTGCTCTGTTGCCAACTCCTAATGGAATTGTCATGCGTTTTTGACTTGACAACAGAGTTAGGCAAGAGCACAAGCAGATCTGGGACCAGGCTAAATAGACAATAATATTGTAACCAGTTATGAATCTCAGTCCACAAAATGAATGAGCTTCGTCACCCCAAATGACCCACTGGACCCAAGTTCTCACACAGGAAGAGCTTAATGCAGACAGTGGCTATGTCTACAATGGAACCCTATACTAAATAGTGCACTAGTTTTGGCCAGTGCCTCGTTAGTGTGCTATGTAGGGAATAGGGTTCCGTTTCGTACGCAGACAATGACTAAGTAAGGAGATCTCACAAAACATACATATATATATATATAAAATAATAATCAACAAAAATAAAGACAGCATCAGTTGGCAACAGAGCAATGGAGGGATGAAATAAGAACAAGAAAAAATAAAGTCCAAATAAATGGAATGTTTTTACAGCATCATTTTCAGATTCAGCATTCCTAGGAACAGGAGTTTTTCCCTGACCATGAGATCTGTACAGGAAAACTCCTGGCCCAAGTTGTAGCCTTAAACATTGTTCAGGGGAAAAACTCCTGACCCTTAGCATCATATCAACATATCATATCAGAGGAAGTGAGTGAGAAACTCCAGGCTTCCAGAGAAATAACAGGAATTCCAGTCCCGTTCCCAAAACAAACTGACAACATGGAGGGGTACGAGGGGCATGTGGAGGAGGGGGGTGGGGCATATTTCTAGTTCAGTGCTTGTGTAGGAGTTCTGAGCGCTACCCTTTTGTGTTAGGATATGCCCTCAGGGGGTTTAAAAATCTACAATGGTAAAAGTTGGGGGTCTCAGAGGGCATACGATCCCTGTTAGCACCATCAGAGAAAAATACTACATTCTTCAATGTATGTGGGTATTAGACACCAGTTGACAGGCGGGCTGGCTGGCTGAGCATTTCACGAAAATTATGCACACGCGTCGATGAGGCAGAAGGCCGTGTGGTGTTATGATTCTGAACTAAAAGCTTCCACGTGGGGAATCGCAGGTGGCTCGTTTCAGCTCGTTGTATCTTGTTACTGATACCATGTCTTGTTTTGACTAAAGTTCACTAGCTGGCTAACTAACAACTGTAACAATGTATTTGAGAGAAGTGCTCATTGCGCAAATGTATTTATGTTTTCAATAAACATTTAGAGACAAAATATAGTTTACATGTCAACAATCTAAGCCAACCCTGCCGGTTTTGCCCCATAGTTGCGTACGCATCGGTTTTGTTGCTAGACAACCAACCAGTCTATACTGTATGCATGTTATGTTCTCTTGTTGGGAGGTGCATAGATAAAACAAACCACCCTTTCACCCAATATGAAACACTTTTGCCTAATATTCAACACTACCCCACCTATAAAACAAATTTACTATAGCTTGGAATTGCATAAATACATAAAACCGTTTAGTGCATAGTCACTGAAAAAAACAAAAATCAAAAAGAGACCTAATTGGAAACTATCCTCTTCTCAGTAAACCCGACAAAAAGCTAAAAAGTATTTCTTTTAGAAAAGACAACTGAATTGTTAGAGAATGGTCCACTGCTTTCTTCTACACAACCTCAATAGAGCTAGTGACACAGCTTATTCTGTAAGTTTCATTCACACATGTGATTAATGGGTTCCAGCTAAGTACCACCTGTGTTTTATTCTGCTACGAGCCAACCTATCGCTGTCTATTGTCTAAAGGACTTTCCAGACAGGAAGTGAGGGGGCGGAGCGATATTCGCCAAAATAGAGCAGATTCCTATTTTCTCCGCCTCGGCTGAGGGGCTTTCACGTGCATGAGCACGAGCGCCGCTGAACGCCCCGCCTGGGAAGAATTCCACCCTCTGCCTGGCTCCATTGAAAATTAATGGGCAAAGCCCTTTATGATAGACTGTGATTAGGGACTATATGTTGCAATGTCCATACTAGATAGTGTGATGGTACAACAAGGGTGAAATAAGTCAATCCCTTTCTCCTGTCTAATGATGTGTAAAAGGGGGAATTCTGATGATAGCCTAATCAAACTGGTTATGAGTTACATTCTCCAGTTCATTGAGAGTTGTACTAAACAGTACTGTAGTTTTAATACTGTGACGTGTGTTGACGGAGAGGGGAAATATGCCTGTGGACCTTCCCTGTGGAGACTACTTTCCACTGTGATTTCAGTCCCAACGCTATAGATGTACCGTATGGCCGCGTCCCAAATGGCACCCTATTCCCTATATAGTGCATTACTTTTGACCATGTGGTAACCCTATGGGCCCTGGTCAAAAGTAGTACACTACATAGGATTAGGGGTTGAATGTATCCCATATTGAGACAACTTCTTCGTCTGTGATTTAAAAGTACATGATCTGAACAGAGCTTATCATAACTACTGGGTGGCTCTATAATCATTATAATGACAAAGACAGATTAAAAAGAAACATTTATATCAAAAAGTAGTCAGGCGTCTTGAGGGAATCTTTGTGATCGTCTTCTACAGCGGGTGGGGATCGCTAACGTGTGTGTTCCATTTGTTAGAGATTGAATTTGAGTAGAACAAGTGTCATTTTTTTTCACTCTACCAGTCTAGATGCTGTCAGAGTGCGTGTTTGTATAGGTGTGTGTGTGTGGCTGCGAACAGTTCATCAAGCAGTCCTCTCCCTTGCTGTCAAACTGTCTGGAGAGAACACGTTGTGTGTGTTTATACAGTATGTATTGGTATATATATGGATCGGTGTGTGTATCAGTGTGTGGTAGCTAACAGTTCATTGAGCAGTCTTGGCTCTTGCTGTCTGAAACTGTGAAGAGAACACGGTGTGTGTGTGTGTGTATCTCTGTTAGTTCATGGAACGGTCCTCCTCTCCCTCGCTGTCGGAGGCCGTGTCAGAGCCGGCGGTATCCATGGCAACATGGGTGGGGCTGACGATGACTGCTCGTCTCCTCTCCTCTTCCGCGCTGCCCCTCCTCTCCTGGGTACGCTCTATGTGCTGGATGGCCTGGAGGGCAGAGGTCATAGAGATTTCTAAGGTCATATGATTCAGTGACGCTGTATGTAAACATACGCTCTCTGAAACACACACATCACTATAGCACTAAAGACATCAGTGACTGCACGGCCAGGCACGACTCCAACACCATCATTAAGTTTGCAGATGACAACAGTGGTAGGCCTGATCATCGACAATGACGAGACAGCCTATAGGGAGGAGATCAGAGACCTGGCCGTGTGGTGCCAGGATAACAACCTCACCCTCGACGTAATCAAGACAAAGGAGATGATTGTGGACTACAGGAAAAGGAGGAGGACCGAGCACGGCCCCATTCTCATCAACGGGGCTGAACAGGTAATCAAATGGCTACCCGGACTATTTGCACTATCATCTATGCATAGTCACTTTAACTATACCTGCATGCACATATTACCTAAATTAGCCCGAGTAACCGGTGCCCCTGCACATTGACTCTGTACCGGTACCACCTGTAAATATATTATTTTTACTGTTTTTTTTATTTCTTTACCTCTCTTGTTTACATAAGACTTATTTTCTACTTAAACTGCACTGTTGGTTAGGGCTTGTAAGTAAGCATTTCACTGTAAGGTCTACAACTGTTGTATTCGGCACACGTGACAAAAAAAAAAAACTTTGATTGGAGCACAAGGATACACACTGAACTTCACTATAGAAACCCTACAGAGCACAAGGATACACACTGAACTTCCCTACAGAAACCCTACAGAGCAGAAGGACACACACTGACACTCTCTCTCACCTGTACGATAGTATCCAGGTTCTGCCGGGACGTTGACACTGTGCTGGTGTTGGAGGCGGGGCTCATGGTAACCACGGTGACGTGGTGCGGGGTTAGCATGGGGGCGGGGACGATGACAGTTGGGTGGTGGGTGGGGGCTGGGGACCGCACCTAAAGGAGGAGAAGAGAGATGGTGAGAAAAAGAAAAGAGTTTGAGAAAGGAGAGAGAAGGTAAAAAATGAGAAGAAAGAGAGAGAGAGTTTGAGGAGTGGAAGGAAAGTAAAATGGAAGCTTCCATTCAAAACCAGTTTGTGTTTCCCCACCTGTGTGTGTTTCTCTCTCGGTCTGTCTTCTTGAGTAGTTACAGACTGTGTGTGTCCCCCATCTGTAACCTGTGTGTCTCTGTACCTGTGGACTGTGTGCTGCGTGTCTGTCCCTCTCTGCGCTGGTCTCTGCGTGGAGCTGCTGTAGCCTCAGTAAGGTCTGGGTCTGGATGTGAGACTGCTCCTCCTGGACCTGCTGGGTGATCACCTTCAGCCTCTCTGGGTGCAGCACCATGTCCAGAGAACGCACCTGGATGGACAAAGACACAGAGGAGAAGATTGATCAGTCTTCATATCTAACTCCCTCTTCACATCCTTCTTCCCCCTCACTGGTTCATCCGCTCTCTCCTCAGTCTCACCACCTCTTAGTTCAACATTCTCTCCATCCCTTCTTTTAACTCCCTTTCCCCACTCCTCTGTTCATCCCGCTGTCCCTAGCCAATCTTTCCCACATCTCCCCGCCTGCCCACCATCCTTCTCCCTCACCTGTTCCTCCAGCATCATCCTCGCCGAGCGCTCCTTGTCCAACTGTTGTCTGAGCTCCAACATCTCTCTCCTCAGCTCCTCTGCTTTCTCCTCCTCCAGGATGTCTGGGGAGCCGATCCCTTCATCCTTCTCCTCCGCCCCACGCCTCCTCTTTGGGGAGGAGCCACTGAACTCCTGCAGGAGGAGAGGAGAAGGGGAGAGAGGAGACTGTGTGAGGGGGCATTTCAACTAGTTATGGCCACGCCATTAACAGTTAATAGTTCACTAAGGTAATTGTTAGGGAGAAAGTATTTATGCTGTACGCTAAAATGAAATGGATCACTTTACACGTTCATGTACTTTTATGAGTTCAATTATCAACTGTATGCATTTCTGATATTTAAAAAAAAATGTCACGCAAGTTACAATATTTGGGTTCAGTTCTATGACTATACTTGGCTATATGAAGGTAATACAAATGTATGAATGTCTACCTGTATGAAGCGTTTGAGCTGGTTGTTCTGCTGCAGTAACTGGGTCTTCTCCTGCTCCAAAGCAAAGATGTAGTCTGACGTCTGCTGTAGGATGGCAGCCTGAATAGGCACATGAACAATATCACAAAGTTAGGTCAGAATCAATACTCTCAGAAACAGTTTCCTTGAATCCTCCATGGGTGGTATGGACACAAACAGTTAGGTTACGGTCCCGCTCTCCTACCTTGCTGAGTTTCTCTCCCTCCGTGTGTGGCAGGAGTGATTTCTGTATCTCTCCCTCTCTCTCTCTCACCTTGCTGAGTTTCTCTCCGTCTGTGTGTGGCAGAAGTGTTTTCAGTGACTGGAACCCTGCGTTGATGCTCTGCATGCGGCGCCGCTCGTTGCTATTGGCGATCTCCCGGCGGATACGCCTCTCCTGGTCCTGAGCAGTCTCCGGGCTAAGAGGGATGTTGGCCAGACTGGAGGGAGAGATGGAGAGGAGGGACAGAGGTAGATAATGAGACAAAAGTTTCATTTTATTCAGGTATATCTTTTTATTTTCCTTGAAAGGTGAAAGATCGATAGATAGATAGATAGATAGATAGATAGATAGATAGATAGATAGATAGATAGGTACTTTATTGATCCCCCGGTGAAGGATTGTTAATAGCAAAATGCAAAGACAAGCAAGTCCTATTTTAACCATTCCTGTATTTATAATAAAATGAGCCTACTTTACATTTTAGCAGACACTCTTATCCTGAGCAACTTACAATTATTCAGTGCATACAGTCCCCCACGGGAATCGAACCCACAACCCTGGCGTTGCACACGCCATGCTCTACCATCTGAGCCATTAAAGTTCAGTTTATAGTCTGCTTTTCACCGGGAGTCTAATTAGAAATTACAGTCATAAATAACTAGCATGCCGATGTAGCTTGGAGGGAAAACATACTATGCACATGCAGGTATTTATTTATCCTTCATTTAACTAGGCAAGTCAAGTTATGAACAAATTCATATTTACGATGACGGCCTACCTACAGGGTTAGCCATAGTAGTACGCCGCCCCTGGAGCAAATGAAGTGCCTTGCTCAAGGACACAGACAGGTTTGTCAGCTTGGGTGTTTGAACCAGCGACCTTTATGGTTACTGGCCCAACGCTCTAACCACTAGGCTACCTGCCACCCTTATACAACGCTATTCCTTCCCACTCCCCTGCAACCACAACCTACTTCACTAGGGTTAGTGACTAGGGCTACTATAATGTCAGGTTCTGGAGTTTCCCTGAACCCATGTAATGGTTGCTAACCTACTCCTGTTGTTTACACAGCCAGAGTAATATGTAAACCATATAGCCGACAGAGATAACATCAGTGAATGCTTGGGGTGGTGGGTATCCTAGTGGTTAGAGTGTTGGCCCAGTAACCAAAAAGCTGGTTCAAAAAGGTGAAGCAAAAAAAAACCTGATGTTCAATAACCAACTCATCAAGCTTTGATTATTTGAATCAGCTGTGTAGTGCAAGGGTAAAAACAAACCCTGCACCCAGGTTAGGCCACAGGGGTGAGTTTACAAAGAACTAGAATAACCAGATCTTGGAAAATGTGTCTTGACAGCTAGGCTTAAATCACAATGAGACAGATGGTTAACTGTTGCCAATACTAGCAGACCTATTATCTATGCATACATTAATACTTAGACTCACATACAGAGTAACCTACTGCAATCTAGATTAGAAGGCTGCCTTCATTCATAAATTATTTCCCTGCACCAAAATATTTTAGAAGCGTGTTTAGCTACAACCTCTGGTTGATCGAGCGCGTCTCACGTTTATTTTATTTTTAGTCAGTTAAGAACAAATTATTATTTCCAATGACGGCCTACAGGGTCAGTCCCTGGAGCAAATTAGGGTTGTGCCTTGCTCAAGGACACAGACAGGTTTTCACCTTGTCGGCTTGGGTATTCGCACCAGCGACCTTTCGGTTACTGTCCGCACGCTCTAACCGCTTGGCTACCTGCCGCCCCAAGCATTCACATTGGTTGACTGCGCAGACGCATTACCCTCAATACAAACGAAACATTGTAGCTAACACTAAGGCGTATATATACCGTAACTAGCAAGCTTGTTGTCGGCCCACCAATGAAACAGAATATATACAGTTTGTAGCTAACGAACTAGTAATATCTGCAAATCCAAAATAAGTAGCTAGCCTAGTAGCTTGCTAGCCTGGTGAAATCTGACACCAAGACCACCCCCTTAATATGGAGAACAATGCCTTTGCCTACCTATTTGAAACAATATTACACCCTCGACTTGACAAAAACGGGGGATTTCTACAAAATATTAATAAATACAATACAGGTAGTTAAATATACCGTAGTATGGACGAAATTGTGTGAAGTTTATTATTAGTTAAATGCTGTTGCGGATGTTGAACACACGGCCATGCTACTAAACGAGAGCTTGGCCAATTTCAGCACACGACACATAAGCATGGCCGCGCCACCCACGAGCTAGCTGGCTAGGGCAGGAATATTGGCTCGCTACACCTCGTATGTTCCCTACATGTCAGAACCAAAGCCCGTAAACATAAACACATTGTTAGTTTGTGTCACAAAAAGTATAACTGCATTATTTTAGTCGACGTGTGGAGGAGGGAACACCGTAGACAACATCTGGAATGCTAGCTAGCGCGTGCTAGCTACACAACAGCGAAGCGGCGGGCAGTGTGATTAGTAACCACGTGGTTCGTGTTAGCTGGATACAAAATGTATCGATTTCAAGTATTTATTTACATTTTTTTCGCTACAACTGTAACCACCAACGGTCATTATTAATACCACTAGCCGTTACAATGTTCCGGGACAAATATTAAAGTATTGCTTTCGTCCCGCCCTCGGGGTATGCGCTCATATGCGCATAGCTAACATTAAATAATAGCTTCCTTCAACCCATGTTGTGCCAATATTGTTGTAGCTATATAGTTAGCTACATGCAGCCTACTAGCTTGTTAGTAAGCAGATAACACACAGTTGTAATCAAAACACACAATACACATCTAATCTAAAGCGTGATTATGCAATACACACCTACAAAGCCCTCCGATAACATCCTTCTCCGATTTCTTGAATTGTTGTAAAGCCTTCTCCGTAGGCATCATGAAGTATTCCATGCTTTAGCTACCTAGATAGTCAACGTTAAATACCTTCAGCTGTAACCCCTTGAGTCTGTTCTGTGTTGAGGCTATTTTCCTATTTCCTTGCCGTAAAAAAATACACTCCAGTACTATGTTCGATTGCACATAGCTAAGTATTATTGATCGTTCGAGGTTGTAGCTAAAAGGCTAGCTAAGCTAACTGTGTGGCTCCAGCTGATGCGGATTTCCCTGCGTGCGTGTGGCGCCTCCGCCTACTACTACGTGTGTGTGTTTGCAGCTGATCTGTGTCTCGAGGCGGGAAACAGCTGGTCGGAATCAAGGAGCGCTCGAGAGCTCTCTGTCTCTGTCTCTCTCCCTCTCTCTCTCTCTCTCTCTCTGTCTCTCTCTCTCTCTACATAGCAGACCAGACTACGCACAAACAAAGAAGGACCTATTGCAGAAGGAACGACCAACCAGTGCTAACGAAGACACTTAAAATACAACAATCTATTCTATTCGAATGTATTATATTCTTTAACAACGAAAATATATTATTATTATATTTTTGTTATGCCGGTGCCTATCAGGCCAAATACATTTGAAAGTCCTGCAAATAGTATGCCTATACTGTTATAATATCCCCATTACCAAGTAGCATTATGATAGCCAAGGTAAATTGTCAAAATGGATTGTAGCCTATGTAACAACCAATCTATTCTTATCCAGGTTAAAGCCATATAGCCAGTATAGCCCAATAGTTTATAGTAAGAAGGCCATTGGACTAGTATGGCATAAGTCTAGGGGCATAACATAACACATTGTGTGAGTATAGACGTATAGACTAACTATGTGATATAAACCAATGGAATATGCTCCAAAATCTTTTCAAATGTCTATTTTTGTTTACATGTTTTATTTTATAAGCAAAAATCAATTTGACCAGCAGATGGTAGACTAAACCTTCTCACACAGTTATGGTCATCAAACCAAGGTGTGGGTTTTGTCACTATGGCTGTATCATAAAAAAATTAATAACAAACATTTTATTTTTGGTCTTAATTTAAGGTTAGGGTTAGGCATAAGGTTAGCAGTCTGGTTAAGGTGTAACATCTGATTTTAAGAAGATACATTTTAGAAATAGGCAGGGTTTCCGACATCATTATGTCTTTGTGGCTGTAGTAACTAGTGACGACCCAAAGTGTGCACCACAAAATTTTTTTAAACTTTATAAATATCCAGGTATTTCAATAGCCTATTATGTAACACAATCTTAAAGAGATGAAAATGAAGAATTTAGCCAATCAGTTGTGCTATAGTCTACACATGTTCTGGGAAAACAACTGTAGCTGTAATGGGCCTTGAGAGGAGGAGGCAATGCGTGGGAAGTGTGTGTGAGAGAGAGAGAGAGAGAGAGAGAGAGAGAGAGAGAGAGAGAGAGAGATGAAGAAAGAGTGATTGTGCAGGTAGGATAGAGTAAAGAGAAAGAGACTGGAGGGAGAAGTGTGTTGTGTTTTCTGTTCACACACTCGACTTATAGGCTCGCGTGTTGTTTTCTTTCTTCAGATAGACAGAGATAGATACTTTTGTGAGTGTAATGTTTACTGTTAATTTCTGATAGTTTATTTCACTTTTGTTTATTATTATGTAAACATATGTTTCCCATGCCAATTGAGAGAGAGAGAGAGGGAGAGAGAGAGAGACATGAGAAGAGAAAGAGAGAGACTTGAAGGAAAGGTGTGAAATGACCCGAGGACAACCTTCGAGTTCGGGAGTGATAGGCGGTACCGAGAAGGCAAGGGAGTCATGCGCTGAGCTGGAAGGGGTAGGCTGCTAGGGTCTGTTACCGAGCAGAGGAGTGGCGGTGGCTGCGTGGGGGGAATGGGGGCTGGACTGGGTCTGGGTCTGTCTACGTACACAGCAGACGGCAACGGGGAGGCTGGAGCCACACAGTCACGTATCCTGCTGTGGGGTGTAGCCGGAGAAAAGAGAAAGAGAGAGCCACGCACCGCTCAGCTGAGGCAAGCCGACGATTGGAGTAGAAATCGTGAGAGGCAACCGCTGGAAACGAACAGTGGAAGGGAGGAAGGAAAGACAAAAACAGACAAGACCCAAATCTGCCACCGACCACCACCACCACCACCTCCTCTACCTCTCTCCATCTCGCTGGCTAGCTGCGCACCCACACAGACCGATGACACCCCCCGCCCTCTTCTAAAAAGACAACTAGGGTGGATGACCGCCTACCCAGAAAGAACACAGTTGACTAGCGTCGTAACTAAGCGATGCACCTTTTATCCAAGAGTGGAAGCTTGAAGCTATCTTTTATCCTAACATAGGCTATTCTTTTGACGAATGTCATTGTTGACATTGTTTTCTAACACGGTGTTGTGATTATTGACACGAGACTCGGTTTGTTTTCGAGACTCTGTAAAGCAAAGTTTTTTTCTGCTGGACTTGTTTTTTAAGTGCGTCGTTGGATTTCCATACTCGCTGAAAAACAGATTTTTATTTTTGCTACAAGCTAGGCCTATTTGTAAAGAAATATAGCAGTAGAACTGTCTCCTTTGCTTTGGTTTTTATGTCTTTATTTTCCGTACAGGCTGTTATAGATACATTATATTCTATCGACAATGGTTCGACAAGCGCCTACTAAACTTGTCACTTGAATAGACACTATTCTGTAGCAAAAAAAAATAACCTACCGTTTGAAACGGTTTTGTGCACATCGAGACGATACTGAGAAGTGACGGTAGAGGAGACATCCAACAAGGATACTATACGTTCGCGTCCAGTGGAGACAAGGCTTTTATAAAAAGGTAAACACACTCAGACATCCATGTTCTCCCATGGGAGTCCATGACAGTAACATTTTTGCATATGTGTCCTTTCTTCCCCTATAGACTCATAGGCTTATGTATGTAGACTACTATATTTATAGAATACGTAGATTTGATAAATTCGGCACCTGTGGGAAATTCGGTAGAAATTGTCTCTGATAAAGGGTACCGACATAAGATGCTTGGTGTCCGGTTATCGGTCTAGACTGGATGTCACGGTCCGTTATGTTGTCCGTCTGACATGTCTGGACATCATCTTATTTTGCCAGTGTAGCCTAAATGCCCTATTGCATCCAACATCCCATATTCATTCCTTAAACATCTAATCATAGGCTGCCTTATCGAGAAAAATGGCATGTAGGCAGTGTATGTGTGACAAGATTGAACGGTCTGTCACACCCATTGTAGACAGACGAGATCATATCCAGCCAACCGAAATAGTGCGCAATAGTATTCTGTTAAAGGTTCACGACCGTTCACGACCTAACCTGCCCTGACTGTGACCGTGTGTGACATCACATTAATATATTCATGATGTGCCATGATGTGCAATTTATTTTCAACAATGGCCTATCCAAAATGTCTCTCAAATGATATGTGTTGTGTAAGCC
>CM042394.1:3893275-3898275 GCA_023634145.1 Thymallus thymallus | reverse complement strand
CTCAGATGACGCTGAGCCAATTGTGCACCGCCCTATGGGACTCCCAATCACGGCCAGTTGTGATTGGCCATCACAAAGCCCTGACCTCTGTAGTGACGCCTCTAGCACTGAGATGCAGTTTCTTAGACCACTGCGCCACTTGGGAGCCCTTCATGTTAGAGGGACAATAGAGCCATGAGTACCAGGCCATTAGGACCTGATGGTCGGTAGCCAGTTGGGTACCAACGCATGTCCAGAGTGCATAAGAGGAGATTACCATGACTCAATGGTCAAGTGGAATTTTACTGCGGTCATGACTCATGACTGCCGGTGTGGTGATAATATGGCTACTGCAATATCACTAGCACTACTTCTTGATAATATGGCTACTGCAATAGCACTACTCTTGATAATATGGCTACTGCAATATCACTACTCTTGATAATATGGCTACTGCAATATCACTACTCTTGATAATATGGCTACTGCAATATCAATATCACTACTCTTGATAATATGGTTACCGCAATATCACTACTCTTGATAATATGGCTACTGCAATATCACTACTCTTGATAATATGGCTACTGCAATAGCACTACTCTTGATAATATGGCTACTGCAATATCACTACTCTTGATAATATGGCTACTGCAATAGCACTACTCTTGATAATATGGCTACTGCAATATCACTACTCTTGATAATATGGCTACTGCAATATCACTACTCTTGATAATATGGCTACTGCAATATCACTACTCTTGATAATATGGCTACTGCAATATCAATATCACTACTCTTGATAATATGGTTACCGCAATATCACTACTCTTGATAATATGGCTACTGCAATATCACTACTCTTGATAATATGGCTACTGCAATAGCACTACTCTTGATAATATGGCTACTGCAATATCACTACTCTTGATAATATGGCTACTGCAATAGCACTACTCTTGATAATATGGCTACTGCAATATCACTACTCTTGATAATATGGCTACTGCAATATCACTAGCACTACTCTTGATAATATGGCTACTGCAATATCACTACTCTTGATAATATGGCTACTGCAATATCCCTACTCTTGATAATATGGCTACTGCAATATCACTACTCTTGATAATATGGCTACTGCAATATCACTACTCTTGATAATATGGCTACTGCAATATCACTACTCTTGATAATATGGCTACTGCAATATCACTACTCTTGATAATATGGCTACTGCAATATCACTAGCACTACTCTTGCCTCCTGGTCTTTCTTTCCAATATCTTTCTTGGCCTTTGAGGAGTGAAGCTGTTGTGGAGTCTAGAGAGTAGAGACCCTCAAAACTATTTACAGACCCAAAAAACGAGGGAGTGAAAGAAAGAGATGGAGAGAGAGGGAGTGGAAAATCAAGGCAAAAAGAAAGAGTGAAAATACATCTCGTAGGAAATATGATTATAAAGAGAGTGTTGACAGTGATGTCACAGAGTGCTAGCATCACAGGCTAGGCTACTTCCACTCTCAAGTGGTGCTTGATCTAGAGTACAATAACCAGTCTCTCTGTCTCTGTCTCTGTTTCTGTTTCTGTCTCTCTCTCTCTCTCTCTCTCTCTCTCTCTCTCTCTCTCTCTCTCTCTCTCTCTCTCTCTCTCTCTCTCTCTGTCTCTCTCTCCCCCTTCATCTGTCTGTTCTTTCTCCCCTTCACACTTCTTATTGTCTCTGTCTCTCTCTCTCTCTCTCTCTCTCTCTCTCTCTCTCTCTCTCTCTCTCTCTCTCTCCCTCTCTCTCCTCTCTCTCTTCTCTCTCTCTCTCTCTCCTCTCTCTCTCTCTCTCTCTCTCTCTCTCTCTCTCTCTCTCTCTCTCTCTCTCGTCTGTCTCTCTCTCCCCCCTTCATCTGTCTGTTCTTTCTCCCCTTCACACTTCTTTCTGTCCTCTCTCTCTCTCTCTCTCTCTCTCTCTCTCTCTCTCTCTCTCTCTCTCTCTCTCTCTCTCTCTCTCTCTCTCTCTCTCTCTCTCTCTCTCTCTCTCTCTCTCTCTCTCTCTCTCTCTCTCTGTCTCTCTCTCTCTCTCGCTCTCTCTCGCTCTCTCTCTCTCTCTCGCTCTCTCTCGCTCTCTCTCTCTCTCTCTCTCTCTGTCTCTCTCTCCCCCTTCATCTGTCTGTTCTTTCTCCCCTTCACACTTCTTATTCTCTCTCTCGCTCTCTTTTCCGCTATCGCTCCTCTCTCTTCCTCACAATCTCTGCCTGACCCCTTCTCTCATTTCATGCCACCTCCCCACCTCTTTTCTCTTTCTTTCCCTGTCTTCCTACACTGTTCAGTAGTTACAGCAGAGAGAGAGAGAGAGTAAGGGAGGGAGGGAGGGAGTGAGTGAGGAAGGGAGTGAGAGAGGGAGGGAGGGAGTGATTGGGGCAGAGGGAGAGCTGGCTCTACTGTACAGCTGGGCCTGGTTATTATTTTCTGGCTTGGCTCACACCTCTACACACACACACACACTAGTGCAGCAGTGGAAACAAATTGGGTGAATCTGCAGCTCTGCACTGAGGAATGTGAGGCGCATGTGTTTGTGTGTTTGAGGTCTGGATGACAGAAGGAAGGGAATGAGGGGGAGAAATAGAGGGAGAGAGAGAGAGCGAGAACAAAAGATAGAGAGAAAGATGGAGGGAAAGGGACAGGCTTCTCAGATAGTCTGTTGTGGGTCTGGTCTGGTCTGGCTCTGCAAAGGGAAATGAATTCCTGAGGGTTCAAAGCACTCTCTCCCACTCACACCCTCTCTCTCTTTCTCTGGACTCACTGTATCGTCCTCTCGTTCTCCTTAACTCTTTAATTGTTTTATCTCTTTCTTTCTCTCTCTCAGCAAAGGACGGCAAGATGAAAGGATCAGACTTTTTCTCATCTGAGTGGAGAGAGAGGGAGGAAAAGAAAGAAAGAGGGGTTGAGTGAAAGGAGAGAGCGAGGGATAGAGGGGTAAAGAGGTTTCTCTGTGTTGACCTTGTCTGGCTGCCAAGTGGTGGGAGGGAGGGAGGGAGGGAGGGAGGGAGGGGGGGTGCCCCCACATGAGAGGGCTAAAAGTCACGTCCCCCAGAGGCAGAAAAGAGAGGGAGCGACAGGGTGGAGTGAAGAAAACAGAGCGAGAGAGAAGGAGAGTGGTGGATACTACTAGATGGGAGAGGGCAAAACAATAGTGTCTGTTTTGAGAACCAACCCAGTGGGTTGCAAACACACACACGCCACGCACACACGCACAGACACACACGCCATGCACACACGCCACGCACACACGCACAGACACAGACACACACACACACGCCATGCACACAGACACAGACACACTGGATAGTTTCACATTGCGTCACCTCACTTTCTTAATTGCTGTTGGTTGTGGCTGTTTAGTGTTTTGCCCTCTTCCTGTCTCCTATTACACATTAGTGTGTGTGTTCTCACTGGATGTGTTTGGATTTTTGGGAACAGTATACTCTCCTTCTCCAATATCCTCCCTTCCCTTCCCACCCATTCCCCTTCTCCCTCTCCCTCTCCTCTCCAAAATGTCTTCCCTTCGCTTTTCCCTTCCCACCCATTCTCCCCCTTCCAACACTATTGAACTGTACACAGTCCTCTCTCTCCTCTCCTCTCCTCTCCTCTCCTCTCCTCTCCTCTCCTCTCCTCTCCTCTCCTCTCCTCTCCTCTTCCTCTCCTCTCCTCTCCTCTCCTCTCCTCTCCTCTCCTCTCCTCTCGTAGTGTGTGTTCTGTCCCTAAATACATTGCAGACACACACCTGCCTTTTCCCTTCCACACCTACAACCCTCCACCCTCCCCTTCTCATCTCCCTCCTCTACCCAGCAGCAGCATTCCAATCCAGGCTCGATATCCCAGGCCTGAGCCCCTGTGTGCTCCAGCAGCCCCACACATCTGGTCCCCCCACCCCACCCGCCCTCTCTCTCTCTGAAGGCTGTAGTACAGCGTGACAGGTGACAGGTGCCCCCCTCCTCCCACATGCACACAGACAATTATGTGTAGTCCTGAGCATTTTCAAAGGAGATTCTCCATTAAAAGGGCCTTTTAGTCCAGGACTAGACTAGGGGTAATCATGTCCGGGAAATTGGCACTTTGTGACGAAAGGGGTTATGTTGGTATAAGAGTTGTTTGAGATGATAAAAAGGAAAGGTTGTTCTCAGTAACTCTGAGTTTTACAGCTGGAACACAGGAGACCTAAGTTAAAATAATATTTGAAATAATTTCAAATACGTTCGTTGTGTTGATTGCACTTGCCTTGTGCAAGTTGGTTGAGTCAGAGAGATGGAAAAGTTTTAGGGTGGAGTATGACGGATGAGAGTCGCTAAAACTTAACGAAAACAAAAAATAGCTTTGGCCCAGATCCTATCCTGCTCTTTGTCTCTCTCTCTCTCTCTCTCTCTCTCTGTCTCTGTCTCTCTCTGTCTCTCTCTGTCTCTCTCTGTCCCTCTCTGTCTCTCTCTGTCTCTGTCTCTCTCTCTTTCTCTCTGTCTCTCTTTCTCTCTCATTATCTACCCTCCCTCTCCCCTCTCCTTTCTTCTCCTCTTGTTCCCCCTCTCTCTCCCTCTGTCTGCAGACGCCAGTGTCTATGACACACTCAGCAGGCGCAACTATTGCAGTGAGAAGTGTTGAGATTGCATCACATAAAGAAAGGGAGAGCTGATTGAAAGGAGAGAGGGAGGAGAACAGAGGGAGAGAAGTAATGGGAAAGTACGACAGAGGACGTTCTCTCCCCTCTCTCTCTCTTATACACATACTATCTCTCTCTCCTTCTGTCTCTCTTATACACATACTATATCTCTCTCTTTCTGTCTCTCTTATACACATACTATCTCTCTTTCTCTCTCTCTTATACACATACTATCTCTCTCTCTTTCTGTCTCTCTTATACACAAACTATATATCTCTCTTTCTGTCTCTCTTATACACATACTATCTCTCTCTCTTTCTGTCTCTCTCTTATACACATATTATCTCTCTCTTTCTGTCTCTCTCTCTTATACACATACTA
>CM042394.1:3750000-3893035 GCA_023634145.1 Thymallus thymallus | reverse complement strand
CCTTTTTTTTGTATTTCTCAGCTTTCCGTAAAGCATTATTAGCAAGTTTGACATTTGTCATGCAAAGATCTGTGTATGTCTTTATGCGATCTCTTCCAACCTTTTTCCTTCCAGCAAGCATTTCACTTCTCCTTCCTGTTGCAGACGATGAGGAAGAGGTATCAGGGCGTGCATCAGGGGTTAGAGGCAGGTATGTTGGCATCATGTTCTGGCTGCAAGTCATCTGGTGACTGAGGTGGTGTGTTGCATGATAGGCAGGTCTCCATTGCAACTGTTCTCTTTAAAGTGTGTCTTCTATTCCGTTGGTTGCATTTCCATTGCCTTATCTTGCTGCTTTGTTCTGTCTTTGTAAAGCTCAGAGATAGATTTCTCTTTTTTCAGATGTTCCTGGTATCGTATAGGATCATTTAAAAAAAATGTTGTTTCTATGTCTGTGACCTCTGTGCTGTTTTATGTGGCATCTAATTGAAACAAAGAAAAATACTACTTAGGTTTAACTTGGAGCATTTTCTAGATGAAATTAATTTAAAACATGATTAAATAAGCCTATAATAATAATAATAATTAATAATAACGCTCTGTCATTTCCACCACAGTTACGTTTGTGATGGAAATGACTGTGATGGAAATTACGCTTCTTGATGAAAACCTGCTTAGGATCTCAGATCCTAAGCCTGTTCACCCCACTATCATCCAGAAGGTGAGGTCAGTACAGGTGCATCAAAGTTGGGACCGAGAGACTAAAAAACAGCTTCTATCTTAAGGCCATCAGACTGTTAAATAGCCATCACTAGGCAGCTTCCACCCGGTTACGTAACCCTGCACCTTAGAGGCTGCTTCCCTATATACATAGACTTTAATAATGGAACACTAGTTACTTTAATAATGTTTAAATACTGTACTTATACACTCATACTGTATATACTGTATTCTATACTACTGTATTTTAGTCAATGCCACTCCTACATCGCTCGTCCTAATATTTATATATTCCTTAATTCCAGGCTTTTACTTTTAGATTTGTGTGTATTGTTGTGTACTGTTAGATATTACTACACTGTTGGAGCTAGAAACACAATCATATCGCTACACCCACAATAACATCTGTGTATGTGGCCAATACGATTTGATTTGATTTGACTACACACTATTAATAAACGGGAATCAAGCTCTCTCTTTCTGTCTGTGTGCATATGTTTCCGTGACAACACAACATGATGAGTACACACAAGCACACAGCAGCTACAGTATATTGTAACTGCACTTGCGATGCACTTAGTAATGGGGTCAGCAGTATTTGATAAATCTGACACAGCTAACTAGCAAATGTCTTGGAAATTCTAACCAATAAGGAGAGGCTTTGATAATTACTCAAACAATCAACGCTTCATTATACGAATTGCAATAAGGGAGCAGTCAACAAACACACAGTGTGACTCGGTTGATGGCCCAATGATTCTGGGTCGGGGTTTGCCTTGTATAGTCCAACCTTGTTACATTTGCTTAATCCACCACAACTGTCTCAATGTGTCGGATCAACAGATATCATGTGAGTACTGAGAACTGTTAGGTCTTAAAACAGAGGAACAGAGACACCTCGTTCCGGCTATGCAAGTTTCAGAGTAACAATTTACACAACCAGAGTAAAATGGTTGTACACGCCTTTCATTTATAGAAACCTTAAAAGTAATGCATTTTCCCCCTTACACTTTGTAAATAATTCACATGTTTAAATACGTTATTTAGTAAGGTGAGAGTTGGATCGCAAGCTCGTAGTTCGACTAGACAACCTGAACCAATAATGAATTACTAGTATAAATAACCCGCCCATCTTTTGGCATGGGGTCGTGCAATAGTTCTGCGCTCAGCAGAGAGGGGTACTTGGTTTCTGTTGCCCTTTGGTCCGAAAGTAGTTCAGATGGTGATCCAGCAGCCAATAGGAGTCTAGGCGTACAAAGTACAGTGGATAAATAGCACTCAGAAATATTCCCCCCCCCACTGGTTTAAACTTCTGCCTTGAAGATGGACGAGAATAGAGGGAAAGCAGCCGATCAAATGAAGCTATGGAAAGAGGGCCGAAGCGCTCAGGTTTGTCCATTTCTATGCTTGGTTTGTGTTGTGCAAATCTGTTCATCCAGGGTCTCATTCTGTGTCTTGGACTACTCAGCTATAATGACAACGTTAAGTAACTAGTTATCTACTGAACCATGGTACTGTTCAATTCCACAACCAAACAATGCACATTTGTATTTGAATTGTTAGCTGGCTGTTGTCTACAGCTAATTTATTGATGCTTATTAACTAGCTAATTTGCACTTGCAGTCGGTCGTCACTAGTTCATATACCCACAATTACAAAGTCATGAGCTACACAAAGCCCACTTCTACTATTTATACTATTTTCTTATTAACTAGTCGAAACCCTTGCAGCTCGAGCTTTCTTAAAGAATTCCCAAACAATTCCAAGGTTCACTAGGGTTTACTCACATGCTCTTGTGACAATGTAATGTATTGAATTAAGGTAACTGCAGAGGAGCTATTTGTTTTAAGTGCCAAGAAGAAGTTGATTGCTTGTCTGTTTATTTTGCTGGTTTAACGTCAAAATATTGCAAGATGAGAATAGGAGAATCAGTGATTATTTGCAATAACATAACAAACATAAGTAGGCTGTCATTGTAAATACGAATTTGTTCTTAACTGACTTGTCTAGTTAAATAAAATAAAAATATGGACCATGGGATAGGAAATGTAGCTAGGTCATTGTCTTGCTATAGTTTAGCCTGGACTTTAGCCATGTCAACTCATGGTTATCTAATCATTGGTGCGCATGAAGGGTAGGCTTAATGGGTCAACATTAAGCAAGTTTGCAAGTAAACAAGGCCAAATGAGAAATGTAAACTGTTTAAGTGGATTTTAGACTATTATGTAATGCACAGTGAATTGGAGCAATTGCATAATTAAGCTGATTTATGATCATTCAAATGACATTTTGGGGAATATTCAGAGGTGGAATCTTTCCGTGGGAATTAACGTGAATATAATGGAATTAACGGAAATATATGAAAATTAATATTAATACCATTTAAATGTAGATGTTTTTTGCATTGGATATATTTACCATATCATATGGAGACAGAAACATAAACTTTTACCTCATCATAAGTAGACATAATTGCAAATTATTAAATCCTTCCAATAGAAAAAAAGAAGAAGAATGTAGTTACGAATTGAACATTAATTAAATGAGTTGACTCTTCACATGAGATGATTTCACTGAACAACAAAAGAAAGGGAATATTGAATGATCCATCGCATCTCCCCAAAATGTTTTCAACATACAGTTGAAGTCGGAAGTTTACATACATTTAGGTTGAAGTCATTAAAACTAATTTTAGTTTGACACAAGTAATTCTTCCAACAATTTTTTACAGACAGATTATTTCACTTATTCACTATATCACAATTCCTGTGGGTCAGACGTTTACATACACTAAGTTGACTGTGCCTTTAAGCAGCTTGGAAAATTCCAGAAAATGTCATGGCTTTAGAAGCTTCTGATAGGCTAATTTACATCATTTGAGTCAATTGGAGATGTACCTGTGGATGTATTTCAAGGCCTACCTTCAAACTCAGTGCCCCTTTGCTCGACATCATGGGAAAATCAAAAGAAATCAGCCAAGACCTCAGAAAAAAACTCCACAAGTCTGGTTCATCCTTGGGAGCAATTTCCAAACGCCTGAAGGTACCACGTTCATCTGTACAATCAATAGTACGCAAGTATAAACACCATTGGAACACGCAGCCATCATACCGCTCAGGAAGGAGACTCGTTCTGTCTCCTAGAGATGAACGTACTTCGGTGCGGAAAGTGCAAATAAATTCCAGAGCAACAGCAAAGGACCTTGTGAAGATGCTGGAGGAAACAGGTACAAAAGTATCTATATCCACAGTAAAACGAGTCCTATATCGACATAACCTGAAAGGCCGCTCAGCAAGGAAGAAGCCACTGCTCCAAAACCGCCATAAAAAAGCAAGACTACAGTTTGCAACTGCACATGGGGACAAGTACGTACTTTTTGGAGAAATGTCCTCTGGTCTGAGGACACAAAAATAGAACTGTTTGGCCATAATGACCATCGTTATGTTTGGAGGAAAAAGGGGGAGGCTTGCAAGCCGAAGAACACCATCCCAACAGTGAAGTACGGGGGTGGCAGCATCATGTTGTGGGGGTGCTTTGCTGCAGGAGGGCCTGGTGCACTTCACAAAATAGATGGCATCATGAGGAAGGAAAATGATGTGGATATATTGAAGCAACATCTCAAGACATCAGCCAGGAAGTTAAAGCTTGGTCGGAAATGGGTCTTCCAAATGGACCATGACCCACAGCATACTTCCAAAGTTGTGGCAAAATGGCTTAAGGACAACAAAGTCAAGGTATTGGAGTGGCCATCACAAAGCCCTGACCTCAATTCTATAGACTATGTGTAGGCAGAACTGAAAACGCGTGTGCGAGCAAGGAGGCCTACAAACCTGACTGTTACACCAGTTCTGTCAGGAGGAATTGGCCAAAATTCACCTAACTTATTGTGGAAAGCTTGTGGAAGGCTACCCGAAACTAAATAAATCATTCTCTCTAATATTATTCTGACATTTCACTTTCTTAAAATAAAGTGGTGATCCTAACTGACCTATGACAGGGAATTTTTACTAGGATTAAATGTCAGGAATTGTGAAAAACTGAGTTTAAATGTATTTGGCTAAGGTGTATGTAAACATCCGACTTCAACTGTAAAATCTGTAAAATGATAGTCTAGAAACTAAAGGTTTGGTTGTCTTCCTCTCAGGCTTCTATGTCTTTTCCCTGGACCTCCTCAATATCCACCTCTTGAACATCAGACTCTAGAGGCCTCATCTTCACTGTCACTTTCCAACCTGGTTGAGGATGGCTCAAATTTGCCCAGATGGCCAACAATTTTTCAACCCTTGTATTGGGTTGAAAAGCGCGCCTGTTGGTGTGTTCCCAAACAAGGACCAGTTGCGCTCTGAGGCGGCTGATGTTGGTGGGATTTGGAGGATGATGGAGGCAACAGGGGAAAGAGCCTCAAATCCACAAAGTCCCTTCCACCAGGTGGCTGATGAGATATTGCATCTCCATCCCAAAGCCCTTGCTTGGAAGTGTACTTCACCAGACTGCCAAGAACCTTGCCCTCATCCAGGCCAAGGTGGCGAGACACGGTAGTGATGACACCGTAGGCCTCGTTGATCTCTGCATCAAACAGGATGTCTTGCCAGCATACTTGGGGTCCAACATGTACGCTGCGGCGTGTATGGGCTTCAGGCAGAAGTCTACACGCTTTTTGATGTTTTTCAGAACTGCCTTTTCCTCTGCTTGGAGCAACAGTGAAGTGGGCAGGCAGTACAGATTTTTTCTCTTACTTCTGCAAGCAGAGTCTGAACATCAGACAGGATGGCATTGTCTCCCTCAATCCGTGCAATGGCTACTGCTATAGGTTTCAGGCTGCTTACCACTCTCTCCCAAAATACATCATCAAGGAGGATTCTCTTGATGAGGCTGTCCATATTGGCATACTGTGAAATGGCCATTTCTTGGAGCGACTCCATCCCCTCCAGGACTGTCAAACATGATGACAACACCACCCCAATAGGTGTTGCTGGGCAGCTTCAGTGTGGTGCTCTTATTCTTCTCACTTTGTTTGGTGAGGTAGATTTCTGCTATAACTTGATGACCCTTCACATACCTAACCATTTCCTTGGCTCTCTTGTAGAGTGCATCCATTGTTTTCAGTGCCATGATGTCCCTGAGAGCAGATTCAATGCATGAGCAGCACAGCCAATGGGTGGGATGTAAGGGCAGGACTCCTCCACTTTAGACCAAGCAGCCTTCATGTTCGCAGCATTGTCTGTCACCAGTGCAAATACCTTCTGTGTAGATAAAGCATGTCTGGTTGAAGGGGTGTATGCTGGGTGAAGAACATTCAGAAATCTCTTTCAAAACACATTGCCTATGAGCATCAGAGGTGAACCAGTTGCATACGCAGCTCAAGCAAGACATTCATCAGCATTTCTCTGACTACGTTCCTCCATTGAGTCAAAAAAACTTCGGATTCCAGGAGTACCATGAGCTGTTGCTATCGATAAGGTGTCTGATTCATCATTTTCACCTCGAATAGAAGTAGAGGGACTTTTGTCAGAGGTTACTTGTTGTGGGCGCTGAGGGAACATTATGCACTTGGCCAGATGGTTCTGCATCTTTGTTGCATTCTTCACGTGATTTGGCACAGTTTTTGCAAATGTACACAGCTTTTCCTTCTACATTAGCTGCAGTGAAATGTCTCCACACATCAGATAGTGCCCTTGGCATTTTCCTGTAAAGATTAGAAAAAATGAAAAAAAGGTTCAGTTATAAGCAAACTTTTTTCATGAAGTTAAGCAAAATTCCCCAAATTCCAGGGCTTAACTTCCCATGGAAAATTTCCGTAAACATTTCGGAAATGTACTGGAAAGTTTCCAACCCTTTGCAACCCTACCATTGAGTCTTGTGCTAGGCTATTAAGTGTCAGGTGGCAAAGTATACCTGTACATTCCTAGTCTTAATGTGTGTGTCGTTATGTCAAGAACATTAATAAAGAGTGTTTATGTGTAACTGATGTAGAATCAGGGAAAGGTCCTACTCTGTTACCAAAGGGAAGGTGAGAGACTAGGCCTAATGACTGTGTAAATAAAAAGGGTGTAGTGCAATGTCTTATGCATGATGTCTATGTCATTGCTTCCCCTTCAGAGGCCAGACAACCTTACCACTGGGGCTGGCCACCCGATAGGGGACAAGCTGAATATAATGACAGCGGGTCCCCGGGGGCCCCTCCTGGTGCAGGACACCCCGTTCATAGACGAGATGGCCCACTTCGACCGCGAGCGCCTCCCAGAGAGGGTGGTGCACGCCAAGGGAGGTGGTGGGTGTCCAGCACTACCAATGGATTTAACAGATTGATTTGGCATTTATGAAATATGCAGTGAACTCCAAAAGTATTGGGAGAGTGACATTTGTTTCGGGCTCTGTACTCCCGCACTTTGAAACGGTACAATGACTGAGGTGAAAGTGCAGCCTCAGCTTTAATTTGAAGGTATACAGCGGGTGAAATAAGTATTGAACACGTCACCATTTTTCTCAGTAAATATATTTCCAAAGGTGCTATTGACATGAAATGTTCACCAGATGTTGGTAACAACATCCATGCATACAAAGAAACCAAAACAAATAAGTTCAGAAATTAAGTTATGTGAAATGACACAGGGAAAAAGTATTGAACACATGAAGAAAGGGAGGTTCAAAAAGGCATGGAAAGCCAAGACAACAGCTGAAAACTATCAGTAATTAAAAAGCAATCCAGCCCCCTGTCATGGCAAATTAATATCAGCTGGTTCAGTTCCAACTGATGGCCTACAAAAAGGTCTCATTGCCAAGGTGTCACACAAGACACATCTCATGATGGGTAAAAGCAAAGAGCTGTCTCAAGACCTTCGCAACCTAATTGTTGCAAAACATAATGATGGCATTGGTTATAGGCGCATTTCTAAGCTTCTGAATGTTCCAGTGAGCACTGTTGGGGCCATAATACAGAAGTGGAGAGACAATAATTTCACCATAAATTTGCCTTTTTGTAGGCCATCAGTTGGGACTGAACCAGCTGATATTAATTTGCACTGACAGGGGGCTGGATTGCTTTTTAATTACTGATAGTTTTCAGCTGTTGTCTTGGCTTTCCATGCCTTTTTGAACCTCCCTTTCTTCATGTGTTCAATACTTTCCCCCTGTGTCATTTCACATTATTACACAACTTAATTTCTGAACATATTTGTTCTGGTTTCTTTGTATGTATGGATTACTTGGGTTGTTACCAACATCTGGTGAAAATGTCATGTCAATAGCACCTTTGGAAATATATTTACTGAGAAAAATGGTGACGTGTTCAATACTTATTTCACCCGCTGTATATCGGGTGAACCGTTTAGACATGACAGCACTTTTTGTACATGGTCCCCCCATTTTAGGGGACCAAAAGTATTCACTTATACGTATGTGTATTACATTTGTCAAAGGTTTAGTATTTGGTCACATATTCCTAGCACGCAGGGATTACATCAAGCGTGTGACTACAAACTCGTTGGATGCATTTGCTGTTTGTTTCAGATTATCTTGTGTTCTATAGAAATGAATGGTAAATAATGTATTGTGGCATTTCGGAGTCAATTTTATTGTAAATAAGAACAGAATATGTTTCTAAACACTTCTACATTCATTTGGATGCTACCATGGTTACGGATAAACGTGACTGAATCGTGAATAATGTTTAGTGAGAACGTTACAGACCGAGATATTTTTGCCTCTAACTTTCTCACTCATCATTATTCAAGATTAATTCAGGATTATCTGTAATCATGGTAGCATCCACACCAATGTAGAAGCGTTTAGAAACATTACATTCTTATTTACCCAAAAAATGACACTGCATTATTTTACAAACAGCAAATGCATCCAGCAAGCTTGTAGAGTCACAAGCTTGATGTAATCATTGTGTGCTAGTCTACTCAGGGCAGAATATTATAGGACCATGCTTGATCATGTGACGGTCTGTGTTGGCCCACTATATAGAAGGGTAAAGTTCACCATGTGTATGGCTTTATAAGTAGGTGTTTACTCACTAACTAGCCTAACTAGCTAGATGTATACACAGTAACTGACCATGTTCTGCCTCTTCCTCCACAGGAGCTTTTGGGTACTTTGAGGTGACACATGACATCTCTCGCTACTGCAAGGCCAAGGTGTTTGAGCACGTGGGCAAGACCACACCTGTCGCCATTCGCTTCTCCACCGTGGGTGAGACGTTAGACTACATTATATTTTAATAGGGTTTTTAATCGCCTATTTTCCTGGTATTTACTCAGAACATAAATGGTGAAATAGTATTTTGAGGATGCTCACTCCGGCTTTTCTATTAAACTGCTACAAACACATATCAGGAGAATCTTGGAGTCAGGTAGCCTAGCGGTTATACGCGTTGGGCCAATAACCAAAACGTTGCTGGTTCGAATCTGTTGACGTGCCCTTGAGCAAGGCTGCCAAAAACCTGGTTGCCTCTGCCAGGAGGCTGAAACTTGGCCTCAAGTGGATCTTCCAGCAAGACAATAACCCCAAGCACATATCAAAAACAAAGAAAAGGTTAATTGGCCACAAAATCAACATTTTGCAATGACCGTCTGTCTCCGGACTTGAAACCCATTTAAAACCTGTGGTTTGAATTGAAGAGAGGGGTCTATAAGCACAGACTAAGGATATCAAGGAACTGGAAGGATTCTGTATGGAGGAGTGGTCCTTCTGTGTTCTCCAACTAGAAATGGCTTAGTGGCGTTATCCTCACAATTGTATTTGTATGAAATAAAACAATATAGCTCAGTGTTTTAATGAATGTATACAGTCATTTTTGTCTTCATATCAAGGGTGCTGATAATTTTGGACCCCACTGTACAGCATCAATACATCATTGAGTAAATACCTGAAAATACGTGTCATAATATATTTTTATTCTGTAAATAATGCTTTGTGTTTAAATTGGTTGTCCATGTGTGAGTTTCATAGCATCCATTTTTTGTCTCGGAACTCATGTAGCTGGGGAATCGGGCTCAGCTGACACAGTGCGAGACCCACGTGGCTTTGCAGTCAAGTTCTACACTGACGAGGGCAATTGGGACCTTACTGGCAACAACACCCCCGTATTCTTTATCAGGGACGCCATGCTGGTGAGTTCAGACGTGTGTGTCAAGATTGCGCCTGGGTGCGCCTTGCCGAGATTCAGTCTTAGGCACATGACGTGGAATACAAGGAATGGAAATGTTAGCTAAACAGACTGCCTACTAGGCTAATACATTAGTTAATCTCCCCGTATGATGTTCAATAACCACCATAATAATGCCACATCTCTCTCTGATTTCCTTTTGTTTGTTCAGTTCCCATCCTTCGTCCACTCTCAGAAGCGCAACCCACAGACTCACCTGAAGGACCCAGACATGGTGTGGGACTTCTGGAGCCTGCGGCCTGAGTGTATGCATCAGGTACTGTATCTGCTCCTCTGTACCCGCCTCCAAACCTGTACACGTGCACGCACGGTAGTTAGAATCAGAAAATGCATTGTACTTTCTGATTTCACCCGTCACCAAGCCAAATTCTAGTAAGAACACGCCATTAACAACTTCAAAGCCACTGTACCTAGAAGTGGTGCTTGCTGCATTTGTTTAAATAGATTATTATATCGTTCTTCTACTTACATGTGTTCATTTATATCTTATTTACTTCTATCTTATTCACAAAATTGCTTATGACTGAATATGTGCCTTTGTTCATAACTTTTGCCTTAATCTCTGTGAAGGTGTCCTTCCTGTTCAGTGACCGCGGTCTGCCCGACGGCTTCCGCCACATGAACGGCTACGGGTCCCACACCTTCAAGCTGGTCAACACAGAGGGTCAGCCCGTCTACTGCAAGTTCCACTACAAGGTCAGAGCACAACTAAAAATGATGTTGTGAACAGGATAGCACAGGACTAGTGGAATTTGCTCAACTTAAATGGATATAGGACTCGACAATACTTAAATAACTGAAGGATGCAAGAGAGTGATGGTGGGAAAGTAAGGAAACGTGGTTAGAAAAGTTGGGGCGGGTCCATAGTAACTCATAGCAACCTTCCTCTCCTCTCAGACCAACCAGGGTATCAAGAACATGAAACCTGAGGACGCCGAGCGCCTGGCCTCCAGCGACCCGGACTACGCCATCCGAGACCTTTACACCTCCATCGCCAACGGCAATTTCCCCTCCTGGTCGTTCTACATCCAGGTCATGACCTTTGACCAGGCCGAGAAGTTCCAGTGGAACCCCTTTGATCTGACCAAGGTACCATAGATACCATTTTAATACTCATAAGCTTCTATTCAATTTTGTGCGGACCCTGACCCTTATAGTAGGTGCATTCCCTAACATTTTATCAATACTTTCCATTGGTTTTTAAAGAATGTGACAGAAATACCTGAAATGTCTTAGCATTGTTGGCCATTTAAACAAGACGTCCCCAAAAAATATTCTGAGTATCCAGACATTTGTAGTACTCTGACCTTTCCACCAGAGGGCGGACTTACTCCACATAACCACCTAAAGATCTGACAGTGGTCGGAGATCTGTTATGTGTCATAACCTTTGTGAATGGTAGTATGATGGGCAACCGACTCAATAGCAGACATTTAGTCAGGATAATCATTAGGTGAAAATAGATGCAGGCTTACATTTTCTATATCATTTTTTCTTTGTCCAAGAATTGCTAGAAATCTCTTGCACATCTATGCAGCTTGGTTGGCCTGAGAGGTAGCAACACTTCTCCTTCTCCGTAGGTGTGGTCTCACAAGGAGTACCCCCTCATTCCCGTGGGCAGGTTGGTGCTCAACAGAAACCCTGCCAACTACTTTGCTGAGATCGAGCAACTGGCCTTTGACCCCAGCAACATGCCCCCTGGCATCGAGCCCAGCCCCGACAAGATGCTGCAGGGGCGTCTGTTCTCCTACCCAGACACACACCGCCACCGGCTGGGAGCCAACTACCTGCAGCTGCCCGTCAACTGCCCCTTCAGGACCCGTGTGTCCAACTACCAGCGAGACGGGCCCATGTGCGTGTCCGACAACCAGGCTGGCGCTCCCAACTACTTCCCCAACAGCTTCAGTGCTCCAGAGACCCAGCGCCAGCACGTGGAGACCAGGTTTAAGGTGTCCCCAGACGTGGGCCGCTACAACAGCGCTGACGACGATAATGTCACACAGGTAATGTATCTATGTAGAGCGCAGTGTGCATATACAGGTAACTGCCAAAATAAAGGAAACACTTGAGTAAATTACAGTTATGGTGGCTCTGTTATGGTGTGGGGTGCATAGGTCCATTCAACGAGGGCAAGGTAAACGTAAGTAAATACACAGCCATTCAGAGTGATCACCTTCAACCTATGGGGAATCATTTCTATCCTGGTGGGAGTGGTTTCTTCCAGGATGGCAATGCCCCAATTCACAGGGCAAGAGGGGGTACTCCTTGAATGGTTTGATGAACGTGAAAACAATGTATGCCATGGCCGTCTCAGTCACCGGATTTCAACCCAATTGAACACTTATGGAAGATTCTGGAGCGGTGCCTGAGACAGCCTTAACCATCAACAAAACACCAAATTATGGAATGTCTTGTGGACGAAAGGTGTTGCATCCCTTCAATAGAGAATCTAATCCAAGGCACATAGAAGCTGTTCTGGCGGCTCGTGGGAGCCCAAGGCCCTATTGAGACAGTTTCTATATTGGGTGTTTCCTTTATTTTGTCAGTTACCTGTATGCAGGGAATATTGGTCAAGTTATTACTAATCTCTAAGGACATATTCATATATGTTCTAAATGGGGGACCCAGTCCGTTATCTTTTATGAACTCTTGGCTTATCTTAACAATAATACTATAAGACAAATTATATATTACTATTATTCAAATGTTTACCTAAAAGAATATATCTGATGAGCCTAATATCAAATTCATGAATTCATACTTGTTTCAAGAGCTTGTTTTGTATCAGAAACCCATAACAGGTAAAATACACAAGTAATGAATAATACAATTAACCAATTAACCAATTAATAAATTAACCAATTTAACCAATGGCTACAGCGGTAATGATAATAGTGGTATCAAATCGATACAGGAGAATGATGAATTAAATCATTAGTTTTGCCGCAAATTACAAGAGAATGATATTCTCAATTTGGATAGAGCAACGTTTACACAATGAAGACTATACTTAAAGGGTAGGCAGCGTAAACATAACCACATCTAACATATGGATTTGCATTAGTATAGAATATGCATCAAAAGTCCCAATGCAATGTTACACCTCACTTTTCTATTTCTCAAGATATTACATAAAACTGATCAGAATGCCAAAGTCATGATGGAACTTTTGGGACCAGAAAAATTGTATTGTGCCGTGTAACATAATATGGAGGACTGGCAAGCCAGCCTATTCCCTATAATGTAAACTCCCAACAAAAATAACTTCAAATGTATAACTACAAATCATTTGCACTTAGATTACAGTTACATTTAGGGCTGTCCCCGACCCAAATAAAATCTTGGTAGACCGAAAGTAATCTGTTCTTTCGACCAAAATGTGTGTTTTTCCATATATAGACGCACTGTGTTTTAATAAACTATATGCATTGAGCTTGTCTGATGCTTTTAACTCACTGTTTGATCAAATAAGACACAAATGACTCAAGAGGGACCAAGAGATCAAGAACAAAATGTAACCCGACCCGACCATCCGCCTCACACTCCAGCTGATTGTGCCTTTACTCTCCTGAAGTTGCCAGTAATAGGCTACACAAGGAAGAAACCTTATGTGTGATAGGCTGACCAAGATTTTTTGGGGGGTTTAAAATAAATGCGCTCTCTCCCGCCAATTCATGCACATTCATTGTGTGAATTGTTTGCATAGATCACTTCCCCATTACATATCACCAGTAGTACATTTACCATTAATTCCTATCATTTGTAATCTACAAAAAGTTTTACATTTTTGTTAATACATTAAATATTTTATTATTCCAGTCTTTCCCCGTTGTTATTGTCGGAGTGGACATATTGTTCGCAGAGACACAACCTATACTACACTTGTGAGAAACAAGTTTTGGTGGATTTATTTTATTCTATTTTACGAGTTGTCAATTTAGTCATTGTGTTTTGTTTGGAGCGCTCCTGTCAATGTTGAGTGAAGACGAGCACTTGATTACATATAGAAGTAGGCCTATAGGCTACCTGGCCTGCACGCAAACGTAGGCATCTTAATGTGCCCATTTGGGGATCTGATAGTATTTCTGATTGGCTTAACGCACCACCAATAATGACCTGTGGAGCTTCTCAAAGTAATGTTTTCTTCACCTCAAACAGCAAACAGTCTGTTTTTACATCCATTGCTCCTCAATGTATTTGAAAGATCTTTACAGCTCTCTGCCTTTCGATAACCACTCAGCGTGAAAGGGAAAAATGTAATGTCTGATCCATAAAATAGGCATCTTATCAGTGCCTAAATTAGACTGAAATAGGTTCCGGTACTCATTTTAGGTGCTGGTACTGTTTATATTTAGGTGCAGGAGCTCCACAATACTTAATAACTAATATTCTGTAAGAGGAACGGGAACTCAAGCAGTAGAACGTTTGAGGTGCCAGTACTCCGCTCCAGTGAGCTCCTTCCCAAGTCAAGCACTGCTTCTTATCCCTTGCACAAATAGACTACAGCGGTTTCTGTACCGAGCTCACTGAAGCGGGAAACTCTGAAGGCCCATGAGTTAAAAGTTAATAGTTTATACGTTTCAAGTTTGTTGCAGACAGGCCATGTGTAGCCAATGTGATTTATAGGATATTGATTTTTATCAGTATATATTCGGTCGACCAAGATTTGTTTTAGTCTGGGACAGCCCTAGATCAGTCAGATGCAAGCCGGTGATCCGCAATCGTTAGAAGGACAATTTATAAGAGGAACAAGTATGTACAACATACTTTTCAACATTTTACGAGGCTCATGTTTGATGTGCTTTAGATTACATCTTGATCCATAGTTGAATGCGTAGGCCTTCTTTCTTAGAAAAAGGCTGGTGGATACTGGAGCATTCCAGCTCTGGCTCTTCCAGGATGCGTAGATTGGGGCCATATCCTGGCCCTGCTGGTCAAGCCTGGCATTTAAAAAAGGGCTCCTCCTGGCCACTGGGATCAAATGTTTGTAAATGTTTATAAAGGATTTGTGTAATTATAAATCAAAAATCTCTACTAACTATAATGCTTATCATGCTTACAAATGTTTATAAATGATTACAAATAATGGAATATTTTTTTATTGATTTGTTTATGAATGCTTATTCATGTTTTGGTTTTGTGTGCGTGACCAGTTGCTTGACCTTGTGTGCGTGTGTGTATTGCAGGTGCGTACCTTCTTCACTGTGGTGCTGAATGAGGAGGAGCGCCAGAGGCTCTGTCGGAACATGGCTGGTGCCCTGAAGGAAGCCCAAGTCTTCATCCAGAAACGCTGGGTGAGTTCTCCTCCTCTTCATCATAACCGTTATCCTTGTTTAATGTACCGTTTATGTTATTTTTATCTTGGTGTTTTTAATCATCACAATCCTCCTCATTACTATTCATATCCATCTCTCCTCCTCCACGCTGTCATCGAAGGTATTCACACCCCGTGACTTTACACATTCTGTTGTTAAAGTGGGATTCAAATTGAGTTAATTGTCTTTTTTTTTGTCAACGATCAACACAAAATACTCTAATGTGGAAGAAAAATCTAACATTTGTAAAAAAAGAAATATGTGTGTGTGTGCGTGTGTGTGTGTGTATATATATACATACACCTTAGCCAAATACATTTAAACTCAGTTTTTCACAATTCCTGACATTTAATCCTAGTAAAAATGCCCTGTCTTAGGTCAGTTAGGATCACCAGTTTATTTTAAGAATGTGAAATGTCACAATAATAGTAGTGAGAATGATTTATTTCAGCTTTTATTTCTAGCATCACATTCCCAGTGGGTCAGAGGTTTACATACAGTAAATTAGTATTTGGTAGCATTGCCTTTAAATTGTTTAACTTGGGTCAAACGTTTCGGGTAGCCTTCCACAAGCTTCCCACAATAAGTTTGGTGAATTTTGGCCCATTCCTCCTGACAGTCAGGTTTGTAGGCCTCCTTGCTCGCACACGCGTTTTCAGTTCTGCACATACATTTTCCTTAAGCCATTTTGCCACAACTTTGGAAGTATGCTTGGGGTCATGGTCCATTTGGAAGACCCATTTGCGACCAAGCTTTAACTTCCTGACTGATGTCTTGAGATGTTGCTTCAATATATCCACATAATTTTCCTTCCTCATGATGCCATCTATTTTGTGAAGTGCACCAGCCCTCCTGCAGCAAAGCACCCCCACACGGTTGGGATGGTGTTCTTTGGCTTGCAAGCCTCCCACTTTTTCCTCCAAACATAACGATGGTCATTATGGCCAAACTGTTCTATTTTTGTTTCATCATGCCAGAGGATATTTTTCCAAAAAGTACGATCTTTGTCCCCATGTGAAGTTGCAAACCATAGTCTGGCAGTGGCTTCTTCCTTGCTGAGCGGCCTTTAAGGTTATGTTGATATAGGACTTGTTTTACTGTGGATATTTAACATGTTTCCTCCAGCATCTTCACAAGCTCCTTTGCTGTTGTTCTGGGATTGATTTGCACTTTTCTCTAGGAGACAGAACACGTCTCCTTCCTGAGCGGTATGATGGCTGCTTGGTCCCATGGTGTTTATACTTGCGTACTATTGTTTGTACAGATGAACGTGGTATCTTCAGGCGTTTGGAAATTGCTCCCAAGGATGAACTAGACTTGTGGAGGTCTACAATATTTCTTTGGAGGTCTTGGATGATTTCTTTTGATTTGTCCATGATGTCGAGCAAAGAGGCACTGAGTTTGAAGGTAGGCCTTGAAATACATCCACAGGTACACCTCCAATTGACTCAAATTATGTCAATTAGCCTATCAGAAGCTTCTAAAGCCATGACATAATTTTCTGGAATTTTCCAAGCTGTTTAAAGGCAACTTAGTGTATGTAAACTTCTGACCCACTGGAATTGCCCATTATTATTTACAAAATTCTTCAAGCTCCGTCAAATTGGTTGTTGGTCGTTGCTAGACAACCATTTTCAGGTCTTCCCATAGATCTTCAAACAGATTTAAGTCAAAACTGTAACTCGGCTACTCAGGAAAATTCACTGTCTTTTTGTTAAGCAACTCCAGTGTAGATCTGTCCTTGTGTTTTAGGTTATTGTCCTGCTGAAAGGTGAATTCATCTCTTAGTGTCTGGTGGAAAGCAGACTGGATCAGGTTTTTCTCTAGGATTTTGCCTGTGCTTAGATTCATTCTGTTTCTTTTTAATCCTGAAAAACTCCCCAGTCCTTAACGATGACAAGCATACTCATAACATGATGCAGCCAACCCTATGCTTGAAAATAAGGATAGTGGTACTCAGTAATGTGTTGTATGTATGAGGCAAATCCAATTACACTTTGTATGCAGGACAAAAGGTTAATTGCTTTGCCACATCTTTTGCAGTATTACTTTAGTGCCTTCTTGCAAACAGGATGCATGTGTTGGAATGTTTGTATTCTTTACAGGATTCTGTTTCACTCTTGTCAATAAGATTAGTATTGTGGAGTACCTACAATGTTGTTAATCCATCCTCAGTGTTATGGTATCACAACCATTAAACTCTGTAACTGTTGACATTGGCCTCATGGTGAAATCCCTGAGCGGTTTCCTTCCTCTCTGGCAACTGAGTTAGGAAGGACGCCTGTATCTTTGTAGTGACTGGGTGTATTGATACACCATCCAAAGTGTAATTAATAACTTCACCATGCTCAAAGGGATATTCAATGTCTGTTTTTTTTATTTAATTATTTTTACCCATCTACCATTAGGTGTCCTTCTTTGCGAGGCATTGCAAAACCTCCCTGGTCTTTGTGGTTCAATCTGTGTTTGAAATTCGCTGCTCGACCCTAGGGACCTTACAGAGAGTGTTATGTGTGGGATACAGAGATGAGTCATTTAAAAACTCAAGTTAAACAATATTATTGCACAGAGTGAGTCCATGCAACTAATTATGCGACTTGTTAAACACATTTTTACTCCTGAACTTATTTAGTCTTGCCGTAACCAACGGGTTGAATACTTATTGACTCAAAACATTTCAGCTTTTCATTTTTTATTAATTTGTAAATATTTAGAAAAACAATTCAATTTTGACATTATGGGGTATGTGTAGGCCAGTGGAAAACAATCTCACTTTAAATTCAGGTTGTATAATACAACAACATGTGGAAAAGGTCAAGGGGTGTGAATACTTTCTGAAGGCACTGTATATTTCCCAGGCATCATCTTCCTCACTACCACGAAGGTCATCTTTGCAATGCAATGTTGTATAATGTATCTATTTTACTTCCATGGCTATCAACACTGTTCGGACCCTCTCTCCCTGCTCTTACGTCCTGTTTTTCCAGGTTCAGAACCTGATGGCTGTGCATGCAGACTATGGAAACAGGGTTCAGGCCCTACTCAACAACACTGAGCCCACCAAGGTAAGTCCATTCATTCTTGTCAAAGGACGCTAAAGCTTATGTCAATTTTAAAAGGGTATTTTCCTATTTCAATCAATGTTTCTATTTCAATATAGTTAAAATAGGAAAGGCACTCGCATATCTGAGACGGCTCGTTGCAGATGCGTGGGAATAGTTTTACATTTATATATATATTAGATATATATTTTTACATCAAACTTTTTGTGAACTTTTTTTCTCATTTAGTATGTATTTGTTGTAACCGTTTCTCTCTGAACGCCTCGTAAACAGGATCGTGTTTTACTGGTTTTATGCCCACATCTATTCAAATGAAATGAAGCTCCAACTTATTTCTCTCTCTCTTTGTCTCCTTCCCACCTCCTCTCTCCCAGGACACTGTGAGAGTGTACACCCGTGGAGGTGCTTCTACCATCGCTGCCTCCTCCAAGATGTGATGCCTTAACTTCCACCTGGGGGCAGTTCCACCTGTTGCACTTACCATCCTCTATAGAAGATCTTACGACCAACCGTCCGTATATGCTGATAGCTAATTAAATGTCAAACTATCATGATTGCTTTTGTAATTCCTCAGGCTACTTACTGCACAGATGACTAGAGAGACTGCATTGTTGTCATTTCTTACATGTAGTTTTCCTTTCCTTGTTGCGTTAGTGCACACAGAAATGAATAAAGTCAGACTGCAGCCCTATGGGAGAAGATCTGTCCCCACATCAGTCAAATGCACAGATGCTATCTAAAATGCCATGCATTTATTCAGTTTATAGTATAATTTTCAATCTCTTTTCCAATTTGCTTATTGTTTGTGTCCATTCCTCATGTATGCCCTGATAGCTTAATAAGTAGTATGTGTTAGCTAGCCTAAATGCTAAATATGCACGAAAGTTAAACAAACCACCAATGTTTTCAAATAAGATTCATAATTATTTTTGACATTATGTAGCTGTTTAAACTTCTGAGTTGTCTTTTAAACACGTTTCAGGGCTTAGTCCTGCACTATATGTCTTGGTTATATTAGAAATGGTTTTAGGCCATCGATCGGTGTGATTCAGTCATGAATGAAGTCATCGTCCTCGCAGCCAAACAAACACAGCAGTGCCTTTTGGTTTAGACACAAATTCCTAATACTAGAGTCACCATGGCAGGATCAGTGCTTTACTTTCGCTAATAAATCAAAAGGTAATACAATGTGTGGTTTTGGTGTGTCTGGTTTAAAGCAGGCTGAACTTAACTCCAGGGTTTGCAGGCTTTTGTTATAGCCCAGGACTACACTTGAATCTATTCATAATGCCCTTGATTAGTTGATAGCTGGAATAAAAGCCTGCACACCCTGGGATTGAATAACCCTAGTGTTTTGTAAATACATAATACATTGAGAATTTTTATGGGGTTGTCATCTGTGCTGCTGTTCAAGCCGTGAATGGAGGTTTGTCCTTTGGCGTGAATGGTGGTTTGTTCTTTGGCGTGAATGGTGCTTTGTCCTTTGGCGGTCCCAGAATTTCAACAAGACATTCAGTTCCATTAGAATTACAAATGCAAACAGACACAGCAGAGTGGTTAAGACATTAAAGTAAGCATACTAGACACTCAACAGACAGAGCTAAAGACCTTACAGTAAGCATACTAGACACTCAACAGACAGAGCTACGGGTAAACACTTTGACAATGACTGATTTCAACTGTACAAAAAATGTCAAGCCAGGTTCACACTTAGTTCATCAATTAATTTTCAACTGCATGCCTACATTGTCTGAATAGTGAGTAGGTAGGTAGCTAGCATTTTCTTCACACAGTGTTACCAGTTGATAATATTTTATAGATCATGTGGGTGAATGAGAACTTTATTATGCTGTATATTTCCCACACTTTGCTTTATAATGTACTTGTTTAAACTGTATCAATGAATCATAAACATCATCTCAATTCATGAAAGCCACGGTATCAAAATCATTTCAAATACTTGATCTGTGAGCGTTTGAGCTTGCCTAACCCAACGTAGCAGGCGTAAAAGGAGAGATTACCTGTTGTTGTTTAATTATATCACGGGTCCCTGTCGCATTTAGGAGATCTGACATTTATTGATGTGGTATATCATTTAGCAACGGTTTGAATTGCTCGAGTTAATAAATCATAATTCATAACAACAATCTTGCCTTCCTAAGAATGTAAATCGACTCCCCCAATTAATAGATTATTAATTAGTGAATTATTGTTTCTATATACTTGTCCGCGATGGTCGGCCCGTAGCCTTGCGCTCTATCTTCATATAATTGGGCTGCTCCGGCAGAAGCTTGAAGGTTCGTCACCTACCGCGGACAAGCTCGCTCCAACTGTTTCATACAATTCTTACATATAGAAATGATTAAAAGCTCATTTATTTATATTTTATTTCACACCATTACAAGGGCATGTTTTTAACTCACCTGGCATCTTCGAAATGTTCCACAGTTGTGCATGAGAGGGGAGAGGGCTTCTGGGAATCAAAACGTACACATTTACTGGAAACTGTGTTTATGAAGGCATCCTTCGCCACTCCCCCTCTTGTTATTTAACCTGATCTATGCCACCATCTCTCACAAAATAAACGTATCTAAGGAGAGCATGGTTACTAACACAAATAATTACTAACACAAATAACAATAACTGCCCCGTGTTCATCAACGTGAATATCGACTGTACCACTTCAGCATGCTTTTGGGGCATAATCGATGCCAAGCAGGGCTACATGTCAGAAAGTTGAGGATTCACCGACCACCACGGACCAGAATTATTTTTCACCATCAAATATGGTAGTGAGAGGAAGTCCAGAGGGAGAGAATGAAACTGGGCCGAAATTCCTCTAATTTTCTCATTGATGAAACATCTGATCTCAATACGTTTTTCTGTTCCCAAAACTAAAATATGTTACGAACACAGTGAACAAACGTTTATAGGATTGACGCTTTGCAATTATTATTATTATTATTAAATGCGTAGTTTGTGCACAAGCGCAGTTCACAGGGAGGCGTTCCCTGACGGAAACATGCAAATATATGCTACAACGCGCCAATAGGATCTCGCTATCTTGTGCTTGGCTTTTCCCACCTCCTTACTTGTTCCGCCCACTATGCTTCATTTGCTCCCACTGTAAACGACACAGATGAACTATCTTGGGAGGGAGGGCTGGATGGATAGGATACTTTATTAATCCTCTAGGGGAAATTTCTTCGCCAAGAAACTACGAAAAAACACAGGAAAGGTGCAAAATGCCAGAACGAAAATATACATAAGACAGATACATGATACATAGTGCGGCTGTATGAAAAAGTATAACAATTCAAGAAGTCTGGAGTGCAAAAAGCTATAAAAAGACATTGCATAGTATGGGTGGATGGCTGAATATGTAATAAAATGATAGCCCAGTCCCTCCCAGCTGCAGTCAGAGCAGGAGATGTTCACCCCTCCGCGTCCAGACTGCAAATGAATCGCGCATGCGGGAAGCCGCCGCTGGCTGATCCCGCCCGGGAGGTAAATCTAATTTAGGGTGTTTTTTTTCACTTTTTGTCTCTCCCACGACGTTATTCCTCTCTCCTGCAGCGTCTTAGCTACTTTCCTTACTGAGGAGTTGGCAACACTAGAGGGGCGGAGGTTTCCGGGAAAGTACACATTTACTGGAAACAGTGCTTAGTGCGTCACTCCCCCTCCAATATAACCTCCACCTCTCCTCACAAAATAAACTTATCTTCGGCTCTCTCTCTTTTTCGTTTGCAGGATAAGCTTTGTGTATTTTTTTTTAAACACTAAGCTAAATAAGTAGCTATATTCGCTTGCCATGGATCAGCCACCATCGTACCAGCCAGAGTTAGTCCCAATGAAAGGAAATAAGTACGTGCGTCTTGAAGATCCTCAGGGAGCGCCTATGTTCGGCCATACGGTCGTCGTGGGAAAACCCCAGCATGTTGTGCCTCAGCCCAGGGATCACATTATCTGGTCACTTTGCAGCCTCGTTTACGGAAACCCGTTATGTCTCGGACTGATAGCGGTGTATTTCTCCATAAAGGTGTGTTGGAATTCTCTTTATATTACTTATTATAGCAATTCTGGTGTGGGTGCTTTTATTGTCTGGATTTAGAAATTGAACAAGTTACTAGTAGGCGACCCACTTTGAACTATGGAAGTGTTTTGTTTGCTTGTTATCACAATGTTATAAAACATGTGTAGCCTATACCTCCTCTATAGGCTATATAGAGCTGACCTCCACAATAAGTGTATTAAGGAGTATTAAACCACTGAGATGACATTACTGCCATCCTCCCATTAGTGTGAAATGTCATGTTATGTTGTGTGCATGTTGTTTACTAGTATGTATAGCAACATAAACACAGTCAGAAACATATGAATGATTCTATAATATAAATATAAATGATTCTACATTTTGTTTTCCAGTCCAGAGATAGGAAGATGGTTGGAGACTTGGAGGGAGCAAGACAACATGGGAAGACTGCATGCTGCTTTAATACTGTGATCCTGACCCTGGTAATCCTCGGGCTGCTCTTCCTCTTCATCATCTATGGTATCCTCATCTATCAAGTCTCACCATGAGTTGTCCCAGTCTTTCCAGATGTTACACACCTCTCTAGGATTGTGTCTGGATACATTTCAGCTCATCTCTTAAAACACACACACCACAGAAGTTCCTTCAGCACTGTGTACCAGATCTTATTGGCACTTGTTTAGTTTTGTGTTTTGAGAGATGCAAGATTATTCTGTTGAAGTTATATTCAAATGTAATTTTTTTATTAATAAATATTTTTTTGTAAATGCATTACATTTGAGTTTTAATATCTGTTAATGGATGTTACCATTTCTGTTTGACTCTTCCCATAAAGACATACACTCACTTAACAAGTCACAGACAGAAAACAATTCCCATGGCTTTGTATCTACTTGGCAGAGACGGCATAATAGAACTTGACTGTTTACTGAATCTGAGAGGGCCATGAACATACATACTCCGACATGGCTTGTCTTTCTACTTTGTTGTCGCTCTCCAACAATGTTTAAGGCACAATATGTACTATTTATGGTTGCTAAGATTATTTGTCCTTGTGTGATATAAACATGTAGGAATTAGAACTTTATCAACCCCAAGAATGAACAATGTTAGGTATTTTTACTCATTACTCCGATACAAATTGTAAACAGATGTTGTAAAAGCAATGTAAACAGTCCAGGCCTGGTTTTCCAGAGACAAGCTATGTCACCAGGAATCCACTCATTCCGATGAAACAAAAATATAACTGTTTGGCCATAATCTTCTAATCGTTATGTTTGGAGGAAAAAGGCAGATGCTTGCAAGCCGAAGAACACCATCCCAACCGTGAAGCACAGGGGTGGCAGCATCATGTTGTGGGGGTGCTTTGCTGCAGGAGGGACTGGTGCACTTCTCAAAATAGATGGCAGCATGAGGAAGGAAAATTATGTGGATATATTGAAGCAACATCTCAAGACATCAATCATAAAGTTAAAGCTTGGTCGCAAATGGGTCTTCCAAATGGACAATGACCCCAAGCATACTTCCAAAGTTGTGGCAAAATGGCTTAAGGACAACAAATCCAAGGTATTGGAGTGGCCATACAAAGCACTGACCTCAATCCTATAGAAAATCTGTGGGCAGAACTGAAAAAGTGTATGCGAGCAAGGAGGCCTACAAACCTGACTGTCAGGAGGAATGGGCCAAAATTCACCCATCTTATTGTGGGGATCTTGTGGAAGGCTACCCGAAACGTTTGACCCAAGTTAAACAATTTAAAGGCAATGCTACCAAATACTAATTTAGTGTATGTAAACTTCTGACCCACTGGGAATGTGATGAAAGAAATAAAAGGACATATGATGTCGTTGTTTTGTTAGCTATCTTTCATGGATAAAAAAATCACAATGCATGCAATCATTATGTAACGTTTGTTCCACAACATATTGGTGTGGTTAAAAAGTTTGAAATGTGTAATTGACCAAGCTACAGCAACTACAGCGGCAGGTAGCCTAGAGGAGGGCGTTGACCGGAAACCAAAAGACTGCTGCTTCGAATCCCCGAGCCGACTAGGTAAAATATCTGTCTATGAGCCCTTGGGCAAGGCACTTACCCTTAATTGCGCCTGTTAGTCGCTCTGATTAATAGTCTGCTGAATGTTACAATGTAAACAACAACACTGTTGAGTAGAGCGTCATGACAATATATTTAACTGCTGAAAAGTGTTGCCTTTGTTCACCTTCAACACATTTTGTTCCAAGTTAAGTAACAGATTGTAAACAATTGTAAACGATTGCAAAATAACTATAATATGTGTGTAATAATAATTAATGTTAATATATTAATGTTAATATAATAATATCATATATGTGTGCAACATAGAGTAGTGTTGCAATGGCAGGTCGTCATTTTTTTTTTCCAATCCAGATTAACTAGTTAAGTAAATTAATAACAAGGGAAAATAAAAATAAAAAGGTAGTATATACATATAGGCTACTACTAGTCTTTTTCATTTGAAGACACTGCCACCTGGTGGTTTCTGTCTGAGTTGTGAGGTCAACGAGTCTAACGATCCAACTGTGTGTGTGTGTGTTTTGTGTGTGTGTGTGTGTGTGTGTGTGTGTGTTTTGTGTCTGCCTTTGTATAAGTGTGTTTAAGAATTAATTTTAATGGAAAGTGGGATTTCAGCCCTGATGCGTATGAATGAGTGAATATCAGTGACTATGTTCCCTCCTCTTTCTTGTGATATTTCTGGACTCCCGAGTGGCGCAGCGGTCCCCAGCCCGACCCACGTCCGCTCCGTGTGTGTTTGTATGTGTGTGTGCCAATCAGGGATCGTCATGGCCAATTATGTCTCCAGCTGGAGGGACCACCGGCGCTTTGCTCTGACCACGCTGAGGAACTTTGGTCTTGGCAAACACTCCATGGAAGAGCACATCCTAGAGGAGGTGTCCCACATCTGCACTGAGCTGGACAGCAGTGCTGGTACAGTCCCACACACCCAACGTCCTAGTAATCACAGTCATCACCGTACATATTCATGTCATTATCGGCACTTCGTATCCACCCCAAAGATCCTCACATACTGTATCAAATAGTTACACTATTAACCCCTGAACGGTCCATAGGGCATCTCCTGTTTCTGTAGCATTAAGCATCTTGATGTACAAGTACAACCCTGGATAGGACACTAGTCTGTTGCAGGGTTTTACCCTGAATCCATCTGCCAACCAGAGATGCATGGTATGACTTCCGTAAATGGGGCAAACATTTTCATTTAGCTAGTGGAAGAGGAGGAAGTACTCTACAGGATGGAGCAGGATGGAATGAAGAATTCAATTCAGAGGCCTTTGGTGTGTGTGTGTGTGTGTGTGTGTGTGTTGATGCTGATGGAGGCTCCACATTTAATGACACTCAGATGGTGTCTCTACTACTTGATCTGTTCATGGCTGGGACAGAAACGACTTCCAACACCCTCCGCTCTGCTATGCTACACCTGATGACCAACCAACATGTACAGGATGAGGAAATATACACACGGACATACATTTCATTCAATTCGATGGCGTTTGTAGCCAATGTGTCCACATTCAAGGTAAACACTGCATATGTCGGCTCAATAGGAAATTTGCTTTAAATATTAAATGTTCTACAAAACTTGACTGAATTGAATGCCGGACAAAGAGTGTGTGTTTGTCCCAGATCGCTGTCATCGAGAGATCGCAGAGGTTCTTGAGGGACGTGCAGACGCTTCGTTTGAGGACAGACATGCCATGCCGTATTTTCAAGCCACGATCCACGAGGCACAGCGCATGAGTGACACCGTTCCTCTTAGCGTGTTCCATACGGTCTGCAGCGACACGCAACTACACAGCTACCAGCTGCCCCAGGTGAGCTTTACCATGACGACTGATATGCTGCCTGTTGGTGACCTTAGAACTATAAAGGTCTCAATGGCTAGAGGGAGTGATGTGATGAGTGTACCTCTCCACCTCTCCTTCTCACCCTTAATCCCTCTCTCCCTCGTCTGTTCCAGGGCACGATGGTGATTCCTAACCTGTCTTCGGTGCTGCATGAAGAGAGCCAGTCAGTGCAGGCGGTTATTGCTATCTGCCTCCTAGGTAGCATAATGCTTCTAAATGTTTTTCCCTTTACCAAACTGATTCTTGTCCTCAGATCAATAATAACCACTCAGATTTAAGCAATTTACAGGGAGACCTCTAAAGTCTCTTCTCCTGAAAGCTCCAATGCCAGATCCATGAAGAAATCCCTCCTCGGCACTGGGGACATTAGAGTGTGGGTGTCCATTGGTCACGCCTTTCAAAGTTTGCTGCATTATGGGATACAAATTTTCCGACTTGCGCCTACATGTTGACTGCATGAACTTTAAAACAGCCCTGTGTTCCAACTGCAGTCTACTCAAATGTTCTGCAGTGGCTCCTCACCAGCTGCAACGTGCAGCCATCGTCTGATTTGTGGGAGGCAGGATTTGTCAACCAATCGACCACTTCAGGCATCAGTGTCCTAGTATCCAACTGGGACAGGGGCTGGGATTCAATCCAAAAAGCTAGCTGGCTTCCCTCTATACGTTATGACTCCCCAAGACCAAGATTAGTGACCACAAGTATAGACAATATAGTACTAGCTCTACCTATCCCATAGAGAATGGTAGAGATATCATCTTTATATACACTAAGTATACAAAACTTTAAGAACACCTGGTCTTTCCATGACATAGACTTACCAGGTCATCCCAGGTGAAAGCTATGATTCCTTATTAACGTCACTTGTTATATCCACTTCAATCAGTGTAGATGAAGGGAAGGATACAGGTTAAATAAGGACTTTTAAGACAATTGAGACACAGATTGCATATGTGTGCCATTCAGAGAGTGAATGTGCCTTTGAACGGGGTACGGTAGTAGTTGCCAGGCGCACCAGTAAGTGTCAAGAACTGCCACGCTGCTGGGTTTTTCCCGCTCAACAGTTTCAAGTGTGTATCAAGAATGGTCCACCACCCAAAGGACTTCCAGCCATATCTCAATATTAGGAAGGTGTTCCTAATGGTTGGTATACTCAGTGTATGTCCCATTATGGCGTCTGTGAGCAGGCAGTGACATTGAGGCAATCTACATTTTGAAAAAGAGTTGGCAAACAATCTGAAAAGGTACATACTGCCACCTAGAGTGTGTTGTTAGAACAGGTATAAAGCCAAGGTTGGCGATTTACTGCCACCTACAGTTATGGAATGTTTGCTCACCAGTATTTATACCTTCCTCCATGCGGAGTCTCCTCCTTACACATCTGGACAGCCACTACATCTCTGTTGCTAGACATGACTTTAGTGATGACTGTTCTTTCTCACTTTGTCTGACCTGCCCTCGGACCAAATTCCTCACTCCTCCCCAACTCACGGTACTCCTAATGACTGGAACCAGACTATGGCCCTGGAACCAGACTATGACCCTCTCCATAGGATAAACGGTCATTCCCTTTCGTGTTGTTGTCATGGCGAGCAGAGGGAGACAGGTTTTGGGGTCACATCCACTTGAATGTCCTTCATACGAGGGACATCCACCAGCCAAGACTCCTACTGAGAAAAGGAGGAAAATATGATATAGTATGATTTATATTAATACATTTTACCCCAAAGCGACTTGCAGCTAACATATATAGTTATGTATGTGATCTATGTAAATAAAGGAATATAACACAGCTGTAAAACTGTGAAGGACTATACGGTGGAGGTCTACCCATTTCCCAGGAGCATATTAAAAAGTGGATTTGGGTACAGTGTTTATTTCCCCCTAATATCTTTGAAGATTATACCTAAAATAATTAGGCCTACTTCTTTCTACTGCTGATATGAGACCAGAAGGGTAAAACATTGCAGATATAAATGCAATATATAGAGTAGAAAGGATTGCCTGCACTCCAAAGAAGAAACATCTGTTCTACATGATCTATTTCTATCTGAACGTTACACCTCAATCAAGCTTGTTAATTGATCGTTAAGTCTTGTTTGGCTTCAGGTGGGAGTCAGGTAAAGGGTCATTAGTGGCCTATATAAGCCTCTTACAGGCCATGAAAAGACATTCATTGTTGATAACAAGACTATTGTTGTTATCATCATGGGGGCTGTGAGAGGATTGCTGCTCTTTGTGATGACTTTTGGGGTCTTTGAAGGTTGGTTCATTAATGTTTTACACCCTGGTTTTATTAGGATTGAAGGAGTTTATTTGGGAAATATGCTTAACTTTGTAAGTAGGAGTTTCAAATGTGACTTTCTTCCACGTTAGTGAACTTTGTTTTTCTGTCAACTCTTTCTCCTCAGTTTGTTGTTCCCCTGTTGGCAAGTCCCAGACGCTAGATCGAGTTTCTCTACAGAGGAGATTTAGAGGTAAGCTTGGAGTTGTGTTCTTCTCTCTACATGGTGCTGTGTTTCCGTTACTCTGATGTTTAAATAATGACTGACCAGTGGATCTTTTAGTTTCAACATTTCTAGCCAGGAATTGTCAGATCTGTTTTCATAATTTGCTTTAATACTTGAATCTATTTTTTTCAGATCTAGCATCAAATGACATCTCCATTGCGCATGCCTTTGCCTGGCTTGGATCCATAGGGTCTGATGCTAAATCAGCCAGTGAAGGTAAGGCCTGTAACATACTCTTATAACTGTGCTGGTTTACATGTGGTCTTATGTTGCAGAACATTTCAATGGAAATATAGCACAGATGTGCTTCTGTAAAATTCCCAACTGTTCTTGTCTATTCTCTAGAGTATTTGGAGACCAATGAAGTAGAGACCCAGGACTCTCCAAACTATGGTCAATCTCTGGCAAATGATGACCTGGCTTCTGAGAAAATGAGGCATTTAACCGGCCTGTCTGACGACGCCACCACCGGCCTGTCTGACGACGCCACCACCGGCCTGTCTGACGACGCCACCACCGGCCTGTCTGACGACGCCACCACCGGCCTGTCTGACGACGCCACCACCGGCCTGTCTGACGACGCCACCACCGGCCTGTCTGACGACGCCACCACCGGCCTGTCTGACGACGCCACCACCGGCCTGTCTGACGACGCCACCACCGGCCTGTCTGACGACGCCACCACCGGCCTGTCTGACGACGCCACCACCGGCCTGTCTGACGACGCCACCACCGGCCTGTCTGACGACGCCACCACCGGCCTGTCTGACGACGCCACCACCGGCCTGTCTGACGACGCCACCACCGGCCTGTCTGACGACGCCACCACCGGCCTGTCTGACGACGCCACCACCGGCCTGTCTGACGACGCCACCACCGGCCTGTCTGACGACGCCACCACCGGCCTGTCTGACGACGCCACCACCGGCCTGTCTGACGACGCCACCACCGGCCTGTCTGACGACGCCACCACCGGCCTGTCTGACGACGCCACCACCGGCCTGTCTGACGACGCCACCACCGGCCTGTCTGACGACGCCACCACCGGCCTGTCTGACGACGCCACCACCGGCCTGTCTGACGACGCCACCACCGGCCTGTCTGACGACGCCACCACCGGCCTGTCTGACGACGCCACCACCGGCCTGTCTGACGACGCCACCACCGGCCTGTCTGACGACGCCACCACCGGCCTGTCTGACGACGCCACCACCGGCCTGTCTGACGACGCCACCACCGGCCTGTCTGACGACGCCACCACCGGCCTGTCTGACGACGCCACCACCGGCCTGTCTGACGACGCCACCACCGGCCTGTCTGACGACGCCACCACCGGCCTGTCTGACGACGCCACCACCGGCCTGTCTGACGACGCCACCACCGGCCTGTCTGACGACGCCACCACCGGCCTGTCTGACGACGCCACCACCGGCCTGTCTGACGACGCCACCACCGGCCTGTCTGACGACGCCACCACCGGCCTGTCTGACGACGCCACCACCGGCCTGTCTGACGACGCCACCACCGGCCTGTCCGACTGAGGCAACAACTATTAACAACCGGCTATGGTACGAATTCCTCAGCTCTCAAGGTCTCCAAATCAAGTGGGCAATATTCTGTAGACCATGCAATTGATGAACAATTCCCCTCTGCACATGGGACCCCATTGGCCACAAACATGGATTTCTGAAGCGGCATCTTGTGCTTAGGAGCCATGCAAGAATTAATGTGTTCTGTAGTCCAGGTTGTGTGCCTCTGCATTTGCTTGTTTTGCCTGTAAATTAAACTTTGACTTTAATACTTTTGTCAGTTTTGTTTATACTTTGACTTGAGTAACTGAGGTGGTGTAAATGCTTTGGCAACAGCATTATTACATTGACACCTTTGGGTTTAAACGGGTTAAATGCTAGGTGTTACCATTTGACATTAAGTGAAATCTGCTGTGTAGGTCAATGTATGCTAGTAGCATCCTACTTTTAGAATCTAATATGTCCTAGGCCAAGCTAACATTATTGTTACTGGGTTTGGGGGTGGGACATGTCAATGAGGCTGTTGCGGAATCCAGTGTAATGGTGTCCATGCTTAATATCAGCCAACTGTCACGGATGTCAACAAATGTATACACACAGCAGAGTATAAATTACTAGACCTGAATCTCCTAACTGACATTTGATTTACTATTAGTAAATGCTTACATGTGAAATCCAGCTCGTTTGATTAGCTTTTTCGGGGCTTGTGTTTTTCAGAATCTAATTTTATTTGTCACATGCGTTGAATACAACCGGTGTAGACCTTACAGTGAAATGCTTAACTACAAGCCCTTAACTAACAATGCTTTTAGAAGTAACATTAGACGGCAGCAGTAAAATAACAGTAGCAAGGCTATATACAGGGGTACGGGTTAGTCGCGGTAGTTAGTGACTATGCAGAGTAGCAGCAGTGTATAAGAGGGGTCTGGTGGCTTGAGGTAGTAACCTGGAATGCATTTCAATTAACAGGTGTACCTTAATTTGTGGAATTTCTTTCCGTGATTCGATTGAGTCAGTTGTTGTGACAAGGTAGGGGTGGTATACAGAAGATAGCCCTATTGGGTAAAAGACCAAGTCCACATGTCAACAGCTCAAATAAGCAAAGAGAAACAGGGCATTACTTTAAGACATGAAGGTCAGCCAATCCGGAACTTTGAAAGTTTCTTCAAGTGCAGTCGCAAAAACCAAGCGCTATGATGAAGCTGGCTCTTGAGGACCGCCACAGGAAAGGGAGACCAGAGTTACCTCTGCTGCAGAGGATAAGTTCATTGGTTACCAGATTCATTAATTGCAGGTGAAATACATTTTTCAGAGTTCAAGCAACACACATCTCAACATCAACTGTTCAGAGTAGACTGCGCGAATCAGCCCTTCATGGTCGAATTGCTGCAAAGAAACCCCTACAAAGGGACACTTAAGAAGAAACTTGCTTGGGCCAAGAAACACTATCAATGGACTTTAGACTGGTGGAAATCTGTACTTTGGTCTGACAAGTCCAAATTTGGACCTCCAATACCTTCCATGTTGCCATGTATTTTGCTCCTGGCTATCTTCATGGGCCTTAAGCAAGTAGCTTGCATTTTTCCAATCCCTTAGTCCTTTATTCAATATGAAATCTCTCTGAGAAAACATTTTGCAGCAGAAGCAGAACAAACTATCATTCTTTTTTGAGTACATTAGCCAGATTCTTTTGATTTTTTTCCCTCCATTGACTAAGACTATTGAAATAGTCATGCTGACACCTTCTCCCGTCTTTTTGTTTCAGAAACGTGAAACTGTTTTTCATTTGATACAGTCCTCTGAGGACATACTCTGTTCTTACCTTATCAGTTAAAACAGATGGCCAGTCAGTAGGGTCAATTGGTGCAGCCTTTTTGTAGATGCCTGATGCTACATCGCTGGGCTGTGCTGAGGTATAGGGGACAGGAGCACTTGATGCTGCATCGCTGAGGCAGAGGGGACAGGAGCACTTGATGCTGCATCGCTGAGGTAGAGGGGACAGGAGCACTTGATGCTGCATCGCTGTGCTGTGCTGAGGTAGAGGGGACAGGAGCACTTGATGCTGAGGTAGAGGGGACAGGAGCACTTGATGCTGCATCGCTGGGCTGTGCTGAGGTAGAGGGGACAGGAGCACTTGATGCTGAGGTAGAGGGGACAGGGGCACTTGATGCTGTGCTGTGCTGAGGTAGAGGGGACAGGAGCACTTGATGCTGAGGTAGAGGGGACAGGAGCACTTGATGCTGTGCTGTGCTGAGGTAGAGGGGACAGGAGCACTTGATGCTGAGGTAGAGGGGACAGGAGCACTTGATGCTGCATCGCTGAGGTAGAGGGGACAGGAGCACTTGATGCTGTGCTGTGCTGAGGTAGAGGGGACAGGAGCACTTGATGCTGAGGTAGAGGGGACAGGAGCACTTGATGTTGAGGTAGAGGGGACAGGAGCACTTGATGCTGAGGCAGAGGGGACAGGAGCACTTGGAGTATATGTGACCATTGCGTGTTACATTATATTAATAAAAAAGCTACTTATGGTGAACCTATACAATAATAGCACCTAAGACACGTTATAGCCTAAACACAAATAGCAAGAGTAATTACACCTAGCATTCATGCACAAAACATGTATTCAATGAGCACTTCTCTAGCATGCTATTTGCTATAATACATACGTATAAGACAAATCAATAATGAAAATGCAAAGGCTTACAACTATTAATTACAAAAGAGGATGGGAAAGGAAAAGCATTTTAACTGACTTTTACAAGCAGGGCTAACTTTGGCTAACTAGACTAGCTAAGATGTCAATAAAATGTAGTTTCTTGAGGCAGACAGTGGATGGTTCGTGCAGCACACATGAAAGAAAAAGTGTATTTCTCAAAATCATGTTATAGGTTAGGTTATTCCCCAAACACCTGAATAGTCTTTCCAACATTCCCTAATGAATTTAAGGTAGAAGTAACTGACATTAACTCTAGCTAGCTAGCTATTTAAATTAGCGAACGTTACTAGTATCATCCAAAGTAAACTAGCTAGTAGTAGGCTGGACACATTACATTTTTTACAATGCTTATTTCTGATGAAAACGAGTTCATTGCATCCACCGTGGAGCCCAGTGTCATAATATGACCATATTATGACCTTATACAGTGGGGAGAACAAGTATTTGATACACTGCCGATTTTGCAGAGTTTCCCACTTACAAAGCATGTAGAAGTCTGTAATTTTTATCATAGGTACTCTTCAACTGTGAGTGACGGAATCTAAAACAAAATTCCAGAAAATCACATTGTATGATTTTTAAGAAATTAATTTGCATTTTATTGCATGACATAAGTATTTGATACATCAGAAAAGCAGAATTAATATTTGGTACAGAAACCTTTGTTTGCAATTACAGAGATCATACGTTTCCTGTAGTTCTTGACCAGGTTTGCACACACTGCAGCAGGGATTTTGGCCCACTCCTCCATACAGATCCTTCAGGTTTTGGGGCTGTCGCTGGGCAATACAGACTTTCAGCTCCCTCCAAAGATTTTCTATTGGGTTCAGGTCTGGAGACTGGCCATGCCACTCCAGGACCTTGAGATGCTTCTTACGGAGCCACTCCTTAGTTGCCCTGGCTGTGTGTTTCAGGTCGTTGTCATGCTGGAAGACCCAGCCACGACCCATCTTCAATGCTCTTACTGAGGGAAGGAGGTTGTTGGCCAAGATCTCGCGATACATGGCCCCACCCATCCTCCCCTCAATACAGTGCAGTCGTCCTGTCCCCTTTGCAGAAAAGTATCCCCAAAGAATGATGTTTCCACCTCCATGCTTTACGGTTGGGATGGTGTTCTTGGGGTTGTACTCATCCTTCTTCTTCCTCTAAACACGGCGAGTGGAGTTTAGACCAAAAAGCTCTATTTTTGTCTCATCAGACCACATGACCTTCTCCCATTCCTCCTCTGGATCATCCAGATGGTCATTGGCAAACTTCAGACAGGCCTGGACATGCTCTGGCTTGAGCAGGGGGACCTTGCGTGCGCTGCAGGATTTTAATCCATGACGGGGCAGTGTGTTACTAATGGTTTTCTTTGAGACTGTGGTCCCAGCTCTCTTCAGGTCATTGACCAGGTCCTGCCGTGTAGTTCTGGGCTGATCCCTCACCTTCCTCATGATCATTGATGCCCCACGAGGTGAGATCTTGCAGGGTGCCCCAGACCGAGGGAGATTGACCGTCATCTTGAACTTCTACCATTTTCTAATAATTGCGCCAACAGTTGATGCCTTCTCACCAAGCTGCTTGCCTATTGTCCTGTAGCCCATCCCAGCCTTGTGCAGGTCTACAATTTTATCCCTGATGTCCTTACACAGCTCTCTGGTCTTGGCCATTGTGGAGAGGTTGGAGTCTGTTTGAGTGTGTGGACAGGTGTCTTTTATACAGGTAACGAGTTCAAACAGGTGCAGTTAATACAGGTAATGAGTGGAGAACAGGAGGGCTTCTTAAAAAAAAACTAACAGGTCTGTGAGAGCCAGAACTCTTACTGGTTGGTAGGTGATCAAATACTTATGTCATGCAATAAAATGCAAATTAATTACTTAAAAATCATACAATGTGATTTTCTGGATTTTTGTTTTAGATTCCATCTCTCACAGTTGAAGTGTACCTATGATACACATTACAGACCTCTACATGCTTTGTAAGTAGGAAAACCTGCAAAATTGGCAGTATCAAATACTTGTTCTCCCCACTGTATATATACAAATCATTACTCATTTGGGCACCCTCATGGATGGACGGTGCCCCTAGCATTTGCCTATTCTGCATATGCCACGGGCCGGCCCTTGTGTCTGAGTGGGAACTGTGTTCATCATTACTAACAACTTGGGAGTTTGGAGATGCACATTCTCCCTACTTCCACTCACACTACAACCTGCATCTGCAATTCATGAGTATAGCAAAGTCTGCAGATAAGCTTGCGTTGTTATTATTAGAGGCTTCATGGCTTGTGTGTTTTTTTAATATCAAAGAATATTTATCTGCTCATATGAAAAACAACATGAATATGTGCATAAGACAGAAATAATGCAGTGCGACTTGAGTTTCGCCATCAACTGGAAGACTGTGTCCCCTTTTCTCAGTGGCGGGAGGGAGACAGGAGGGATTGTGAGTCGGGTGAGAGGCTGCCTCACTGCTGCTCTCTCCCTCCCCTCAGACTGACCAGCAGATGCAGGACATCAGTCCAGTCCAAAAACAAGGAAAGCAAAGTCTTACGCTGACTCAGCTGTGCCTCACAAGTAGTACAACAAATGATCTATTACCAGTGTGATCATACACCTACATTTATTTAAACCTAAATTAAATACCTAAATACCATTTGTTTAATATACATGTAATTTCAAAATGGTCTGAGATGAACAACAGATACACGATACATGATACAAAGAGCGGCAGTATGAAAAAGTATAAAAGAAGTCTGGAGTGCAAAAAGCTATAAAAAGGCATTGCATAGTATGGGTGAATGGCTGAATATATACACCATACATTGTTACAGAGTGTTAGGTGAAAAAAATGATAAAAAATATTGCAAGTTGATATAGATAAATAAGGAATATTTGCATGGTTAACTATACAATTCAGGGCTATGGCAGAGAAATACTTAAATAGCTAAATGTGCGTATGATATAAGTGAGGGTAATAATAGTTTACTTAATATACAGACTGGTTAAATGTAGAGGTAAGTGAATATTTGCATGGTTAAATTAACTTAATATTTATTAAATTAAAATACAGTCCTTAGTGCAGGGTTTAATTACAGATAAATTCACGTATTGCACATTTGATATACTAAAAGCAATGAAAAAAGATACAACTGACAGGATACTAATATGCATTCCTGAGTGAATGACTACGTAAGTTCAGTCCAATAATTACTTACTGACTGATATTCTGCAAAAGGTACAGGGATTGGACTGCTGAGGACTGGGGTAGAGTCATTTTCTCTGATGAATCCCCTTTCCGGAAAACACCTTGTCCGGAGAAGACAAGCTGAGCGCTACCATCAGTCCTGTGTCAACAGTAAAGCATCCTGAGACCATTCATGTGTGGGGTTGCTTCTCAGCCAAGGGAGTGGGCTCACTCACAATTTTGCCTAAGAACACAGCCATGAATAAAGAATGGTACCAACACATCCTCCGAGAGCAACGTCTCCCAACCATCCAAGAACAGTTTGGTGACGACCAATGCCTTTTCCAGCATGATGGAGCACCTTGCCATAAGGCAAAAGTGATAACTAAGTGGCTCGGGAACAAAACAACGACATTTTGGGTCCATGGCCAGGAAACTCCCCAGACCTTAATCCCATTGAGAACTTGTGGTCGATCCTCAAGAGGCGGGTGGACAAACAAAAACCCACAACTTCTGACAAACTCCAAGCATTGATTATGCAAGAATGGCCTGCCATCAGTCAGGATGGGGCCCAGAAGTTAATTGACAGCATGCCAGGGCAGATTGCAGAGGTCTTAGAAAAGAAGGGTATATTGACTCTTTGCATAAACTGAATGTCATTGTCAATGAAAACCTTTGACACTTCTGGAATACTTGTAATTATACTTCAGTGTACCATAGTAACTACTGACATAAAGATCTAAGAACACTGAAGCAGCAAACTTTGTGGAGACCAATACTTGTGTCATTCTCAAAACTTTTGACCACGACTGTACATGTCTTCAAAGATGGAAGGCAGGCGAGTGGAGGCGAGATCAGGTGGGACCATTCTAGCCAATGAGAGGGCAGATATGCGTGTGAACAACAAGTCTCCGATATAAAGTTGTTGTTTTTTCAAAGTTGATGAAATACCACGTGCGTCAACTTATATCAGCACATTTGTAACAAACTAAACATTACGAATCTAATTAAATAAGCCTCACATAGCAAATTAGCAATACACATTTTTGTTGACCAAACTTAACACTCTCTCATTGACCTCCACAAAGAAATTCCTCACTTTCGTGGACAGATTTTGGGCGGAGTAAACCATCTTGCTTCGCATCTTCTTCTCTGCTGATATTCACTTATAGGTCGAGGCATCATGCACCCCAAAGATCTGAGGGGACACAAAGTATGTGAGGATGGCGGGGGGTGATCCGGAGGGGGCTAGGCCCTCTGTCCAGAAGTTGGAGAATTTTTAAAACCTGAAACAGCTTTTCCTGCAATGCAAATCCATAATCATTATGCTTAATTATATTTTCCTGCATATCTAAGCACACCTCTTGAGCTGTCTGTATCCTCTTGACTGGTGGTTATTTTTTTTAAAGAAACAAAATATGCTTCTCTGCATCTCTGATCAAATCTGGGTAAAAGATTGAAAGGAATTTTATTTTCTATTTATTTTATTTCACCTTTATTTAACCAGGTAGGTCAGTTGAGAACAAGTTCTCATTTGCAACTGCGACCTGGCCAAGACAAAGCAAGGCAGTGCGACAAAAAACAACACAGAGTTACACATGGGAAATAAACAAACGTACAGTCAATAACACAATAGAAAATCTATATACAGAGTGCAAATATAGTAAGGTTAGGAAGACAATAAATAGGCCATAGTGGCGAAATAAATTACAGATTAGCATTATCACTGGAATGATGGAATGTGCAAATGATGATGTGCAAATAGAGATACTGGAGTGCAAAATGAGCGGAAGTTAAAAATAAATAAATATGGAGATGAGGTAGTAGGGTGGGCTATTTACAGAAGGGTTATATACAGGTACAGTGATCGATAAGCAGCTTTGACAGCTGATGCTTAAAGTTAGTGAGGGAGATAGGAACCTCTAGCTTCAAGGATTTTTGCAATTCGTTCCAGTCATTGGCAGCAGAGAACTGGAAGGAATGGCGGCCAAAGGAGGTGTTGGCTTTGGGGGTGGCCAGTGAGATATACCTGCTGGAGCGCATGCTACGGGTAGGTGTTGCTATGGTGACCAGCGAGCTGAGATAAGTCGGGGATTTACCTAATAAAGACTTATAGATGACCTGGAGCCAGTGGGTTTGGTGATAAATATGTAGTGAGGGCCAGCCAACGAGAGAATACAGGTCGCAGTGGTGGGTAGTATATGGGGCTTTGGTAACAAAACGGATGGCACTGTGATAGACTACATCCAATTTGCTGAGTAGAGTGTTGGATGCTATTTTGTAAATGACATCGCCAAAGTCAAGGATCGGTAGGATGGTAAGTTTTACAAGGGCATGTTTGGCAGCATGAGTGAAGGAGGCTTTGTTGCGAAATAGGAAGCTGATTCTAGATTTAATTTTGGATTGGAGATGGTTAATGTGAGTCTGGAAGTTGAGTTTACAATCTAACCAGACGCCTAGGTATTTGTATATTCTAAGTCAGACCCGTCGAGAGTAGTGATGATAGTCCGGTGGGCGGGTGCGGGCAACGTTCTATTGAAAAGCATGCATTTAGTCTTACTAGCATTTAAGAGCAGTTGGAGGCCACGGAAGGAGTGTTGTATGGCATTGAAGCTTGTTTGAAGGTTAGTTAACACAGTGTCCAAAGAGGGGCCAGATGTATACAGAATGGTGTCGTCTGCGTAGAGATGGATCAGAGTCACCAGCAGCGAGAGCGACATCGTTGATGTATATAGAGAATAGGGTTGGCCCAAGAATTGAACCCTGTGGCACCTCCATAGAGACTGCCAGGGGACCGGACAGCAGGCCCTCCGATTTTACACACTGAACTCTGTCTGAGAAGTAGTTGGAGAACCAGGCGAGGCAGTCACTTGAGAAACCAAGGCTGTTGAGTCTGCCAATAAGAATGCGGTGATTGACAGAGTCGAAAGCCTTGGCCAGGTCGATGAAGACGGCTGCACAGTACTGTCTTCTATCGATGGCGGTTATGATATCGTTAAGTACCTTGAGCGTAGCTGAAGTGCACCCATGACCAGCTCGGAAACCAGATTGCATAGCAGAGAAGGTACGGTGGGATCCGAAGAAGTCAGTGATCTGTTTATTTACTTGGAAGTCGAAGACTTTAGAAAGGCAGGGCAGGATGGAGATAGGTCTATAACAGTTTGGGTCTAGAGTGTCTCCCCTTTTGAAGAGGGAGATGACCGCGGCAGCTTTCCAATCTCTAGGGATCTCAGACGATACAAAAGAGAGGTTGAACAGGCTGGTAATAGGGGTTGCAACAATGTTGGCTGATAATTTTAGGAAGAAAGGGTCCAGATTGTTTAGCCCAGCAGATTTGTAGGGGTCCAGATTTAGCAGCTCCTTCAGAACATCAGATGTCTGGATTTGGGTGAAGGAGAAGCCGGGGGGGGGGGGGGTGAGCAGGTTGCTGCGGGGGGTACAGAGCTGTTGGCCGGGATACTACAGGATGCAAATTTCTGTTTTTCAAAAGCTGGCCTTTGCTTTTCTAACTGACTGTGTATATTTGTTCCTGGTTTCCCTGAAAAGTTGCATATCGCGGGGGCTATTCAATGTTAATGCAGTGCGCCACAGGATGTTTTAGTGTTGGTCAAGGGCAGTCAAGTCTGGGGTGAACCAAGGGCTATATCTATTCTTAGTTCTACGTTTTTTGAAAGGGGCATGCTTATTTAGGATGGTGAGGAAAGCACTTTTAAAGAACAACCAGGCATCATCTACTGACGGGATGAGGTCAATATCCTTCCAGGATACCCGGGCCAGATCGATTAGAAAGGCCTGCTCGCAGAAGTGTTTTAGGGAGCGTTTGACAGTGATAAGGGGTGGTCGTTTGACTGCGGACCCATTACGAACGCAGGCAATGAGGCAGTGATCACTGAGATCCTGGTTGAAAACAGAGAAGGTGTATTTGGAGGGAAAGTTGGTCAGAATTATACCTATGATAGTACCCATGTTTACAGATTTAGGGTTGTACCTGGTGGGTTCCTTGATAATTTGTGTGAGATTGAGGGCATCTATCTTAGGTTGAAGAACAGCCGGGGCGTTAAGCATATCCCAGTTTAAATCACCTAACAGTACAAACTCTGAAGATAGATGGGGGGGCAATCAATTCACATATGGTGTCCAGGGCACAGCTGGGGGCTGAGGGGGGTCTGTAACAGGCAGCAACAGTGAGAGACTTATTTCTGGAAAGGTGGATTTTTAAGAGTTAAAGCTCAAACTGTTTGGGCACAGACCTGGACAGTATGACAGAACTCTGCAGGTTATCTCTGCAGTAGATTGCAACTCCACCTCCTTTGGCAGTTCTATCTTGACGGGAAATATTGTAGTTGGGGATGGAAATTTCAGAATTTTTGGTGGCCTTCCTGAGCCAGGATTCAGACACAGCTAGGACATCAGGGTTGGTGGAATGTGCTAAAGCAGTGAATAAATCAAACTTAGGGAGGAGGCTTCTGATATTAACATGCAAGAAACCAAGGCTCTTATGGTTACAGAAGTCAACAAATGAGAGCACCTGGGGAATAGGTGTAATGCTGGGAGCTACAGGACCTGGGTTTACCTCTACATCACCAGAGGAACAGAGGAGGAGTAGAATAAGTGTTTGGCTTTAAGAACTGGTCGTCTAGTACGTTGGGTACATAGAATGTGAGTCTTATTCATACATTTAGTTATTGCATGTTCTCTAAAGTCTACCAACCCTTCAGGCATACCAGCTAAGATACTTCATCAAATCAAAACCACATTTTATTTGTCACATGGTTCCTAAACAACAGGTGTAGACTAACAGGTGGTTACTTATGGCTTCCAACTATTTCATTTTTAAAATGTAACTAGGCAAGTCAGTTAAGAACACATGTTTATTTACAATGACGACCTACACCCGCCAAACCCTCCCATAACCCGGACGACGCTGGGCCAATTTTGCGCCGCCCGATGGTACTCTCGATCACGGCCGGTTGTGATACCACCCGGGATCAAACCAGGGTCTGTAGTAACACCTCTAGCACTGAGATGCAGTGCCTTAGACCGCTGCACCACTTGGGAGCCCATCTTAGAGACTGGACACACAACAAATGCTACTAAGATATACATCTGGATCTAAGGAGATTAGCTATTTAGTGTTTCACATGAGTTTAGGACATATTGCATTTTCACAACTGTGAGTCTCACAAGGTTAAGGATTTTGTATCTAAAACGCTGACTGGCTAAATTATCTCACAATGGGAAAAATGTGGGTTGCAGACTACAGTCGGAGAACGAAAGGTCTCACATACTAATATGTCTAATGGCTTACTTTCCTACATACGTCCTAGTACCTTCTAAAGACGAACTGATCTGGATAGTTGAAGGAAATATGGAAGCAACTCCGCCGAGCGTAATGGAAGGCCATATTGCTTTCATCCATCCAGGCATCAGTGTCCTAGTATCCAACAGGGGCTGGGATTCAATCCAAAAAGCTAGCTCGCTTCCCTCTATACGTTATGACTCCCCAAGACCAAGATTAGTGACCACAAGTATAGACAATATAGTACTAGCTCTACCTATCCCATAGAGAATGGTAGAGATATCATCTTTATATACACTAAGTAACCAACACTTTAAGAACACCTGGTCTTTCCATGACATAGACTTACCAGGTCATCCCAGGTGAAAGCTATGATTCCTTATTAACGTCACTTGTTAAGACAATTTAGTCAAAGATTGCGTATGTGTGCCATTCAGAGAGTGAATGTGCCATTGAACGGGGTATGGTAGTAGTTGCCAGGCGCACCAGTTTGTGTCAAGAACTGCCACGCTGCTGGGTTTTTCCCGCTCAACAGTTTCAAACACGGATTTCTGAAGGGGGGATGTTTTGCTTAGGAGCCATGCAAGAATTCATGGGTTCTGTAGTCCAGGTTGTGTGGCTCTGCATTTGCTGCTTTTGCCTCTAAATTAAACTTGTGTCAGTATTGTAGTTTATACTTTGACTTTGTCAATTGCCTGACTGAAGTGGTGTGAATGGTTTGGCATCAGCATTATTACATTGAGCCCTTTGGGTTTAAACGGCTTAAATGCTAGGTGTTACCACTTCACTTTGATAAGTGACATCTGCTGTGTAGGTGAATGTATGCTAGTAGCATCCTACTTGGTTTTTAGCATGGCCTAGGACCATTAGATTCTATCTTTATATTTACTGGGTTTTAGCACTGAGGGTCTTGGTTTGGGGGTGGGACATGTTAATGAGGAGATGAATGTGTAATGGTGTCCATGCTTAATATCAGCCAACTGTCACGGTTGTCAACAAATGTATACACACAGCAGAGTAAATTACTAGACTTGAGTCTCCTAACTGACATTTGGTTTACTATTAGTGAATGCTTACATGCAAAACCAGCTCGATTGATTAGCCTTTTTGGGTCTTGTGTGTTTGGCCAATCAGAATCTAATTGTATTTGTTACATGCGGAGAATACAACATGTGTAGACCTTACAGTGAAATGCTTACCTACAATGTTTTAAGAAGTAACCTAATTAAACGTCAGCAGTAAAATAACAGTAGCGAGGCTATGTACAAGAGTACCGGTTAGTCGCGGTAATATTTAGGTAGTTAGTGACTATGCATAGATAAGCAGTGTAAAAGAGGGGTCTGGTGGCTTGAGGTAGTAACCTGGAATGCATTTCAATTAACATGTTTGCCTTCATTTGTGGAATTTCTTTCCTTGATGCGTTTGAGACAATCAGTTTTGCTGTGACAAGGTAAGGGTGGTATACAGAAGATGGCCCTATTTGGGAAAAGACCAAGTCCACATGTCAAGAACAGCTCAAATAAGCGAAGAGAAACAACCGTCCATTACTTTAACATGAAGGTCAGTCAACCTGGAAAAATTCAGGAACTTTGAAAGTTTCAAGTGCAGTCGCAAAAACCAAGCCCTATGATGAAGCTGGCTCTTGAGGACCGCCACAGGGAAGGTAGACCCAGAGTTACCTCTGCTGCAGAGGTCAAGTTCATTAGTTACCAGCTTCAGAAATTGCAGCTCAAATACTTTTTCATAGTTCAAGCAACACATCTCAACATCGACTGCTTGAATCAGGCCTTCATGGTCAAATTGCTGCCAAGAAACCACTAAAGGATACCATTAAGAAACTTGCTTGGGTCGAGAAACACAAGCAATGGACATTAGACTGGTGGAAATCTGTGCTTTGGTCTGATGAGTCCAAATTTGAGGTTTTTGGTTCCAACCAAGGTGTTTGTGTGAGACTCAGTCAGGGCCGGCCCTGACCAATTTGGTGCCCTTGCATCACATCCAATTCCACCACCGATCCTTGTGATCATACTCACACAAACTGCATAACTTTGTCTGAGATTTTCTTTATTTTAGAAAGGAAAAATCCCCACAAAATAAAAAACATTAGAAGACAAGTGACATAAAATGAAATCCTAATTCCATTCCCTTTAACCAACAATGCCAACATAGCTATTTACAGTTAGCTGGCGTTCTAAATCAGTGTTTCCATTCCCCTTTAAGCAAACTACCCACGTTTTGAAATAAGATTCATAATATTTTACAGTAGTTAGCAGTTGAACCTTCCCTTTAAATAAATTCAGTGCTTTGGCCTACACAATATTTAGTGTTTCTATTAGAAATGGTTGCAGACCATGGATCGGTGTGATTCAGTCATGAAAGTTTAAGTCATAGACACAAATCCCTAATAATAGTCGCCATGGCAGGATCAGGACTTTGCCTTGACTTTTATTTAATATTAATAAAAACTGGTCATGTCCAAAATGTTCTGTATATTAGTGTTTTGTGTAAATACCCAATTGAATCACTGAAGAGTTGTAGTTTGGTTGAGTTAGGGCTGGGGAATTAAGAACCACCACTATTTCCTGTGGAGAACTTAGTCCATATCTTTCCTCACAAGCCTCCAGATTCAATTGCTATGTTGCAGATTATCACTGTTAGTGTTTCTGTGTTAACATATCGCCTGCCTGAAGAGATGGGAGTCGTTGCATTGACGTGAACTTCTTTGAACCACAAAATGATATATGATGCTATATGTGTGGTTTTGGTGTCTGGTTTAAAGCAGGCTGATCTTAACTCCAGGGTACGCAGGCTTTTGTTACAGCCCAGGACTACACTTGATTATACTTACCAAGCCCTTGATTAGTTGATAGTGTTTCTGGGCTGGAATAAAAGCCTGCACCCCCTGTTGGTCTCCAGGACCGGGATAGAATAACCCTAGTGCTTTGTAAATACATAATACATTGTTGGTACATTGGTTGTCTTCTGTGTTGCTGTTCAAGCCGTGAATGGGGGTTTGTCCCAGCATTTCAACAAGACATTCAGGTCCATTAAAAGATCTACAAACGCCAACAGACACAGGAGAGTTGTTAAGACTTTAAAGCAATCCTACTGTCAGACAGAGCAAAGGGTAAAAACTGATTTCAAAACATTCAAGCCAGGTTCACACATTGTTCCCATCAATTCATTTTCAACTGCATGCCTACATTGTCTGAATAGGGAGTAGGTAGCTAGCATTTTCTTCACACAGTGTTACCAGTTGATAATATTTTATAGGTCATGTGGGGGACTGAGTTTGTCACAGGTGTAGAGAGGAGGAGGCAGGAGGCAGTCGCAGGTTTATAAATTCTGAATTTATTTTAGCACCATAGACCAAAGCAGGACGAAACCCAAACGCAGTTGTGCTGAAAATATATCTTCATAAACAAAAAGGCATAGGGGGGACGCAAAATACAAAGTAGGGGAGACCGGGGATGGTTGTCACACATTTCACCAGTAAATAACAGAAGACTAATTTCAGTATTGGTCCAAAGTTTAAGGTCTTGGGTATGAAATAATATCACTTTTATCAGCCTAACATGTTTTAACATGAAGTAATAAACCATGAAATACACTCTGATAAAGTATGATGGGTGTGGGGTTGGTTGTCACTGTATATTCCAATGAGATGTGCAACAAGAAATTACCTTGTTTTTAAAACCTAGAGATACCAAATAATTGCAAATGTTCTTAACACAATATGTAATGTGTTAATCTATAAAGTTTATACACTATGTGTTTCAATCCCATTGTGTTTAATTGGATGTTTATTTACAGATAATCCACAGAAAGAGGCAGGCATAGAAATATTAAGGCTTTTAATAAAGCATAACATTATCCATCTGTCAAGAACTTTCTGAAACGTGAACTATAAAGTGTACAAAACTCTTGTAACTTATTTGAGTGTGTAGGTTTGTTTGTGAATAGTGTGTTTGTTAGTGAATAATTAGTCATCTTGTATAATCTTAGTCGAAAGGCATCTTTTGCCACTTCCTATGGGGGCATAGATTATATAAGAGGATTGGGAGTGGCGGAGGATGCCTTCATTAGCACTGTTTCCAGTAACTTTGTACCTTTAGATTTTCTGGAAGGTGACATTTTATTTTATTTCACCTTTATTTAACCAGGTTGGCCAGTTGAGAACAAGTTCTTATTTACAACTGCGACCTTAATAATGGTTACGAACACAATTATTCATTGCATGGTGATGTTGTAGGATAGTCTAGGTAGGAGAATTGTATTGTCCCTAAACAAGATCAATAGGGGAGCTTTTTGAGCTAGATGTTTCATGTCATTGTTATTTCATGCGTAACGACGTGATGATTTCAATTTGTGGAAGGACAGAATATGTGACATTTTGTATGACACTTGTAAAGTGTCCTTTTTTAACACCTTATATGATGTTTTAAGTACTTTCAAGTACAGATGTCCTTCATATAAATATCTTAAATGCAATATGTAGTTAATTCATTTGTATGGAGGTTCATTTAAAGATGGTCTATCAACTTTAACTCTGATGACTTTTCTTAAAAGTTGACTCGTGAAATCTTAGTCTCATTTAAAATGAAGCCCTCAATTATTGGTGCAGCTTTTAATGATTTTATGTGTGATATATGATTCATTGCTAGTTCGCCTATTGCAGAACTAGACAAAGGATTCACCTACCACTATAGTCACAATAAATTGTATATAAGAGCGTAGGATAGAAAACAAAAAGTTAGACACCCCTCCCCTATTATGCAAGAAAGGGTTCGGATATCAAAACGTCCACATTTACTGGAAACAGTGCTTATGACTCCACCTCCATCTATATAAGCTACTCTTTGCCTTCACCTCTCCTCACAAAATAAACTTATCTTCGGCTCTCTCTCTTTTTCGTTTGCCCGATAAGCTTTGTGTATTTTTTTTTTAACACTAAGCTAAATAAGTAGCTATATTCGCTTGCCATGGATCAGCCACCATCGTACCAGCCAGAGTTAGTCCCAATGAAAGGAAATAAGTACGTGCGTCTTGAAGATCCTCAGGGAGCGCCTATGTTCGGCCATACGGTCGTCGTGGGAAAACCCCAGCATGTTGTGCCTCAGCCCAGGGATCACATTATCTGGTCACTTTGCAGCCTCGTTTACTGCAACCCGTTATGTCTCGGACTGATAGCGGTGTATTTCTCCATAAAGGTGTGTTGGAATTCTCTTTATGTTACTTATTATAGCAATGTCTGGTGTGGGTGCTTTTATTGTCTAGATTTAGAAATTGAACAAGTTACTAGTAGGCGACCCACTTTGAACTATGGAAGTGTTTTGTTTGCTTGTTATCACAATGTTATAAAACATGTGTAGCCTATACCTCCTCTATAGGCTATATAGAGCTGACCTCCACAATAAGTGTATTAAGGAGTATTAAACCACTGAGATGACATTACTGCCATCCTCCCATTAGTGTGAAATGTCATGTTATGTTGTGTGCATGTTGTTTACTAGTATGTATAGCAACATAAACACAGTCAGAAACATATGAATGATTCTATAATATAAATATAAATGATTCTACATTTTGTTTTCCAGTCCAGAGATAGGAAGATGGTTGGAGACTTGGAGGGAGCAAGACAACATGGGAAGACTGCATGCTGCTTTAATACTGTGGTCCTGACCCTGGTAATCCTCGGGCTGCTCTTCTTCTTCATCATCTATGGTATCATCATCTACAAAATCTCAACATGAGTTGTCCCAGTCTTTCCAGATGTTACACACCTCTCTAGTATTGTGTCTGGATACATTTCAGCTCATCTCTTAAAACACACACACCACAGAAGTTCCTTCAGCACTGTGTACCAGATCTTATTCATACTTATTCATACTTTTTCATACTGCCGCTATATGTATCATGTACCGTGTATCTGTCTTTTGTGTACTTTCGTTGTGGCATTTTGCACCTGCCCTGTGTTTTTGTTGTAGCTGCTTGACAATGAAATTTCCCCCCCGGGGGATCAATAAAGTACCTATCTATCTATCTATCTATCTATCTATCTATCTATCTATCTATTGGCACTTGTTTAGTTTTGTGTTTTGAGAGATGCAAGATTATTCTGTTGAAGTTATGTCAAAAAAAAAAATTATCAGTTAAATATTTTTTTTGAAATGCATTACATTTGAGTTGTAATATCTGTTAATGGATGTTACCATTTCTGTTTGACTCTTCCCATATAGACATACTCACGTAACGAGACGTGGCTTGTCTTTCTACTTTGTTGTCGCTCTCCAACAATGTTTAAGGCACAATTTGTACTGTTTCCGGTTGCTCAGATTATTTGTCCTCGTGTGATAGAAACATGTAGGATTAGAGTGTGTTGAACAACTTTATCAACCCCAAAAACGAACGGTATTGGGTATGTTTGACTTATTACTCTGATATAAATTGTAAACAGATGTTGATGTAAAAGTGGAATTTCTAGCAATGTAAAAAGTCCAGGCCTGGTTTCCAGAGACAAGCTATGTCACCTGGAATCGCTGGCTGGCTGTGTCACAGTACTGTTGAATAGCTTCCTATCATCTCTTTTCCCACTGGAGTAATACGCTGAGAAGGTTTAATGGGTAAAAAATCATGGCCTTGTTAAAATGTATAATTCCTTCTGTCCTTCTCACTGCCTGATCTGACTTAGTTGGATTGGTAGCAGGAGACTTTTATCTATTTATACACACAGATTACTTACTTCATGATGAGAAGGAAGCAGTATGGATTGTAACAAGGCTGCATTTTAAAGGGCTCACACAGGTTTCCTCTTGTCAGTATAGTTTCATGGCAAGCAAGCGAGTAGCATGAGATGATCCAGATCTGAGATAAAAGTAGGAGGAGACTATGGGTGAATGGTTATTTCCTAACCTTATTAGGTCTGCTGCATAATGTACATGTTTTCGACCAGAAAAAGATTTGTATTGTAAGGGCTGATACATGCTTAGCTAATTAATATGTTAATCTACAACAAGAGTTATTAACTGAATGTATTGTGTGATCATAGATCTTTAGAACTGCTGTAGGTTTGGGTGTGGGGGAGCTATGTGGAAGGAATGTGCATAGCTTGGGGGTTTCACGATAGAACTGTATTTTGTGGTAACATAAGACAAGAACATCTGCTGAGAGGGAACTGCTTCCGTCAACTGGAGTGCGTCACGAGGCTGGGACCAGCCTGCACGCCAACGATAGGCTGAGTAACTTTAAACCACACTCAGCCTCTACTCTGACAGGCCAGCAATGAGCAGGAACTAATCTGTCGGAGTATTTAAGGAAGAACAAAGGATAGGGCTCGCTCTTCTCTAGCGCTGCACGCTGACTCGCTCTCTCTCTCTCTTCTCCCTCTCTCTCTCTGTTTTGCCCTGCGTGGTGTCACAGTGAGCCTGTATATACGAACTTCATACATACCATTTAAGGGTTTGCTAGAATAAAATACATAGATGATTTAAACTGTGTAGTAATCCTTTCGTTCCAATACCAGATTTGAATTGACGCAACCTTAACAGTATCAGGAAATGCCACATTAGACACATATGTTTTGTTTGCAGTTTGCTAAAAGGCTTGAAGCTCAAAAGGCCAAGTCTCAAGCAATGCATGAAATGAACCTGGGAAAATATGTAGGTTTTGGTGGGTAAAAATGTATATTTCACCTGCCACGTTGGCCAATTTGTAAGGCTCTACTGTGCAAGCATTACATTCGTGAATAAAAAGTCAAGGGTCAAGTATGAACACGTGAGAAATGAGAGAACACCTCACTCTGACCATTTTACTCGCCCAAGCAGAGCTGATTGGCTGTTTTTTTTTTGTTATCCAGAGCATTGGTGACTATCTGCTAATGGCAACAATTTAAATTATTCAATTTTGTAAGACCTTTACTGACACCGGACCATATTACACGTGTCTATCGTGTCCGGATTCCCTTTTCCCGCGCTATATTCAAATGACAGGACGCTGTAACTAACCAACCAGCCAGCAACGCTAAAGGGATTGTAAACGTTTTTTTTTTCTTCTTCTAAATATTAGCTAGATGGCTAGCATTTATGAGGCCGCCAAACACATTAATCTAACGTTATAATGAAAAAAGTTCCTCTTAGGTCCCAAAACACAAGTTTTCTGGAGACTTGTGGGATGGGTGCAGGTGACGTTGCCCAATGTGCGCGTCCAGACTGAGGAGGAATTTGTACACAATGTATTCCTGACAACAAAGGCGTCTTTTCAACGCAATCTTCGTATTCTTCAAGCAGAAGTCGCAGGTAAGTTTCAAGCGTAGACAGCGCCCCGTTACTATGGTAACCCACCGCCCTTAAAGGGGAAGCTGTATCATCAAGTATCAAGTCTCACTATGAGTTGTTCCAGTCTTTCCAGATGTTACACACCTCTCTAGGACTGTGTCTGGATACATTTCAGCTCATCTCTTAAAACACACACACCACAGAAGTTCCTTCAGCACTGTGTACCAGATCTTATTGGCACTTGTTTAGTTTTGTGTTTTGAGAGATGTAAGATGATTCTGTTGAAGTTATATTCAAATGTAGTTTTTTATTAATAAATTATTTTTTGTAAATGCATTACATTTGAGTTTTAATATCTGTTAATGGATGTTAACATTTTTGTTTGACTCTTCACATATAGACATACACTCACTTAACGGGACACAGACAGAAAATAATTTCCATGGCTTTGTATCTACTTGGCAGAGACGGCATAATAGAACTTGACTGTTTACTGAATCTGAGAGGGCCATGAACATACATACTCCGACATGGCTTGTATGTATGGATTACTTGGGTTGTTACCAACATCTGGTGAAAATGTCATGTCAATAGCACCTTTGGAAATATATTTACTGAGAAAAATGGTGACGTGTTCAATACTTATTTCACCCGCTGTATGTCACCAGGAATCCCTAGCTGGCTGTGTCACAGTACTGTTGAATAGCTTCCTATCATCTCTTTTCCCACTGGAGCAATACGCCGTGTAGGTTTGATGGTTAAAAAAAACAAACTATATTCAAGTCATGGCCCTGTTAAAATACTTACATTCATAATTCATTCTGTCCTTCCCCTTTTCCCTGTCTAATCTGACAAAGTTGGATTGGTGAAAGAAATAGCTGGAGACTTTACCCATTTACACCCAGAGATTGCTTCCTTCAAGATGGGGAGGGATGACGCAGCAGGGCTTGTAACAAGGCTTCCTCTTGTCAGTATAGTTTGTAATGGAAAGCAGATGAGTAGAGTGAAATGATCCAGATCAGATGATTGGGACAAGGCTACAAATAAATAAAGTGAGAGCTGGGGGGGGGGGGGATCATTTTCAAGCACCTTGCAAAGCTCGAAAGCCTGCAGAGTTCTGGGCTCCTCCTAGAAGGAGGAGAAGACTATGGCTTAATGTTTTTATACTACTGAGTCTCAAGATTATATAGTAATTCTGAATGACGTATTCTTCAAATCAAACTTTATTTATAGAGCACATTTCAAAGTGCTTGAAATAATAAAAAGGTGAGAAAGATCAAAATAGGTTTCTTAAAATTATACATATTAAAATAGTAAATCAATAAAAGACCAGAGAGACTAAATGCATAAAAATAAATACAAATAAAAAAGATATATAGAGTGGGATAAAATAGATAGTGTGACTAAAAGCACCCTAATTAAAGCACAGCTAAAATGGTGCGTCTTAAGATCTGTCTTTAAAATGTCTACAGTTTGAGGCCCTCAGATCCTCCGGCAGGTTGTTTCAAAGGCCAGAACCATAGTGGCTGAAGGCAGCCTCACCAAACATTTTGGTTCTGACCTTTGGAACAACTAAAAGTCCAGTGCCAGAGAATATAAGGTCTTCGTTAACACACATACTGCTGCAGTCTGAATTAATAGTCAATGTATTTTTAGGGAAGACCAGACAGGGTTACAATATGGGGTTAAAATAGTGATTACAACCCCAAATAACAATAGCTGACCAGGTTTACATGCACACAGTATTCTGGATAGTAGCACATATCCCGCTTAAGATCTTATTCTGGATAAACTGTTTAGATTAACCTTTTGATATCCCACTCATGAGTATCCCTGTGTCTAGGAATAAACACAATATTCCTAATTTAAGTATATGGGTTAAATGGAATAGTAACTGAAATATGGACACTGACTGTAGGCCTGTAATCTCTCACATGCAGCGTAATACAATATTAACTCCTGCAGAATTTCAGATAGATTGTGGCTTCTTTTACGGACACATTATATATTACATTTAGTTATATTTTGTTTTTTAGTCCCAGCCTTCAGCTACTCTCAACCCCTCCCATCTATCTCTGAAGACCATCCAGTTTGGATTTCTAGCTGCCATATACAGTATGCTTCCACTGTGTTGTGATGTTTCATAAAAGTTCTGAAACATTTGAACCTTTCTATTCTCATAGTTTCATCTGATTGTAAATTAAATACATTTTTTTTTGGCTAAGAGTATTATTTTTATTATTGATTGATTCATTGTCTTTTCAAATTTCCCAGCAGTGCTATTTGCAGAGTTAGCTCCTAACATTTTATAGCCATTCCTGAAACTGCAACCAAAAACAAGCTTCATATGGGCAGTACCACAACAAGTGATCTAATGATTCTGTCTCTTCGCAACAAAATCTGCAGAGCTGGGATGGTTGTATCTATATATATATATATATATACAGTTGAAGTCGGAAGTTTACATACCCTTAGGTTGAAGTCATTAAACCTCATTTTTCAACCACTCCACAGATTTCATGTTAACAAACTATAGTTTTGGCAAGTCAGATAGGACATCTACTTTGTGCATAACACAAGTAATTCTTCCAACAATTGTTTACAGACAGATTATTTCACTTATAATTCACTATATCACAATTCCAGTGGGTCAGAAGTTTACATACACTAAGTTGACTGTGCCTTTAAACAGCTTGGGAAAAAAAATGTGTTGACCTCCACAAGTCTGGTTCATCCTTGGGAGCAATTTCCAAATGCCTGAATGTACCACGTACATCTGTACAAACAATAGTACGCAAGTATAAACACCATGGGACCACGCAGCCGTCAAACCGCTCAGGAAGGAGATGCGTTCTGTCTCCTAGAGTTTAACGTACTTTGGTGCAAAAAATGCAAATCAATCCCAGAACAACAGCAAAGGACCTTGTGAAGATGCTGGAGGAAACAGGTACAAAAGTATCTATATCCACAGTAAAACGAGTCCTACATCGACATAACCTGAAAGGCCACTCAGCAAGGAATAAGCCACTGCTCCAAAACCGCCATAAAAAAGCCAGACTGCAACTGCACATGGGGAAATGTCCACTGGTCTGATGAAACAAAAATATAACTGTTTGGCCATTGGAGGAAAAAGGAAGAGGCTTGCAAGCCGAAGAACACCATCCGAACCGTGAAGCACAGGGGTTGCAGCATCATGTTGCGGGGGTGCTTTGTGCAGGAGGGACTGGTGCACTTCACAAAATAGATGGCATCACGAGGAAGGAAAATGATGTGGATATATTGAAGCAACATCTCAAGACATCAGTCAGGAAGTTAAAGCTTGGTCGCAAATGGGTCTTCCAAATGGACAATGACCCCAAGCATACTTCCAAAGTTGTGGCAAAATGGCTTAAGGACAACAAAGTCAAGGTATTGGAGTGGCCATCACAAAGCCCTGACCTCAATCCTATAGAAAATGTGTGGGCAGAACTGAAAAAGCGCGTGCGAGCAAGGAGGCCTACAAACCTGACTCAGTTACACCAGTTCTGGCAGGAGGAATGGGACATAATTCACCCAACTTATTGTGGGAAGCTTGTGGAAGGCTACCCGAAACGTTTGACCCAAGTTAAACCATTTAAAGGCAATGCTACCAAATACTTATTGAGTGTATGTAAACTTCTGACCCACTGGGAATGTGATGAAAGAAATAAAAGCACATATGATGTCGTTGTTTTGTAAGCTATCTTTCATGGATAAAAAAATCACAATGCATGCATAGGAAGGGGTTCTCAACAGTCAACATGCATGTGAATATCATAATTGATGGCTGTGCATGTTTGCCATTGATATATTTTGCAGTTATTCTCGTGCATAATTACGCGATTAAAACAATTATACTCACATAAACAGTGTCATATGTGCCATCGAAGAAGAACATTGTCTGGTTCAAAAGAAGTTGTTGAGTTTGGTCGGTCCCCTGCTCCAACAGTTGGTCTCCAGCTTGCTCTCCATAATCAAACATCTCGTGTTTGCTCAAACTGTTCACTGACAAAGCGATGGCAAAAAGAGTTGCCCATCCTAACCAACCTCGTTTATGAATATCCATGTTTAAATACATCTATGCCCAGAGCTCTTTATTAGTTTTGACCTATAGACTTGGCTACCCAGTTTGCTAAAGCGGTTCCGCACACATCAGGGCGCACAATAGCGGAATGAATCAGCGGTAGCAAAAGCCCATATAAAGGGAGGGTGGAGTTGGAGAAGGCGGAGAAATATGCCTCACATGCCGCTTTCCAGTCTTTACAATCATGCATCTGTCCGGACGGTTTAACCTTCTCGCGTCTAGATATGCAAGATTAATTAAACATTCAAACGTTGAAGTCCATTTTCCTTGACTTTTTAAGCAATTTCTGAGTGATGATTTTGGGTGCAGAATTGCAGATCATTCTATATAAGAAATCATTATGTAACGTTTGTTCCACAACATATTGGTGTGGTTAAAAAGTTTGAAATGTGTAATTAACCAAGCTACAGCAACTACAGCGGCAGGTAGCCTAGAGGAGCGCGTTGACCGGAAACCGAAAGACTGCTGCTTTGAATCCCCGAGCCGACAAGGTGAAATATCTGTCTATGAGCCCTTGGGCAAGGCACTTACCCTTAATTGCGCCTGTTAGTCGCTCTGATTAATAGTCTGCTGAATGTTACAATGTAAACAACAACACTGTTGAGTAGAGCGTCATGCCAATATATTTAACTGCTGAAAAGTGTTGCCTTTGTTCACCTTCAACACATTTTGTTCCAAGTTAAGTAACAGATTGTAAACGATTGCAAACGATTGCAAAATAACTATAATATGTGTGAAACATAGAGTAGTGTTGCAATGGCAGGTCGTCATTTTCTTTTTCCAAACCAGATTAACTAGTTAAGTAAATGAATAACAAGGGAGAGAATAAAAATAAAAAGGTACTATAGGCTACTACTAGTCTTTTTCATTTGAAGACACTGCCACCTGGTGGCTCCTGTCTGAATTGTGATGTCAACGAGTCTAACGATCCATTTGAATAGATTAGATAGATAGATAGATAGATAGATAGATAGATAGATAGATAGATAGATAGATAGATAGATAGATAGATAGATAGATAGATAGATAGATAGATAGATAGATAGATAGATAGATAGATAGATAGATAGATAGATAGATAGATAGATAGATTTCTTTGGCAAGCAGCTACAACAAAACATAGGGCAGGTGCAAAATGCCAGAACGAAAATACACAAAAGACAGATACACGGTACATGATACATAGAGCTGCAGTATGAAAAAGCATAGAAATACAAGATATCTGGAGTGCAAAAAAAAGCTATAAAAAGACATTGCATAGTATGGGTGGTTGGCTGAATATGTACACTATACATTGGTGGATGTTGGATGGTTAACTATACTATACAGGTCGATGGCAGAGAAATACTTCAGTAGCTAAAAATGCATATGATAATAGTTTACTTAAATGGATAAGGAGCACTTCATAATCTCTTTTTTGTGTGATATAACTGCTTTTTGATTTATTTAAATGAAAGCTACATTGGCCTGTTTTACACGTGTAGTCACTACATTCAGAGGTAGTATTGTACCACCGTATTCATATCAGGGCCTGGTCAGTTTGATATACAGTGCTCCTAGCCTAGACGTTTACTTTAACTCAAATATAAATGGTGAATAAAAACACATCCCTGACTGATTGTATGCTAATAAAAATATTTATTTAAAACATATTTCTGATACAACAATCATCAAGAGGCATTATTGTGTGTGTGTGTGTGTTTTGTGTGTGTGTGTGTGTGTGTGTTTTGTGTGTGTGTGTGTGTGTTTTGTGTCTGCCTTTGTATAAGTGTGCCAGTGTTGGAGTCAATTCCTTTTCAATTCTCTCAATTTAGGAAGTAAACTGACTTTCCACTTCCCGTTCCAATATTCCTCCATGCCTCACCTTTAAGAATTGGTTTTAATGGAAAGTGGGATTTCAGCCCTGATGTGTGCGGTCTAAGGCACTGCATCTCAGTTCTAGAGGCGTCACTACAGACCCTGGTTTGATCCCAGGCTGTATCACAACCGGCCGTGATCAGGAGTCCCTTAGGGCGGTGCACAATTGGTCCAGCGTCGTCCGAGTTATGGGAGGGTTTGGCCGGAGGAGGCCGTCATTGTGTATAAGAATTGGTTCTTAACTGACTCTTCTTTTTGTTCTGTCATGTAGGTCATTTTTGTGGAGTCACTACGATGTTGCTGATCTGTCCTCAGTATTTGTAGGCCGTCATTGTAAATAAGAATTTCTTCTTAGCTGACTTGCCCAGTTTAATAAAGGTTAAATTAAATTAAATTAAATTTAAAATATATGAGGTCCGTCTCCTTCTTCTTCACTCTGGGTATGGAGCCAAAAGACTGGGTCTGTAGTCGGGCTGTTGGAGACCAAAAACTTGACCCGTAGGCCACTGTCACAATGAAAACTGGTGTTTCTCCTCAGAGTTTAATCCTATGTACCTCAGGGCAGCTCTCTAGGCCCTCTACTCTTTTCTATGTTTACCAATGACCTGCCACTGGCATTAAACAAAGCATGTTTGTCCATGTATGCTGATGATTCAACCATATACACATCAGCAACCACAGCTAATGAAGTCACTGAAACCCTTAACAAAGAGTTACAGTCTGTTTTGGAATGGATGGCCATTAATAAACTGGTCCTGAACATCTCTAAAACTAAGAGCAGTGTATTTGGTACAAATCATTCCCTACGTACTAGAACTCAGCTGAATCTGGTCATGAATAATGTGGCTGTTGAGGAGACTAAATTAATTGTTGTTACCTTAGTTTGTAAACTATCATGGTCAAAACATATAGATGCAAGGGTTGTAAAAAAGGTGGACTGTCCGCAATAAAGAGATGCTCTGCTTTTTTGACACCAAACTCCTGCAGGCTCTAGTTTGATCTTATCTTGATTATTGTCCAATCATATGGTCAAGTTCTGCAAAGAAAGACCTAGTTAAGCTGCAGAGCGGCACGTCTTGCTCTTCAATGTAATCAGAGGGCTGAAATTAATACTATGCATGCCAGTCTCTATTGGCTGAGAGTTGAAGAAAGACTGACTGCGTCACTTCTTGTTTTCATAAGAAACATGAATGTATTGGACATTCCAAATTGTTTGTAATAGTCAACTTACACACAGCACTGACACACATACTTACCCCACCAGACATGTCACCAGGGGTATTTTCACATTCCCCAGGTCCAGAACAAATTCAAGGAAACATTATTATACAGAGTCATGAGAGCCTAAGGAAAATATTCAGACCCCACTTTTTCCACATTTTGTTATGTTACACTCTTATTTTACCTCAGCAATCTACACACAATACCCCATAATAACAACGTGAAAACAGGTTAAAAACAATTTAAAACAGAAATAGTTTATTTACATAAGTATTCAGACCCTTTGCTATGAGACTCTAAATTGAGCTCAGGTGCATCCTGCTTCCATTGATCATCCTTGAGATGTTTTCTACAACTTGATTGGAGTCCACCTGTGGTAAATTCAATTGATTGGACATGATTTGGAAAGGCACACACCTGTCTATATAAGGTCCCACAGTTGTCAGTGCATGTCAGAGCAAATACCAAGCTATGAGGTCGAAGGAATTGTCCGTAGAGCTCCGAGACAGGATTGTGTAGAGGCACAGATCTGGGGAAGGATACCAAAACATGTCTGCAGCATTGAAGGTCTCCAAAAACACAGTGGCCTCCATCATTCTTAAATGTAAAAAGTTTGTAACCACCAAGACTCTTTCTAGACATGGCCACCCAGACAAACTGAGTAATCGGGGGAGAAGGACCTTGATCAGGGAGGTGACCAAGAACCCGATGGTCACTCTGACAGAGCTCTAGAGTTCCTCTGTGGAGATGGGAGAACCTTCCAGAAGGACAACCATCTCTGCAGCACTCCACCAATAAGGCTTTTATGGTAGAGTACCAGACAGAAGCCACTCTTCAGAAAAAAGGCACATGACAGCCCGCTTGGAGTTTTTCAAAAGACACCTAAACATTCTCAGACCATGAGAAATTAGATTATCTGCTCTGATGAAACCAAGATTGAACTCTTTGGCCTGAAGGCCAAGTGTCATGTCTGGAGGAAACCATCACAACGGTGAAGCATTATGGTGGCAGCATCATGCTGTGGGGATGTTTTTCAGTGGCAGGGACTGGGAGACTAGTCAGGATTGAGGCAAAGATGAACGGAGCAAAGTATAGAGAGATCCTTGATGAAAACTTGCTCAGGACCTCAGAATGGGGCAAAGGTTCACCTACCAACAGGATAATGACCCTAAGCACACAGCCAAGACAACAGGAGTAGCTTTGGGACAAGTCTCTGAATGTCCTTGAGTGGCCCAGCCAGAGCCCGGACATGAACCTGATTGAACATCTCTGGAGAGACCTGATAATAGCTGTGCAGAGACGCTCCCCATCCAACCTGACAGAGCTTGAGAGGATCTGCAGAGAGGAATGGGATAAACTCCCCAAATACAGGTGTGCCAAGATTGTAGAATCATACCCAAGAAGACTCAAGACTGTAATCGCTGCCAAAGGTGCTTCAACAAAGTACTGAGTAAAGGTTCTGAATATTTATGTAAAATATGTTATACTTTTTTTTATTTTTAATACATTTACTAAAATGTCTAAAAACCTGTTTTTGCTTTGTCATTATGTGGTATTGCATGTAGGTTGATGAGGGAGAAAAAAACAATCTGATCAATTTTAGAATAAGGCTGTAACGTAACAATGTGGAAAAATTCACTGGGTCTGAATACTTTCTGAATGCACTGTATACAGTGGGGAGAACAAGTATTTGATACACTGCCGATTTTGCAGGTTTTCCCACTTACAAAGCATGTAGAAGTCTGTAATTTTTATCATAGGTACTCTTCAACTGTGAGTGACGGAATCTAAAACAAAAATCCAGAAAATCACATTGTATGATTTTTAAGTAATTAATTTGCATTTTATTGCAAGACATAAGTATTTGATACATCAGAAAAGCAGAACTTAATATTTGGTAGAGAAACCTTTGTTTGCAATTACAGAGATCATACGTTTCCTGTAGTTCTTGACCAGGTTTGCACACACTGCAGCAGGGATTTTGGCCCACTCCTCCATCCAGATCCTTCAGGTTTTGGGGCTGTCGCTGGGCAATACGGACTTTCAGCTCCCTCCAAAGATTTTCTATTGGGTTCAGGTCTGGAGACTGGCTAGGCCACTCCAGGACCTTGAGATGCTTCTTACGGAGCCACTCCTTAGTTGCCCTGGCTGTGTGTTTCAGGTCGTTGTCATGCTGGAAGACCCAGCCACGACCCATCTTCAATGCTCTTACTGAGGGAAGGAGGTTGTTGGCCAAGATCTCGCGATACATGGCCCCATCCATCCTCCCCTCAATACGGTGCAGTCGTCCTGTCCCCTTTGCAGAAAAGCATCCCCAAAGAATGATGTTTCCACCTCCATGCTTCACGGTTGGGATGGTGTTCTTGGGGGTTGTACTCATCCTTCTTCTTCCTCCAAACACGGCGAGTGGTGTTTAGACCAAAAAGCTTCAGATGGGCCTGGACATGCGCTGGCTTGAGCAGGGGGACCTTGCGTGCGCTGCAGGATTTTAATCCATGACGGCGCAGTGTGTTACTAATGGTTTTCTTTGAGACTGTGGTCCCAGCTTTCTTCAGGTCATTGACCAGGTCCTGCCGTGTAGTTCTGGGCTGATCCCTCACCTTCCTCATGATCATTGATGCCCCACGAGGTGAGATTTGTATGGTGCCCCAGACCGAGGGAGATTGACCGTCATCTTGAACTTCTTCCATTTTCTAATAATTGCGCCAACAGTTGTTTCCTTCTCACCAAGCTGCTTGCCTATTGTCCTGTAGCCCATCCCAACCTTGTGCAGGTCTACAATTTTATCCCTGATGTCCTTACACAGCTGTTTGATTGAGTGTGTGGAGTCCGTTTGATTGAGTGTGTGGACAGGTGTCTTTTATACAGGTAACGAGTTCAAACAGGTGCAGTTAATACAGGTAATGAGTGGAGAACAAGAGGGCTTCTTAAAGAAAAACTAACAGGTCTGTGAGAGCCGGAATTCTTACTGGTTGGTAGGTGATCAAATACTTATGTCATGCAATAAAATGCAAATTAATTATTTAAAAATCATACAATGTGATTTTCTGGATTTTTGTTTTAGATTCCGTCTCTCACAGTTGAAGTGTACCTATGATAAAAATTACAGACCTCTACATGCTTTGTAAGTAGGAAAACCTGCAAATTCGGCAGTGTATCAAATACTTGTTCTCCCCACTGTATATGATAAAGAAATTTGTATGTTTAATGTTAATGACTAAGATGTTTCACCCTGAAACTGTGTAATGTGTGAGATGTATTAGAAATTACATAGACAATGGTTAGAATGTTACCATTTGGTAAATTAGTCAGGATGTAGTTCTTAGGCTAGCAGGAGATTAGCCATAAAAGGTTACCACCCTCATCTATCAGAGTGGAGGTCTGGTCTTCGAGGCGTAAACATTAGCAACTGAAGAATGTCTTGAAGGGAGTGAACTGAGATAACAGAAACTTGTGTGTGTATAAATAAGTGTTCCCTCATGGGAGGGGTCAGAACGTTCTCTGAATAAAACCTGACTATTTTGCAAAGCTGGAACTCTCTCTGTATTATTTAAGCAAACTGAAGAATTTACAACCTTCAGGATACAGATAGAGTTAAAAAGTTCATTTAGAACATTGGGATAGAAAATATCGTGATAATATATAGGGCAAGTGAACAGCAAATCTGGTTTCAAATAACAAATAAAGCAACACCTCATGGCACAACTCCTCTCCCCCATGACATGCTTGTGGAACTGATAGATGCACACACACTACATGTTCATGTTTTTAAATGGATGTAAATTATAAAGTCTTTTTCATTATGTGTCAGACCCCAGTAAGACTAGCTGTTGCCATGTTGCCTCTGCACCTCGATCCAGAAAACATTAATTGTCTTTGAATGGATACCTGAAGGGATATAATGTTGCGTTTACAAGCTAGCTGAATTTACACCATTTCTAAATTCATGTAGATCTTTATTTTGAAAAATGTGGGAATACTTTAAAACATTATTTAGAAAGGCTTTCATAGGCCTACTGTCACGAGTGGGTGCATGGAGAGACCAAGGCGCAGCTATCGGTAATAGTTCAACATAGTTTTATTAACTTAAAACTCAAATGTACGAACTATTCAAGCAAAACCAACGAAGCAATGACAAAACTGAAACACACTTACTTTCACTGTGACTAGAGATATATACACTGACATATACATATAACGATAACGACCCACAAACCCAGTGTGAAACATACAAACCTATGTAGGATCCCTAATTAGAGACGATGCGCTACAGCTGCCTCTAATTAGGGATCCAACACAAACCACCACCAGAAACAGAAAGAAAAGACCTGTCAGACTCTGACCATAGCTACATAGAGAAGCAAATGGGTTTCTCTATGGCCAGAGCCTGACACCTACAGGCCAAACCACCAGTCCACTTTTTGACTAACATTTTAAGTCACTGTACAACAATAAACCTGTCAATTAACAAAGAAAAAATAAGTATTCTTTTGTTGAAAGGTTTGGATAAATCTTCTATTTGTTTTTGAATGTTTAAAAAAAAAAAAGACTCCTGTTTAGTGTAATCCGTGCTATAAATAGTAATTGTTAGAATTCTTAATTTTGGCAAATATCAAAATATTCTTGAAATCATCATCATAAATTAGATCATGGAATATTGTTGTTTCATTCATTTACAAAGTATTGAAGTAGAAACTTCACAATACATTTGGTTTGGCTACTGGGGGGCAATGACACCCTCAGTTCCAATACCAAAACAAACAAGATTATATCATGTCCTGAATCAAGGGTGTAAACCTAGTCTCCCATAGGTAGACAGGTTACCTCCCACATTAACTGTTGCCCTAGATCTGGTATTTCTGAAACTAGGCTTACTGTAAACTTAGAGTCAGCAAATATCCCTGTCATAAACCCCAGCTGTCTAGTGTTCAAAACAAAGTCCACAATTTGTGTGGTTGGCAACCAGAGTCTTTAAATCAGCCAGCTTTAAATCGTGAAGTAGCCTAGCATACAGCATACACATTTCCTAAAGCCCAGTCGCCATGCTAGGGTTGATGGTGTTGTTATGGCTCTTTATCCTCCTCCTATTCTTCTTCATCAGGGTCCGCCGACCTAAAAACTTCCCACCAGGACCCCGTCCCCTGCCAATCCTCGGCAATCTGCTACAGCTGGATCCAGTAAACCCCCTGAAAGACCTGGAAAGGGTAAAGTGGGCTATACCTTGTAGGCTAGAGTTAGACCTGCTACGATAAAGTCTGAGACACTCCATTTAGTATGTATGATATGTTACGTTTAGTTTATTTCCTGCAATTCTACACATTTTGTAATGGGGTGAAAATAAAATGTTGCAGTTTTAAGCAACTTTTCTTGCAATTCTATACATTTTGCCATGTCTAATGTGTATTCATGTGATATTTGAGTGACAAAAAAAATGTCACTCAAAATCTGATTTCTGACAAGTCATAAATAGCTCTCGAAGGTATGCAATGACTGACATGACAAGAGGAAAACTGCTGATATGTTATGTCTAGTCTATGAGGCCATGCTGACCGTATGGGTATTAATGATGTAGGCTAAAGTTTTAGGACAATCAGCAACATTAGTGGAATCGGCGGTTCGCCTTCAAAATAAAGGTCTCGCATTGAAACTGATGCAAACGGATACAAATAGTGGAATCAAGCCACAATTGGACTAGAAAATGTTCATCAAGGTTGGAATGTCGTAACACAATTTCAATAAAAGACAGTGATTCATTTTTTTGACAACAAACTGAGATGATGATCTAATTTAGTGTAATGTTTAAAAAATAAAGTGAAAATTGTGGATAAAAACCACGCTTTCCATTATTTCCAAACCGCAAAAGTCTATGGGATTTATAAACAAGGAAACATATTGAATATAAAACAAAGGGAAACATTAATATCCTGGGTAGAAGTGGTGTAATTACACACTAAACACATTTCAACTATAGATATGTTCTGAATAAGGTTCAGCTTTTTTGTTATTACACATAAGAATGGAAACCAGGGACACTGCGACTCAATGTTTAATATCAGAGTGCTACGCAACTTGTAAAGGGACAAAATGATAGTAGTCAGCCAAGAGTGACTCCTGTAACCACTATAAAACTCAAGACTGAAAGCTTATTCATCAACCCTTGCGTTTTCTCCCTAGTGCCTGAATAACATTTCAAAATAAAAGTCCCACATTATATTCTCACAATATATATTTCCTTCTGTGCTTCAGCTGAAGAGGCGCTATGGTAACATATTCAGTCTGTACATCGGCTCACGGCCTGCAGTGGTTCTGAATGGCCTGGAGGTGGTTCGTGAGGCACTTGTGACACACGCAGCAGAATATGCTGGACGACCAACCCATCTCCTGATCAGCCACCTCTTAGAAGGCAAAGGTAAAAGGTTCTTGACTTCTTTTATAATATGTGGTATAGTAATGGGTACTGTGTGTGTGCCACCGGCGGTATCTGAGCCCTGGTCTCCTACGGGAGAAACCGACGTCTTAAGAATTAGCCAAATAGGAAATCCCCTCTTGGGCTGAGGGTGACACTGATTTTAAAGTAGCAGGCATGAGACCGTGAGACGTCCGCTCCGTGTGTGTTTGTGCCAATCAGGGATCGTTATGGCCAATTATGGCTCCAGCTGGAGGGACCACCGGCGCTTTGCTCTGACCACGCTGAGGAACTTTGGTCTTGGCAAACACTCCATGGAAGAGCGCATCCTAGAGGAGGTGTCCCACATCTGCACTGAGCTGGAGAGCAGTGCTGGTACAGTCCCACACACCCAACGTCCTAGTAATCACAGTCATCACCGTACATATTCATGTCATTATCGGCACTTCGTATCCACCCCAAAGATCCTCACATACTGTATCAAATAGTTACACTATTAACCCCTTGTAGTTGTAACAACCTTCCATCAACCACACAAACCTGTCAGAAATAAGATACTCTCAGTTATACTCCCAGTATGACTATATTTACTGTTTTAACATTAGCTATAAAGACTGTGGGGATTGTTACTTTATCTATCCTGTCAGTTTGTTCAATTCAGTAGCTCTGTGATCGTCGTTCTTACCTTGTCTGTGTGTATTGCCTTGTGCGGTGATCGTTGCTGTGTCCTGGTAGGCGGTTCGATGGACCCTCAGCATCTGTTCCATCTGGCTGCGTCTAACATCATCTGCTCCCTGATTTTCGGAGAGAGGTTCCAATACGACGATCCGGTCATCCTCACCCTCATCCAGAGTTTAGAGGAGTTAACCAAGGAAGCTCTCGGACCTTGGGCCATGGTACGGTCTATGCCCTGTGCTACTCTATGCTTACTAAAAAAGGGTTCCAAAAGGGTTCTTTGGCTGTTCCCAGGTAGAACTCTCTGTGGAAAGGGTTCTACACTGAACCCAAAAGTGTTCTTCAAAGATGTTCTTCAAAGTGTTCTCCCACGGGGACATCCAAAGAATCCTTTTATGTTCTAGACCAGGGGTCTTCAACCTTTTTCAGCCCAGGGACCCCTTGGCCGATAGAGAAATAGAGCAGGGACCTCCAGATAAAAAAAATATATAAAAAGTTGTTGAGTTTTAAGCCTGGCCGTACACTAACAGTAACTGACTAACATATTTATCACCTCTTTTAACCTATTTTGTACTCAGTTATACATAACTATTATTGGTTTTTATTATTGGCCATATAATAAAATAATCGTAATACCTTTTTTAACCTATTTATATACTCAATTATTATGTTTATGTTTGATGAAACTTTTTTTAATTTTTTTATTATTATTATTATTATTATTGATGAGGTTTACATTTGGGTTTATTTAGCTTATGGATGACACATAGGCCTACCTTAGTGAGATGACTGGCCCTGGTGGGTGGCACACAGCCTGGTGGGTAGCACACAGACTGGCCCTGGTGGGTAGCACACAGCACACAGGAGATGGAGGTTGTCAGGCAGAGCACCATATCATCCTCAGGCAGCAGTCTGGACCGGTATTTGCTCTTCAGGTAGGTGAGGGAGGAAAATCCACTTTCACAAAGATATGTTGTTGCAAAAGGCAAAAGGCTCAGCATTGCCTTTGCAGTGAGCTGGGGGAAGTCTTTCTGGCAATAAATCCAGATCTGAGTGAGAGGCCTTGACTCATACACATTCTTGTGTGTGCTGTCTGTGGACAGCTCTATCAGCTGATCTTCCTCAGAGGCTGTCAAGTTTGAGCTGTCATATGCTTTGTCTTTGAATGGAAACTGTATCCATATCTTGTCCCTTCTCCAGGACAGCCTCAGAAAAGTACTTTCCAAATTGACTTTCGAGTGCCTCCAAGTGTCCAATAATTGCGTGTTTCACGTCAGGCGAAAGCACTGCAGAATCAGCCAACTCCTCCACTGATGGAAGCATAGAAAAGTTACCTTCCCTGATTCGCTCTCTCCATATCGTTGTTTTCTTCAGAAAGCTTGTCATACAGCTGAATGGCATGTGTATTACATCCCTGCATGGAACTGTTCTGTTTGTTCAACTCTGAGAAAATATCCACAAGATATGCCAGTTTAGTGAGCCAGACATTGTCATTGAAATGTGCAGCCAGCTCCGTGCGGTTTTGGCCAGCTAGAAACTTGTGAATAGCTGTGCGGAACTCAAACACACAGGCCAATACTGATCCACGAGAAAGCCATCTGATCTCGGAATGGTACAGGAGCTCATTGTGACCCTCTCCTGTAGCGTCGCAGAGCGCAGCAAAGAGGCACTCACTCTTCTTAACCACATTGACAGTCTTCACAACAGTGTCCATATCAGCACTCATTTCTTTGGCAGCGAGAGATTCTCTGTGTAACATGCAGTGAATCCACATAACTTTTGGGGCGACTTTTTTGATAAGCGCCATCAGTCCACTTTTCTGACCAGTCATAGCGCGCGCACCGTCAGTACACACCGTCAGTACACACCACAACACACTTTGCCCAGCTTATCTCATTTGCTCAGAAAAAGTCATCAATCACTTTCTAAATTTCAGAGCTTGTTGTGCGTTCAGGGAGCTTCTTACAAAACAAAAACTCCTCACACATTTCGTTTTGGTCAAAAAAACACACAAATCCCAAGAGCTGTGCGTCCTTGGACACGTCCACAGACTCATCCAACTGTAATGAAAAGGCTTCCACCGATTTCAGCTTCTCAATGAACTGCTCCCTCACATCAGATGCCATTTCGCAAACTCGCCGAGCAATCGTTGTGTCTGATAACGGGATAGTCATCAGTTTTTTGGCATATTCATCATTACCAAACATGGTCTTGTACATATCACTGGCCGCGGGCAATATCAAATCTTCCGTAATTGTATACGTTTTTTTACATTGAGTGATGCGAAGGAGGCTTTCAAAGCGAGCTCTCCAACTTTCCCTGATTTCCTCATCATTGTCTGTTGGCCTTGGAGTGACTGCAGACAAGTCTGAAAATATTCCAGCGGTACATCTTTCAAGTGGTCATGATTAGTCTCCAAGTGTCGTTGCAGCTTTGATGGCATCATGCCTTCATTTGAGAGAGTTGCTGCACAAATAACACACATCGGCAATTCAATTCCTTCGCTTTCTTTGAAGGTAAATCCAAACTTTAGGAAGGTTTCTGAATATTTTCGGGACTTCTCTCTCTTACGCTTCCCCTTTCCCGCTGGAGCAGGTGCCTCTGGAGCAGGTGCCTCTGGGGCAGGTGCCTCTGGAGCAGGTGCCTCTGGAGCAGGTGCCTCTGGAGCAGGTGCCTCTGGAGCAGGTGCCTCTGGAGCAGGTGGAGCCGCGACACTATCGTTTGTGGCCTCGGAGAGGTCGAGGCCTTTTTGTTACAAAGCGATCCATTGTTATAACAACCTAACTTAGTAGTCAAGTCTATTATTTGCTTTCCAGCTTTTTATTTATTGCCGGCTAAAGTTAGCAACGTCTTCTTCTTGTTTTTTTAAAGGCGGTTGGCAATCGCCCGTGGTAGCTTATTATTGCCTATTAATGCTTGACGTTTACTCAATATTTTTCTCCCCCACCCCAAAAAAAATCCCCCACATAAACTATTTTGATGAACATTTTTTATAATTTTGGGGTACCCCCTGCAGTACCCCCACGGACCCCCTAGGGGTCGCGGACCTCCGGTTGAAGATCCCTGTTCTAGAGGGAACCTTTTTTAATAAGAGTGTACATGATCCTCACTGACCTCTCTGTGCTCGACATGACACACTGATCCACATTCCCTTGTTTAACATCCATTTCCTCCTATCTATCTTTTGTAGCTGTATGAAATCATACCGGTCTTGAGGCCCCTCCCTTTGCCCTTCAGGAACATTGTCCACAAATTTAATCAAATGAAAGAACATATCAAGAAGATTGTGACCAGGCACAAAAGTTCAAGGGTCGCAGGAGAGCCCAGAGACCTCCTTGACTGCTACCTGGACCAGATTGACAAGGTAGGAGAACAATAGAACTATGGTTCTGAAAGTAAGATATAAAGTAAGTAAGTAGCCTTGTCCAAGTAAGCCTGAACGGTCCATAGGGCATCTCCTGTTTCTGTAGCATTAAGCATCTTGATGTACAAGTACAACCCTGGATAGGACACTAGTCTGTTGCATTCCTTTACCCTGAATCCATCTGCCAATCAGAGATGCATCGGGTCCCATGGTATGACTTCCGTAAATGGGGCAAACATTTTCATTTGGATGGTGGAAGAGGAGGAACTACTTTACAGGATGGAGCAGGATGGAATGAAGAATTTTATTCAGAGGCCTTTGGTGTGTGTGTGTCTGTGTGTGTGTCTGTGTCTGTTTCAGACAGCTGATGGAGGCTCCACATTTAATGACACTCAGATGGTGTCTCTACTACTTGATCTGTTCATGGCTGGGACAGAAACGACTTCCAACACCCTCCGCTCTGCTATGCTACACCTGATGACCAACCAACATGTACAGGGTGAGGAAATATACACGCGGACATACATTTCATTCAATTCGATGGCGTTTGTAGCCAATGTGTCCACATTCAAGGTAAACACTGCATATGTCGGCTCAATAGGAAATTTGCTTAAAATATTAAACGTTCTACAAAACTTGATTGAATTGAATGCCGGACAAAGAGTGTGTGTTTGTCTCAGATCGCTGTCATCGAGAGATCGCAGAGGTTCTTGAGGGACGTGCAGACGCTTCGTTTGAGGACAGACATGCCATGCCGTATGTTCAAGCCACGATCCACGAGGCACAGCGCATGAGTGACACCGCTCCTCTTAGCGTGTTCCATACGGTCTGCAGCGACACGCAACTACACAGCTACCAGCTGCCCCAGGTGAGCATTACCATGACGACTGATATGCTGCCTGTTGGTGACCTTAGAACTATAAAGGTCTCCTTGGCTAGAGGGAGTGATGTGATGAGTGTACCTCTCCACCTCTCCTTCTCACCCTTAATCCCTCTCTACCTCGTCTGTTCCAGGGCACGATGGTGATTCCTAACCTGTCTTCAGTGCTGCATGAAGAGAGCCAGTGGAAGTTCCCCCACGAGTTCAACCCTGAGAACTTCCTCAACAAGGACGGGGAGTTTGTAAAACCAGAGGCCTTTCTGCCATTCTCAGCAGGTGCCTTTTTTCAAAAGCGATAATATCTGAGGCTTATAAATGACACTATGTTGTACAGAGACAGGAGAACATGTTGACATAAAATACCTGGCTGCATGCATATGAAGGTATGAGTGAAATGTTGTTCTCATTGATAGCCGTGTGTGTGTTCCCCAGGACCTCGTGTGTGTCTGGGGGAGGGGTTAGCCCGTATGGAGCTCTTCCTGGTTCTAGTGACATTGCTTCGGCGTTTCCGATTCATCTGGCCTGAGGATGGAGGCGTCCCAGATTTCAGCCTCATCTTTGGTGGGACACAGTCTCAAAAGCCCTACCGCCTGGGAGTGCGCCTCAGGAGCAGCGAGAGGGTGAACTACCCACCGTCTCCACGAGAGCACTAGTGTTGTCAAAAAGCTAGAGATCTTATTCCGTAATAATTCACCTTCATCTCAGTAACTCATCAGATGACAAGTAGTTTTTCAACAATGTGTTGAAACGCCTTATAATCAGTGTCAGCTTCTGTAAGGACCAGATATTAGAATAATCATTCACAAACTAGATCTTTCAGCATGTATTTTGTAATACATATCATTGTTAAAACCACTGGTTTTGTGTTTCTGTTACTGACATGGCATTGTATTTTCTTGTCAACTGTTTAAGTAAAATAACTATGACTAAATATGTGAATTTGATTCAAAATGATGAGCAGATTTTATGCCCTTCCATCCCCTTACCTGCATCTATAACTTATGTTTGAGGTCAAAACTCCTACACCAAACAACATTTTCAGACTTGCTCCTACATGAACTTTAAAACAGCCGTGTGATCAAAGGTTATGAAGTTCCAACTGCAGTCTACTCAAATGTTCTGCAGTGGCTCCTCACCAGCTGCAACGTGCAGCCATCGTCTGCTTTGTGGGAGGCAGGATTTGTCAACCAATCGACCACTTTACTTATCTTTTCCTTTTTGTTCACCACTGTAATCCATTCCTTCTCACTCTGGTCTTCACTCGATGGGCCGTCCGCTTATGTAGCTTCACCACCAAGGAGTTTTGGGATCCTTGATAACAGTCCCTTCCTGTATGCTTTGTAAATGAATAATGAAGGTGAAAATTATGGAAAATGTGCACAGTCATAGCCGCGAGAAGGAGGGGTGCTGAAACGACCCCTGATTTGTTGAAATTGAATTTTTTTACAAGCCGCATACAAGCTACTGATGAGCACTTTTGGAACATCTACATTTAAAAAAGTTAATAAATAAACACCATCCCAATAAATACATTATTTATTTTAGGCATAAAAGGTATTTCAGAAGAACAGAATATGAGTCGGCCTACTGTATGTTATCTGGCTATGCGCCATGCCATAGTCTGTAGGCTTGTTCATTTAGCAGACAAGATATGCTAATAAATCCTGTTCCATTATTCTATATTATATGATTTTATAGTAAGAATAATATAATTGAACTGTCTTAGAAATCAAAACATATATGGGCTGCATGATGCGACTATGGCTATTGATAATTTAAGCTCTGTTCCTTACCTCAGGCTGCACACGCCTGTTCTCTCATCAAGTCATCATATTTTCACCCAACAGACTATTCTCAATTTAATCTTGTCTTTACTAATATGTCAAATTAGTTTGATTTATGCCGGGAAGGCTACTCCGGTAATCTCACTCCATGCATCAACCACTCGCTGTGCAACAGGTGATATTCTGCCCAAACTCTGTATGCCATGGGCTCTCCATGTTCCTGCAGCTACCTAGCGCTTAATTTGGGAAACATCGATAGTAACATGTTTTCACAATCGAATACATTTTTTTTTTTACTGTTGGCAGTCCCTCTCTGCTCGCTGGAGAAAGGGATGTAGGACAGAGGGGAGGAGATGGAAACGCATGGTGGTGAGATATTCTGTAGCTAAAGGTAATGGCTCAGCCTATTAATTATGAAGATATTGTGAAGGTTTACTAGGCTATTCAAAATCAAATGCAAATTCATTATAATTGTAAGCCACCCTGCACAATCAATGAGCTAACAGCATTTCCTAGGCCTATACATTCTCTCCCAGACTCATGGACAGAAGGTTTAGCCACTTGGGAGCCCATCTTAGAGACTGGACACACAACAAATGCTACTAAGATATACATCTGGATCTAAGGAGATGAGCTATTTAGTGTTTCACATGAGTTTAGGACATATTGCATTTTCACAACTGTGAGTCTCACAAGGTTAAGGATTTTGTTTCTAAAACGCTGACTGGCTACATTATCTCACTATGGGGAAAATGGGGGTTGCAGACTACAGTTGGGGAATGAAAGGTCTCATACTAAATGTCTAATGGCTTACTTTCATACATACGTCCTAGTACCTTCTAAAGACAAACTGATCTGGATAGTTGAAGGGAATATGGAAGCAACTCTGCCGAGCGTAATGGAAGGCCATATTGCTTTCATCCATCCAGGCATCAGTGTCCTAGTATCCAACTGGGACAGGGGCTGGGATTCAATCCAAAAAGCTAGCTCGCTTCCCTCTATACGTTATGACTCCCCAAGACCAAGATTAGTGACCACAAGTATAGACAATATAGTACTAGCTCTACCTATCCCATAGAGAATGGTAGAGATATCATCTTTATATACACTAAGTATACAAAACTTTAAGAACACCTGGTCTTTCCATGACATAGACTTACCAGGTCATCCCAGGTGAAAGCTATGATTCCTTATTAACGTCACTTGTTAAGACAATTTGGACAAAGATTGCGTATGTGTGCCATTCAGAGAGTGAATGTGCCTTTGAACGGGGTACGGTAGTAGTTGCCAGGCGCACCAGTTTGTGTCAAGAGCTGCCACGCTGCTGGGTTTTTCCCGCTCAACAGTTTCAAGTGTGTATCAAGAATGGTCCACCACCCAAAGGACTTCCAGCCATATCTCAATATTAGGAAGGTGTTCCTAATGGTTGGTATACTCAGTGTATGTCCCATTATGGTGTCTGTGAGCAGGCAGTGACATTGAGGCAATCTACATTTTGAAATAGTCCATTGTCTTCTTCTACTACTTCTAAGAGTTGGCAAATAAACTGAAAAGGTGCATACTGCCACCTAGAGTATGTTGTTAGAACAGGTATGAAGCCAATGTTGGCGATTTACTGCCACCTACAGTTATGGAATGTTTGCTCACCAGTGTAATTCATTGTCTGATCCCTACTGAGACCTGGATGGAATCATGTGATCCTTCCTTAACCCATAGTAAGTCCCACCCAGTTGACTACTTTAAAATGGTGAAAGGCCTTAATGGCAACGTCCATGGCAGAATGGGTTTTATCCATCTAGAGTCCTCAATTTATCTCTGTCCTAGCCCTCTTATGGCCAATTTACATTGTGAGGTATATCATTACGCCACATGTCAACTTCACAGAGTCTTGCCCCGCTACTGAACGGAAAAGTGTAGTGTTTGTAACGCAAGATGGAGGAGACACTGTCTCTCGTCAGAGATCGTATTTATTTCGGGAGATTTTTATACAAGACAGGATAATACATGTTTTGTTTAGTTACTTTTTAGATTGGAGATCGGTGACAGGATGTCTGTCACCACACTGAGCCTCTCCTGCAGGTTTTGGGGTCACATCCACTTGAATGTCCTTCATACGAGGGACATCCACCAGCCAAGACTCCTACTGAGAAAAGTTGGAAAATATGATATAGTATGATTTATATTAATACATTTTACCCCAAAGCGACTTGCAGCTAACATATATAGTTATGTATGTGATCTATGTAAATAAAGGAATATAACACAGCTGAAGGACTATACGGTGGAGGTCTACCCATTTCCCAGGAGCATATTAAAAAGTGGATTTGGGTACAGTGTTTATTTCCCCCTAATATCTTTGAAGATCATACCTAAAATAATTAGGCCTACTTCTTTCTACTGCTGATATGAGACCAGAAGGGTAAAACATTGCAGATATAAATGCAATATATAGAGTAGAAAGGATTGCCTGCACTCCAAAGAAGAAACATCTGTTCTACATGATCTATTTCTATCTGAACGTTACACCTCAATCAAGCTTGTTAATTGATCGTTAAGTCTTGGTTGGCTTCAGGTGGGAGTCAGGTAAAGGGTCATTAGTGGCCTATATAAGCCTCTTACAGGCCATGAAAAGACATTCATTGTTGATAACAAGACTATTGTTGTTATCATCATGGGAGCTGTGAGAGGATTGCTGTTCTTTGTGATGACTTTTGGGGTCTTTGAAGGTTGGTTCATTAATGTTTGACACCTTGGTTTTATTAGGATTGAAGGGGTTTATTTGGGAAATATGCTTTCTTCCACATTAGTCAACTTTGGTTTTTTTTTTCTGTCACTTCTATTTTGTGAACTGAACTTCTGTCAACTCTTTCTCCTCAGTTTGTTGTTCCCCTGTTGGCAAGTCCCAGAAGCTAGATCGAGTCTCTCTACAGAGGAGATTTAGAGGTAAGCTTGGAGTTGTGTACTTCTCTCTAAATGGTGCTGTGTTTCCGTTACTCTGTTTAAATAATGACTGACCAGTGGATCCCTTAGTTTCAACATGTCTAGCCAGGAATTGTCATAACTTTTGCTGTTCATAATTTGCTTGTGTACTTTTTTCAGAGCTAGCATCAAATGACATCTCTATTGCCCATGCCCTGGCTTTGCTCCGATCCATAGGGTCTGATGCTAAATCAGCCAGTGAAGGTAAGGCCTGTAACATACTCTTTCAACTGTGCTGGTTTCCATGTGGTTTAATGTTGCAGAACATGGAAATATAGCACAGATGTGCAGCTAACATTTCTTGTCTATTCTCTAGAGTATTTGGAGACTAATGAAGTAGAGACCCAGGACTCTCCAAACTATGGTCAATCTCTGGCAAATGATGACCTGGCTTCTGAGAAAATTAGGCATTTAACCGGCCTGTCTGACGACGCCACCACCGGCCTGTCTGACGACGCCACCACCGGCCTGTCTGACGACGCCACCACCGGCCTGTCTGACGACGCCACCACCGGCCTGTCTGACGACGCCACCACCGGCCTGTCTGACGACGCCACCACCGGCCTGTCTGACGACGCCACCACCGGCCTGTCTGACGACGCCACCACCGGCCTGTCTGACGACGCCACCACCGGCCTGTCTGACGACGCCACCACCGGCCTGTCTGACGACGCCACCACCGGCCTGTCTGACGACGCCACCACCGGCCTGTCTGACGACGCCACCACCGGCCTGTCTGACGACGCCACCACCGGCCTGTCTGACGACGCCACCACCGGCCTGTCTGACGACGCCACCACCGGCCTGTCTGACGACGCCACCACCGGCCTGTCTGACGACGCCACCACCGGCCTGTCTGACGACGCCACCACCGGCCTGTCTGACGACGCCACCACCGGCCTGTCTGACGACGCCACCACCGGCCTGTCTGACGACGCCACCACCGGCCTGTCTGACGACGCCACCACCGGCCTGTCTGACGACGCCACCACCGGCCTGTCTGACGACGCCACCACCGGCCTGTCTGACGACGCCACCACCGGCCTGTCTGACGACGCCACCACCGGCCTGTCTGACGACGCCACCACCGGCCTGTCTGACGACGCCACCACCGGCCTGTCTGACGACGCCACCACCGGCCTGTCTGACGACGCCACCACCGGCCTGTCTGACGACGCCACCACCGGCCTGTCTGACGACGCCACCACCGGCCTGTCTGACGACGCCACCACCGGCCTGTCTGACGACGCCACCACCGGCCTGTCTGACGACGCCACCACCGGCCTGTCTGACGACGCCACCACCGGCCTGTCTGACGACGCCACCACCGGCCTGTCTGACGACGCCACCACCGGCCTGTCTGACGACGCCACCACCGGCCTGTCTGACGACGCCACCACCGGCCTGTCTGACGACGCCACCACCGGCCTGTCTGACGACGCCACCACCGGCCTGTCTGACGACGCCACCACCGGCCTGTCTGACGACGCCACCACCGGCCTGTCTGACGACGCCACCACCGGCCTGTCTGACGACGCCACCACCGGCCTGTCTGACGACGCCACCACCGGCCTGTCTGACGACGCCACCACCGGCCTGTCTGACGACGCCACCACCGGCCTGTCTGACGACGCCACCACCGGCCTGTCTGACGACGCCACCACCGGCCTGTCTGACGACGCCACCACCGGCCTGTCTGACGACGCCACCACCGGCCTGTCTGACGACGCCACCACCGGCCTGTCTGACGACGCCACCACCGGCCTGTCTGACGACGCCACCACCGGCCTGTCTGACGACGCCACCACCGGCCTGTCTGACGACGCCACCACCGGCCTGTCTGACGACGCCACCACCGGCCTGTCTGACGACGCCACCACCGGCCTGTCTGACGACGCCACCACCGGCCTGTCTGACGACGCCACCACCGGCCTGTCTGACGACGCCACCACCGGCCTGTCTGACGACGCCACCACCGGCCTGTCTGACGACGCCACCACCGGCCTGTCTGACGACGCCACCACCGGCCTGTCTGACGACGCCACCACCGGCCTGTCTGACGACGCCACCACCGGCCTGTCTGACGACGCCACCACCGGCCTGTCTGACGACGCCACCACCGGCCTGTCTGACGACGCCACCACCGGCCTGTCTGACGACGCCACCACCGGCCTGTCTGACGACGCCACCACCGGCCTGTCTGACGACGCCACCACCGGCCTGTCTGACGACGCCACCACCGGCCTGTCTGACGACGCCACCACCGGCCTGTCTGACGACGCCACCACCGGCCTGTCTGACGACGCCACCACCGGCCTGTCCGACTGACGCCACAGCTATTAACATCCGGCTATGGTATGAATTCCTCAACTCTTAAGGTCTCCAGCACAAGTGGTTAATATTCTGTAGACCATGCAATTGAGGAACAATTCCCCTCTGCAACTGGGACCTGAACATGTATTTCTGAAGCGGGATGTTGTGCTTAGGAGCCATGCAAGAATTAATGGGTTCTGTAATCCAGGTTGTGTTCCTCTGCATTTGATTGTTTTGCCTCAATTAAACTTTTACTTTAATACTTGTGTCAGTATTGTTTTGTAGTTTATACTTTGACTTTATGTCAATTGCCTGACTTGAGTAACTGAGGTGGTGTAAATGGTTTGGCATCAGTATTATTACATTGAGCCCTTTGGGTTTAAACGGCTTAAATGCTAGGTGTTACCACTTCACTTTGGTAAGTGACATCTGCTGTGAAGGTCAATGTATGCTAGCAGCATCCTACTTGGTTTTTAGAATCTAATGGTCCTAGGGCATGCTATCTTTATATTTACTGGGTTTTAGCACTGAGGATCTTGGTTTGGGGGTGGGAAATGTTAATGAGGAGGTGACTGTGTAATGGTGTCCATGCTTAATATCAGCCAACTGTCACGGTTGTCAACAAATGTATACACACAGCAGAGTAAATTACTAGACTTGAGTCTCCTAACTGACATTTGGTTTACTATTGGTGAATGCTTACATGCAAAACCAGCTCGATTGATTAGCCTTTTTGGGTCTTGTGTGTTTGGCCAATCAGAATCTAATTGTATTTGTTACGTGTGTAGACCTTGCAGTGAAATGCTTACCTACAATATTTTAAAGAGTTACCTAATTAAACGTCAGCAGTAAAATAACAGTTGCGAGGCTATGTTCAAGAGTACCGGTTAGTCGCAGTAAGATGTAGGTCGTTAGTGACTATGCATAGAGTAGCAGCAGTTTATAAGAGGTGGCTTGAGGTAGTAACCTGGAATGCATTTCAATTAACAGGTGTGCCTTAATTTGTGGATACATGCGTTTGAGACAATCAGCTTTGCTGTGACAAGGTAAGGGTGGTATACAGAAGATGGCCCTATTTGGGAAAAGACCAAGTCCACATGTCAAGAACAGCTCAAATAAGCAAAGAGAAACAACTGTCCATTTAACACATGGTCAGTCAACCTGGGAAAAATTCAAGAACTTTGAAAGTTTCAAGTGCGGTCGCAAAAACCAAGCGCTATGATGAAGCTGGCTCTTGAGGACCGCCACAGGAAAGGGAGACTTATTTTAGAAACAAAATGAACCTATTAAAGACAAGTGACAAATGAAATCCTAGTGCTTTCATTCCTCTTTAACTAACAATGCCAACATGGCTATTTACAGATAGTTAGCTGGCGTTCTAAATCATAGTGTTTCCATTCCCCTTTAAGCTAACTACCCACGTTTTGAAATAAGGTTCATAATATTTTACAGTAGTTAGCAGTTGAAACTCCCCTTTAAATAAATGCAGTGCTTTGGCCTACACAATATTTAGTGTTTCTGTTAGAAATGGTTGCAGACCATCCATCGGTGTGATTCAGTCATGAAAGTAAGTCATAGACACAAATCCCTAATAATAGTCACCATGGCAGGATCAGGACTTTGCCTTGACTTTTATTTAATATTAAAAACTGGTCATGTCCAAAATGTTCTGTATATTAGTGTTGATTTGTGCAAATACCCAATTGAATCACTGAAGAGTTGTAGTTTGGTTGAGTTAGGGCTGGGGAATTAAGAACCACCACTATTTCCTGTGGAGAGAACTCAGTCCATATCTTTTCTCACAAGCCTCCAGATTCAATTGCTATGTTGCGGATTATCACTGTCAGTGATTCTGTGTTAGCATATCACCTGCCTGAAGAGATGGGAGTCGTTACATTGACGTGAAATTGTGAACATCTTTGAACCACTAAATGATATGCATTTAATTGATACTAATGGATCAAAAGGTGATGCTATATGTGTGGTTTTGGTGTCTGGTTTAAAGCAGGCTGATCTTAACTCCAGGGTATGCAGGCTTTTGTTACAGCCCAGGACTACACTTGATTATACTTACCAAGCCCTTGATTAGTTGATAGTGTTTCTGGGCTGGAATAAAAGCCTGCACCCCCTGTTGGTCTCCAGGACCAGGATAGAATAACCCTAGTGCTTTGTAAATACATAATACATTGTTGGTACATTGGTTGTCTTCTGTGTTGCTGTTCAAGCCGTGAATGGGGGTTTGTCCCAGCATTTCAACAAGACATTCAGGTCCATTAAAAGATCTACAAAACGCCAACAGACACAGGAGAGTTGTTACGACTATAAAGCAATCCTACCAGACAGAGCAAAGGGTAAACACTGTCAAAAACTGATTTCAAAACATTCAAGCCACGTTCACACTTAGTTCCCATCAATTCATTTTCAACTGCATGCCTACATTGTCTGAATAGGGAGTAGGTAGCTAGCATTTTCTTCCCACAGTGTTACCAGTTGATAATATTTTATAGGTCATGTGGGGGAATGAGTTTGTCACAGGTGTAGAGAGGAGTAAGCAGGAGGAAGTCGCAGGTTTAGAACATCTGAATTTATTTTAGCACCATAGATCAAAGCAGGACGAAACCCAAACGCAGTTGTGATGAAAATATATCTTCATAGACAAAAAGGCATAGGGGGACGCAAAATACAAAGTAGGGAGACCGGGGATGGTTGTCACACATTTCACCAGTAAATAACAGAAGACTAATTTCAGTATTGGTCCAAAGTTTAAGGTCTTGGGTATGAAATAATATCACTTATCACCATAACATGTTTTAACATGAAGTAATAAGCCATGAAATACACTCAGAGTGTGACAACCAACCCTGTGATGGGGGTGGGGTTGGTTGTCACTGTATATTCCAATGAGATGTGCAACAAGAAATTACGTTTTTTTTTTACCTAGAGATACCAAATAATTGCAAATGTTCTTAACACAATATGTAATGTGTTCATCTATAAAGTTTCTACACTATGTGTTTCAATCCCATTGTGTTTAATTGGATGTTTATTTACAGATAATCCACAGAAAGAGGCAGGCATAGAAATATTAAGGCTTTTAATAAAGCAAAACATTATCCATCTGTGAGAACTTTCTGAAACGTGAACTATAAAGTGTACAAAACTCTTGTAACTTATTTGAGTGTGTAGGTTTGTTTGTGAATAGTGTTTTTGTTAGTGAATAATTAGTCATCTTGTATAATCTTAGTCGAAACTTCTCTTCGGCTCTCTCTTTTTCGTTTGCCCGATAAGCTTTGTATAAACTAAATAAGTAGCTATATCCGCTTGCCATGCAATTGTGCAAGAGAGGGGAGAGGGCTTCCATGAAGCAAAACGTACAAAGTTGCTGGAAACAGTGCTAACAGAAGGCATCCTTTGCCACTCTCCTATGGGGGCATAGATTATATAAGAGGATGTGGAGTGGCGGAGGATGCCTTCATTAGCACTGTTTCCAGTAACTTTGTACGTTCAGATTTTCTGGAAGGTGACATTTTATTTTATTTCACCTTTATTTAACCAGGTTGGCCAGTTGAGAACAAGTTCTTATTTACAACTGCGACCTTAATAATGGTTACGAACACAATTATTCATTGCATGGTGGTGTTGTAGGATAGTCTAGGTAGGAGAATTGTATTGTCCCTAAACAAGATCAATAGGGGAGCTTTTTGAGCTAGATGTTTCATGTCATTGTTATTTCATGCGTAACGACGTGATGATTTCAATTTGTGGAAGGACAGAATATGTGACATTTTGTATGACACTCGTAAGGTGTCCTTTTTTAACACCTTATGATGTTTGAAGTACTTTCAAGTACAGATGTCCTTCATGTAAATAACTTAAATGCAATATGTAGTTAATTCATTTGTATGGAGGTTCATTTAAAGGTGGTCTATCAACTTTAGCTCTGACTTTTCTTAAGTTGATTCATGAAATCTTAGTCTCATTTAAAATGAAGCCCTCAATTATTGGTGCAGCTTTGAATGATTTTATGTGTGATATATGATTCATTGCTAGTTCGCCTATTGCAGAACTAGACAAAGGATTCACCTACCACTATAGTCACAATAAATTGTATATAAGAGCGTAGGATAGAAAACAAAAAGTTAGACACCCCTCCCCTATTATGCAAGAAAGGGTTCGGATATCAAAACGTTCACATTTACTGGAAACAGTGCTTATGACTCCACCTCCATCTATATAAGCTACTCTTTGCCTTCACCTCTCCTCACAAAATAAACTTATCTTCGGCTCTCTCTTTTTCGTTTGCCCGATAAGCTTTGTGTATTTTTTTTTTTAACACTAAGCTAAATAAGTAGCTATATTCGCTTGCCATGGATCAGCCACCATCGTACCAGCCAGAGTTAGTCCCAATGAAAGGAAATAAGTACGTGCGTCTTGAAGATCCTCAGGGAGCGCCTATGTTCGGCCATACGGTCGTCGTGGGAAAACCCCAGCATGTTGTGCCTCAGCCCAGGGATCACATTATCTGGTCACTTTGCAGCCTCGTTTACTGCAACCCGTTATGTCTCGGACTGATAGCGGTGTATTTCTCCATAAAGGTGTGTTGGAATTCTCTTTATGTTACTTATTATAGCAATGTCTGGTGTGGGGGCTTTTATTGTCTAGATTTAGAAATTGAACAAGTTACTAGTAGGCGACCCACTTTGAACTATGGAAGTGTTTTGTTTGCTTGTTATCACAATGTTATAAAACATGTGTAGCCTATACCTCCTCTATAGGCTATATAGAGCTGACCTCCACAATAAGTGTATTAAGGAGTATTAAACCACTGAGATGACATTACTGCCATCCTCCCATTAGTGTGAAATGTCATGTTATGTTGTGTGCATGTTGTTTACTAGTATGTATAGCAACATAAACACAGTCAGAAACATATGAATGATTCTATAATATAAATATAAATGATTCTACATTTTGTTTTCCAGTCCAGAGATAGGAAGATGGTTGGGGACTTGGAGGGAGCAAGACAACATGGGAAGACTGCATGCTGCTTTAATACTGTGGTCCTGACCCTGGTAATCCTCGGGCTGCTCTTCTTCTTCATCATCTATGGTATCATCATCTACAAAACCTCAACATGAGTTGTCCCAGTCTTTCCAGATGTTACACACCTCTCTAGTATTGTGTCTGGATACATTTCAGCTCATCTCTTAAAACACACACACCACAGAAGTTCCTTCAGCACTGTGTACCAGATCTTATTCATACTTATTCATACTTTTTCATACTGCCGCTCTATGTATCATGTACCGTGTATCTGTCTTTTGTGTACTTTCGTTGTGGCATTTTGCACCTGCCCTGTGTTTTTGTTGTAGCTGCTTGATAATGAAATTTCCCCCCCGGGGGATCAATAAAGTACCTATCTATCTATCTATCTATCTATTGGCACTTGTTTAGTTTTGTGTTTTGAGAGATGCAAGATTATTCTGTTGAAGTTATGTCAAAGAAAATTTTTATCAGTTAAATATTTTTTTTGAAATGCATTACATTTGAGTTGTAATATCTGTTAATGGATGTTACCATTTCTGTTTGACTCTTCCCATATAGACATACACTCACGTAACGAGACGTGGCTTATCTTTCTACTTTGTTGTCGCTCTCCAACATTGTTTAAGGCACAATTTGTACTGTTTCCGGTTGCTCAGATTATTTGTCCTCGTGTGATATAAACATGTAGGATTAGAGTGTGTTGAACAACTTTAACAACCCCAAAAACGAACTGTATTGGGTAGGTTTGACTTATTACTCTGATATAAATTGTAAACAGATGTTGATGTAAAAGTGGAATTTCTAGCAATGTAAAAAGTCCAGGCCTGGTTTCCAGAGACAAGCTATGTCACCTGGAATCGCTGGCTGCCTGTGTCACAGTACTGTTGAATAGCTTCCCATCATCTCTTTTCCCACTGGAGTAATACGCTGAGAAGGTTTAATGGGGAAAAAATCATGGCCTTGTTAAAATGTATAATTCCTTCTGTCCTTCTCACTGCCTGATCTGACTTAGTTGGATTGGTAGCAGGAGACTTTTATCTATTTATACACACAGATTACTTACTTCAAGATGAGAAGGAAGCAGTATGGATTGTAACAAGGCTGCATTTTAAAGGGATCACACAGGTTTCCTCTTGTCAGTATAGTTTCATGGAAAGCAAGCGAGTAGCATGAGATGATCCAGATCTGAGATAAAAGTAGGAGGAGACTATGGGTGAATGGTTATTTCCTAACCTTATTAGGTCTGCTGCATAATGTACATGTTTTCGACCAGAAAAAGATTTGTATTGTAAGGGCTGATACATGCTTAGCTAATTAATATGTTAATCTACAACAAGAGTTATTAACTGAATGTATTGTGTGATCATAGATCTTTAGAACTGCTGCAGGTTTGGGTGTGGGGGAGCTATGTGGAAGGAATGTGCATATAGCTTGGGGGTTTCACGATAGAACTGTATTTTGTGGTAACATGAGACAAGAACATCTGCTGAGAGGGAACTGCTTCCGTCAACTGGAGTGCGTCACGAGGCTGGGACCAGCCTGCACGCCAACGATAGGCTGAGTAACTTTAAACCACACTCAGCCTCTACTCTGACAGGCCAGCAATGAGCAGGAACTATTCTGTCGGAGTATTTAAGGAAGAACAAAGGATAGGGCTCGCTCTTCTCTAGCGCTGCACGCTGACTCGCTCTCTCTCTCTCTTCTCCCTCTCTCTCTCTGTTTTGCCCTGCGTGGTGTCACAGTGAGCCTGTATATACGAACTTCATACTTACCATTTAAGGGTTTGCTAGAATAAAATACATAGATGATTTAAACTGTGTAGTAATCCTTTCGTTCCAATACCAGATTTGAATTGACGCAACCTTAACAGTATCAGGAAACGCCACATTAGACAAATATGTTTTGTTTGCAGTTTGCTAAAAGGCTTGAAGCTCAAAAGGCCAAGTCTCAAGCAATGCATGAAATTAACCTGGGAAAATATGTATATTTCACCTGCCACGTTGGCCAATGTGTAAGGCTCTACTGTGCAAGCATTACATTCGCGAATAAAAAGTCAAGGGTCAAGTATGAACACGTGAGAAATGAGAGAACACCTCACTCTGACCATTTTACTCGCCCAAGCAGAGCTGATTGGCTGTTTTTTTTTTGTTATCCAGAGCATTGGTGACTATCTGCTAATGGCAACAATTTAAATTATTCAATTTTGTAAGACCTTTACTGACACCGGACCATATTACACGTGTCTATCGTGTCCGGATTCCCTTTTCCCGCGCTATATTCAAATGACAGGACGCTGTAACTAACCAACCAGCCAGCAACGCTAAAGGGATTGTAAACGTTTTTTTTTTCTTCTTCTAAATATTAGCTAGATGGCTAGCATTTATGAGGCCGCCAAACACATTCATCTAACGTTATAATGAAAAAGTGCCTCTTAGGTCCCAAAACACAAGTTTTCTGGAGACTTGTGGGATGGGTGCAGGTGACGTTGCCCAATGTGCGCGTCCAGACTGAGGAGGAATTTGTACACAATGTATTCCTGACAACAAAGGCACTTTTTGTGCGTCCACGCCCGTCTTTTTAACGCCATCTTCGTATTCTTCAAGCAGAAGTCGCAGGTAAGTTTCAAGCGTAGACAGCGCCCCGTTACTACGGTAACCCACCGCCCTTAAAGGGGAAGCTGAACATTTTGTCTCCGATATTTCAGACTCAGGTCTGAAAATGAAATGTAGTAACGTTTTTTTTTTTTGAAACATTAAAGCCATGGTAATGTGTTTTTGTTATGTATGTATTGGGCAAAAAAAAGAAGCCCTGGTCTCAAGATTATATAGTCATTCTGAATTGCATTTTCAAACAAACTTTATTTATAGATCTAATTTCTTACAGGGAATCCATTTCAAAGTGCTTAAGATAAAATAGTAAAGATTAAAAAAATAGGTTTCCTAAAATTATATCCATTAAAACAATAGAATAACAGTGGACTTAAGAGACTGAGGCATGAAAATAAATACAAATAAAATAGTGGGATTAAATAGATAGCATGACTTAAAGCTAGGCCTCAGATCCTCTGGCAGCCTGTTCCAAAAGACACAACCATAGTGGCTGAAATCAGCCTCACCAAAAGTTTTGGTTCTGACCTTTGTAACAACTAAAAGTCGAATGCCAGAGGATATAAGGTACTGACCAGGCACGTATCTTAAAAGCATATAAGACATGTATTCTGACGAATCAGCGGTCTACTAGCATGAATATGTTGTATTACTGGTATACGCCCACACCATTCTGTTGTTGGGGTACGCGCACTCCATTCAAACATAGAAAAGCAGATTTTTATTCAGACCCCTTGACTTTTTCCACATTTTGTTATCTTGCAGCCTTATTCTAAAATGGATTAAAATGTTTTTTCCCCCTCATAGAATAAGGCTGTAACGTAACAAAATGTGGAAAAAGTGAAGGGTCTGAATACTTTCCGAATGCACTGTATATACACCGAGTATACAAAACATGCTCTTTCCATGACAGACTGACCAGGTTAATCCAGGTGAAAGCTATGATCCCTTACTGATGTCACCTGTTAAATCCACTTCAATCAGTGTAGATGAAGGGCAGGAGACTGTATATGTGTGCCATTCAGAGGGTGAATGGACAAGAAAAAAGATGCAAGTGTCTTTGAACGGGGTATGGTAGTAGGTGCCAGGCGCACCGGTTTGAGTGTGTCAAGAACTGAAATGCTGCTAGGTTTTTCCACGCTCAACAGTTTCCTGTGTGTATCAAGAATAGTCCACCACCCAAAAGGACATCCAGCTAACTTGACACAACTGTGGGAAGCATTAGAGTCAACATGGGCCAGCATCCCTGTGGAATGCTTGACACCTTGTAGAGTCCATGCCCTGACGAATTGAGTCTGTTCTGAGGGCAAAAGGTGTTCCTAATGTTTTGTACACTCAGTGTATATTTGCATACATACTTTTTGTACTGACATCACATGACTTCCAAACTACAATGTACTTAATGTGTTAAAAGGGATTAGTGTCCCAGGTCTAAGTCAGTCCTTGATTAGAAGGGAACAATGATAAAAAGCAGTGGAACTGGCTTTGAGGTCCAGAGTTGAGTTTGAGACCAAGTCCGAACTTAACAATCAATCAAATTCAGTACAGCGTAACCAAGCAACAAATAATGCAGTGGTGCGCTGCCTTATAACTGTCAAGCGGAACAAGCGTTGCAAAAAAGGTTAACCAAGCAGCTGGTTGCAACATATTTTACACAATAAGTTAGTAATTATTATTTATTTTTTTACTAAGAAGCTAGAATCATTCACAGCAAATCCTTCTATACACAGAAACACATACTTTGTAAAGTGGGAGGCAGTACCCTGTCACATTTTACACAATGCATTATAAAAGCCCTGATTTATGTTTGACATCGTAAACGTATCCCACTGGGCACAGACGTCAATTCAATGTCTATTCCACGTTGGTTCGACGTGGAAACAATGTTGAGTCAACCAGTGTGTGCCAAGTCGGATGCTACTCAAAACAGTTTAAGCTGGTTTAGCCAAAGGAAACGCAAGACCCCTTTCAATCAGTTGCAGATCAAGTTAAACCGCATTGGGGATTAATTCAGAATGTTTATGCTGTAGTGTGAATCACGTTTAAATCAATATCCCAATGAGCTGTTTTCACGGACATTGTTGTATATCGACGCCAAACCACACCTTTAACAGTGTTAACATTCTGAGAGAAGCCACATTGTGGTGTCCCTATCTGTCATTGATTAAATTGGAGTCTTAAATGTCAAGCAAATTGGCACAGTATTCCAATGAGTCTCAGTCAAAAAGGCAGTGTCCATTTTAAAAACCCTGCTGTCACTGTAAGGTGAATGGCCAGAGAAAAAGGGAAGCACCATTTTGTTTTGGAAACCAAAAAACAAAGGCACAGATCCACGCTACCATGCACACAACTAAGGCCTCTCTCATTGGAGGGATCGTTATGTACATGTACCTTGTCATAATAAACCTTGTTTATTAATAAATTACAAATTGAAGGATTTATATTGATTTATTCCTAAAAATCACTGTGACTATAATAGTTTGGAAGACAGCCGTATCATAACACAGAATAAATAGTTTCTTAGAACAGTCCTATGACCTTAGAGTTCAAGTAAAACAATACAAAAAAATTCTGTATAAAACACCTTTCAATTCACTGCCTCAATGGAGATTCACGGTTAGGACAGAGGCTGTATGTATGTCCCCTCTTGTTCATACACCCGTGGTGTCCCCATAGTCCTTGTTCCAGCGCACATACAGGTCCAGCGTCTGTGGTCCAACACTCCTCTTGATCTTCTTCAGGGACTCCATGAAATCAGAGAACCGGATCTTCCTCACCTGCACAGAAGAGAGCAACAACAGCAGGGTGGTTCATTCATTCACAGTAACCAAGAAAACGGACTGAAACTGTGAGACCACCTGAATCTGTCCAATGAGAAGCGCTCGTTTTCGTTTTCTGTAGAAAAAAAGTTTTGCAACCATTAAGAGTTATTAAAAAGAATGTAACCTTTATTTTAACCAGGCCGTCAATTAAGAACAATGATGGCCTGGCAAGAGGCAGAAGGCCTCATGGGGGAAAGGGGCGGGGATAAAAAATAATAATAAGACAAATGGACACAAACGGAAGACATTAAGTTGGGACGATATTAAATTAGCGGCACCCACCTTTACGGGCAGTTGTTTTAATAAACTTGAGCTTGCCTGTTGCAATGGAACCAATAGAGCTTCTGTAGGGACCACACCGCAGCCACAGCAAGTTGAAGGAGAAGGGGCCAAGTTGAAGGAAAAAGGGCCCAAGTTGAAGGAGTGGTACCCTTCCCTAAATCTATGCCTCGACACAATCCGGTCTCGGAGCACTGACATGCACTGTCAACTGTGGGACCTGATATAGACAGGTGTGCGCCTTTCCAAATCATGTCTAATCAATTTAATTTACCACAGGTGGACTCCAATCAAGTTGTAGAAACATCTCAAGGATGATCAATGGAAACCTGTTTTTGTGGGGTATTATGTGTAGATTGATGAGAATAGTTTTTTTGGTCCATTTTAGAATAAGGCTGTAACGTAACAAAATGGGTCTGAATACTGCCCTCTCCCGCCTATATTTATCGACTACAGAGCAGCCTTCAACACCATAGTGCCCTCCAAGCTTATCACTAAGCTCAGGGCCCTGGGTCTGAACCCCACCATGTGCAACTGGGTCCTGGACTTCCTGACGGGCTGACCCCAAGTGGTGAAAACAGGCAACACCTCCACCACAACTGAACCTCAATACGGGGGCCCCAAAGGGGTGCGTGCTCAGCCCCCACCATTATTCCCTGTTCAACTAAGACTGCGTGGCCATGCACGTCTCCAACTCAATCATCAAGTTTGGTGACAACACCAGGCCTGATTACCAACAACGACAAGACAGCCTACAGGGAGGAGGTGAGTGCCTTGGCGGAGCGGTGCTAGGAAAATAACCTCTCCCTCAAAACAAAGGAGCTGATCGTGGACTACAGGAGACAGCAGAGAGAGCACTCCACCATCCACATCGACGGGGAGAAGGTCAAAAGCTTCTTCTAGCCGGCTTCCATCCTGTACCCGGTCCTGAACCTCAGACACGGTCACTAGCCTGCTAACACTTGATATTCTACCCTGCACCTTACACAGACCGCTGCTCTGTGTTTAATAATATTTACATACCAGAGGATTTTAGCTCCACGGATACATTTTTAGACTGTATTAGTGATTTAAATACTTGGAAGGCTCACAACTTCCTCCAGCTAAATCAAGACAAGACTGAGGTTCTTATTGTTGGAAACAAAGCACAGAGAGAGAATCTGGCCTCACATTTTAATTCACGGGCAATAAACATAAAACACCTGGTAAAAAAACCTAGGTGCCATTTTAGATTCTGAACTCAATTTTGAATCACACATTAGGAATGTGACCAAAATAGATTTTTACCACCTGAGGAACATTGCCAAGGTGCGTCCGTTTCTCTCTCAGGCTGATATAGAGAGACTCCTCCATGCTTTTATTACAAGCAGGCTTGACTACTGTAATGCTCTCCTGTCTGGTCTACCCAAGAAAGCCATTGGTCAACTGCAAAACATACAGAATGCTGCAGCACGGGTCCTGCCCAAGACTAGACGGAGAGAACACACTACACCGGTTTTAAAGTCTCTGCACTGGTTTTAGAATACACTTTAAGATTCTTCTATTGGTTTTAAAATCAATCCACCATTGTGAACCTCAATAAATGTCAGACATGCTTTTAAGTTATGTACCCAGTAGGTCCCTCAGGTCCTCTGGCCCAAAACCTAGGACCAAAGGCATGGAGAGGCAGTCTTTAGTTACTACACCCCACAGCCTCTGGGATAACCTGAGAGGGGCCAAATCTGTGGACCATAGCTTTGCTTTTCCTTATTAGTTATTCCGTTTTTATTGTTATTAAATTGTTTTTTTTATTCTCATGTTTGTTTTGTAGTAAATATTTAAGATTTTCATAGTTTTTTATTTATTTGTTTTTCCTGTGAAGCACGTGTCTGAAATGTGCTGTATAAATAAAGCTTGATTTGACTTTTACCCACTATTTGTATATACTGTATTCTAGTCAAGGTTCATCCTATATAACTACTGCTATACTGCTTTTCTAAATCACATACTACCCATACGGTCTATCCACACCATTCACATAGACATACTGCATATTAATTATATTCCGGACACAGGTTTGGAATCTAATTTCCTGCAATTCTATCCATTTTGCTATGGGGCTTTTGTACTGTGTATTTATGTAGTGTATTCTCAACATAGCGCACTCCCAATACAGTGGTTCCCAAACTAGGAGTCGCAACCCCATTTCCACGATGAATGGCTAGGCCCTCTACGCTATGAAGCCACACGCTATTGCAGAGACTTACGTTTGCTATACATGTCGGGGAATGCTATTCACAAGGACATATTGTTCGGTCTCACGATTCCGGAGCATTAAAACGGCACATGGGATTGTTCAGTGGTGCTGCGTGGTTATATTGTTTTTATAAGTGTACGGCTGTCTGCCCGTGTTTCATAGTGCATCATTGCTACAAAACAGGTCGCAGATGGGTTTTGAATTTTGGAATATTGACAAGTGGCAGTTGGGATACAAGTGGTCGATTGGTCGAAGTGTGTGGTTTATTATTTAGCCTTGGTGTGATATATACAGTGACGTACCTCGTTTGCGGCCATGTTCCTGACTTGTTCTGGACGCAACTCTAAGAATTTAAAGAGATTGCATTAGGAAACAAAGAGTTAAATTTGTAAAGAGACCAATCACTGTAAACCATCCATATGTTTGAATGAATTGTGTCGCTCACCTCTGATGGGACCGAGGGACGCATCTTTGGCCAGCGAGGTCAGGTCACTGCCAGAGTAGCCTTCTGTCATTCTGCAAGGATTACACATATACCAAGCATTTCCATTATACCACAATCTCTTAGATCTCTACAGTCAGGTCCAAAATTATTGGCCCCCTTGATAAAACTACTCAAATAAATAATACAAATACTGAGCTATATTGTATGATCCAATCTTTATTATTTTATACCTTTGTCTTGATGACAGCTTTGCACACTCTTGGCATTCTCTCAACCAGCGTCACCTGGATGCTTTTCCATCAGTCTTGAAGGAGTTCCCACATATGCTGAGCACTTGTTGGCTGCTTTTCCTTCACTGCGGTCCGACTCATCCCAAACCATCTAAATTTGGTTGAGGTTGGAACCAAAAATCTCAAATTTGGACTCCAGACCAAAGGACAAATGTCCACTGGTCTAATGTCCATTGCTCTTGTTTCTTTCAAGCAAGTCTCTTCTTCTTATTGGTGTCCTTTAGTAGTGGTTTCTTTGCAGCAATTCGACCATGAAGGCTTGATTCACACAGTCTCCTCTGAACAGTTGATGTTGAGATGTGTCTGTTACTTGAACTCTGTGAAGCATTTATTTGGGCTGCAATCTGAGGCAGGTAACTCTAATGAATTTCTGGATCTTCCATTCCTGTGACGGTCCTCATGAGGCTGGTTGAGAGAATGCCATGAGTGTACAAAGCTGTCATCAAGGCAAAGGATGGCTACTTTGAAGAATCTCAAATATATTTTGAACACTTTTTTGGTTACTACATGATTCCACATGTGTTATGTCATAGTTTTGATGTCTTCACTTTTATTCTACAATGTAAAAAATAGTGCAAATAAAGAAAAACCCTTGAATGAGTAATATTCCAAACTTTTGCCCCCCAATGTATGCATGTATGTATGTATGTATATATACACATATATATACATACACGTATATACACATATACACATGTATGTATATATATACACATATACACACATATACACACATATACACACATATACACACATACATACATACATACATACATACATACATACATACATACATACATACATACATACATACATACATACATACATACATACATACATATATATACACCTGTGATAAGTATCAAATTTATTGGCAACCCTTAATTCTACTTCTACTTTTAAGTGAATCTATTTTGGCCTCCCATGGCTTCCTGTTTCACTGGGGTATAAAAAAAATAAAATAGGTAACACGCATGTAAAATCCCTCCGTCATCCATCACCATGGGAAAACTCAACCAAAAAGCGACAAATGGTTGTTGAACATCATAAAAATCAGGCAATTGGTACAAAACAATTAGGGCAACAATTAAGAAGTTTCAAACCACTGGAACAGCGGTAAACTTGCTTGGTATTGAACACAAGTGTATATTGCCTCCACACACACAGTAAGGAAGCTAGTTCGGGAGTCAAAGAATATCCAAGGGCCAAAGTTGGAAAATGACAGAACTTAGTCCCATCTTGGGGCCACCAAGTCTCCAAATATACAATTAGACGCCACTTCCATGCCAATCGGCTCTTTGGATGTGTTGCCAGATAATAGCCTTTTTTGAGAGAAACCAACCTACTACTGGAGTTTGCTAAATGGCATAGGCACAGGTGCTATTGGTCAGATGACACAAAAACAGAGCTTGGCATTGAAAGAAGGACGCATATGCAGAGAATAACCTCATACCTACTAGGGCTGGGAATTGCCAGGGACCTCGAGATACTATCGTATCAGGATAATTAGGTCCCGACGATATGTATTGCGATTCTCACAATTCGACATGTATTGCGAATCAATACTCTGATTTCATTGCGATTCCATGGTGCAAACATATTGCTCACTACGTCTGCTGCAGAGTGACAAGATGGAGACATGAGGAAAACTATTTTTGATCAGTCATGGAACTAAAAGTTCTGAAAACAAAATGTCTCCCTATTTCGCCATTATCCTCGCAAGGAGAGGGTGTCGGAGTATTGAAAACAGGGGCACCTCTCTTTTTGAGATTTTCTTTATTACTTGTTAAACAAAATCTCTTTCTCTGAGCAATTGTATTAGTATACATCATCTTTATCAAGGTTGCCAATATAATTTTAGACCTTCATCTGTACGTCATTCTGAAAGGATAAAGAGATTCCAAACATTTCAAATATATATGTCTCTATTCTTCTCTATACATCAACATATCTATCGTTAGCGCTTCATCTGAACGGATTACAGAGAACAAATCATTCTATATTATAGAGATAGACGGATATCATGATCTATCACTAGATCTATAGCTCTAAAAGTACATCACTTATTAGGTATGTTTCCAAGTCAGTTTACCTGGCCAGCTGGGACAGTTCTTTCTGTGCAAGAGGATTCCCATGCTTCCCCAAAAGGTTCTTGACCAGTTTTAGCCGTGTCTACATGACACAAATCATATATGTTTTTGCAGGGAAATTGCATGCGGAAATGTGATTTGTTTACTGTATGGCTACAATTGTATATGGAAAAATAGGTTTCTTAAACATACCTCTTCTGTTGGTAAAGCCACGTATACACGTTTTGCAAATCGCCTGTGAATAGAAACAGTTTGAGAACGTGTTACCATTGGATAGGCCTTGAAGACTTAAAAGGACAATTCCACCACTATAACCAGTTATTATGCTGTTAGGATACACTGAGTGGACAAAAAATTAGGAACAGACTGACAAGGTGAATACAAGTGAAAGCTTTTATCCCTCATTGATGTCACTTGTTAAATCCACTTCAATCAGTGTAGATTTGTTTATTTTATGTATGTGTGTATGTATGTAACCTACAAAAAAGAATGGCGAATGGCAAACGGCAGCTGGGGTGAAGTGCACGGCGAGGACGTTTCGAAACAGGCTCCTAGGGCCAGGGCTGAAGTCGTGCAAAGCTAGAAAAAAGCCCTTCATCAATGAGAAGCAAAGAAGAGCCAGGCTGACGTTTGCAAAAGACCATAAGGATTGGACCGTAGGACTGGAGTAAGGTCATCTTCTCTGATGAGTCCCATTTTCAGCTTTGTCCAACACCTGGTCGTCTAATGGTTAGACGGAGACCTGGATAGGCCTCACACCTATTGTTTGGTGGAGGATGGGTGATGATCTGGGGGTGCTTCAGCAAGGCTGGAATCGGGCAGATTTGTCTTTGTGAAGGACATGAATGAAGGACGCATGAATCAAGCCACGTACAAGGTTGTCCTGGAAGAAAACTTGCTTACTTCTGCTCTGACAATGTTCCCCAACTCTGAGGATTTTTTTTTGCTCCATGCCTCACAGCCAAGTCAAATCAAGGTGTGGATGGAGGACCACCCGATCAAGACCCTGTCATGTCCAGCCCAATCTCCAGACCTGAACCCCATTGAAAACCTCTGGAATGTGATCAAGAGGAAGAAGGATGGTCACAAGCCATCAAACAAAGCCGAGCTGCTTGATTTTTTGCGCCAGGAGTGGCATAAAGTCACCCAACATCAACGTGAAAGACTGGTGGAGAGCATGACAAGACGCATGAAAGCTGTGATTGAAAATCAGGGTTATTCCACCATATATTGATTTCTGAACTCTTCCTTAGTTAAAACATTAGTTTTGTGTTGTTTAAAAATGAATATGAACTTTATTTTCTTTGCATTATTCGAGGTCTGACAAATAAATACTTTAAATGACAATATTGTTATTTGGAATTTGGGAGAAATGTTGTCAGTAGTTTATAGAATAAAACTAAAATGTTAATTTTAACCAAAAACATACCTATAAATAGTAAAACCAGAGAAACTGATAATTTTGCAGTGGTTTCTTAATTTTTTTCCAGAGCTGTAGATTGCTAAAAATGACTGTCCATCATTTATTTTATGTCATCTCAGCGATCCTACTTGAAAACGTCACAGAGAATCAATTTCCAGTTCTGCTCATCACTAAACAGTCAATAGACATGAAATCAGAAAGTTACATTAAAACTGTGTGTATGACATCACTATGACATCACTATGACATCACTAAACAGTCAATAGACACGAAATCAGAAAGTTACATTAAAACTGTGTGTATGACATCACTATGACATCACTAAACAGTCAATAGACATGAAATCAGAAAGTTACATTAAAACTGTGTGTATGACATCACTAAACACTTCATAATAACAACCCAAAATGTTAAACGCGGCGGAGTTGCTACCTTCAGGCAGAGAGACATCACTGAAAAAGTAAACCTGGGTTTGTGTTCAGTAGGCACGCAAAAAACTTTTGGAACAGGTGGAGAGGTACTACCTGAACGATTGTTTTCCATTGCAATACGCTGTGTCCTACTGAACACAACCCTGGCTTACTAAAACATAAACTGGGCGTCCTCTGCCCCAGCCACACTGGCCTACAGTACCTAAGAACAGCCTCGTCCAGCTCCTGAGGTCTGTTGGTGGCTCCCATCACCAACACCCTCTCATCCCCACCAGATTGCACCTAAACACAGTTAGACAATATACAGTTGAAGTCGGAAGATTACATGTTGATGGAAGAATTACTCGCGTCACGCACAAAGTAGGTGTCCTAACCGACTTGACAAAACTATAGTTTGTTAACATGAAAACTGTTGAGCGGTTGAAAAAATGCACACGCGTCGTGTACATGAGTTCACAAGACAACGTTTTAAACAGGTGACAAAATTAAAAACTGGAATACACATGCATGCGCAGGAACACGCACACGGGAGACCCGCTTACCCCGTCAAATTCAATCAGGAACTCCGTCTTCAGTCGTCTGCTGGCATCATGCTCTCCCTCTCTCCTCTCGCAGAGTAGACTGTCGATCTCATCTGTGTGGGGTAAAGGAACAGTAGTCACAATCTGAATGGAAGGGTCCCATTATCCTAGTATTCAATGCATAGTCAAACTCTCCTTTCCCCCTCGGGGATAAATAAAGTATCTATCTATCTATCTATCTATCTATCTATCTATCTATCTATCTATCTATCTATCTATCTATCTATCTATCTATCTATCTATCTATCTATCTATCTATCTATCTATCTATCTAATAGCAAAGTCTCAAACTTTCCTGCATACAATATCTGTGCTTATTGTTAGATTGCAGGTAATGAAACACTACAGTTATGTGCTTCCTTGACCAGTTCATTACAGTTACGTATCCTTCTTGGTTTATTGAACAAAGTCAAAGTCACCTATGAAGATGATCGAGGGTTGTAGTTCTCTGGCGACGGCAAACAGAGCTCGCACCAGCTTCTCTCCCTCCCCCACCTACAGGGAAAGACCAAAAGAATAACGAGTTAACTCTGAATAGTGAGTTTACTATTTTTTTCTACTTGAAATGACCGATATATGGTTGTTTTTCTACTAAACTCAGTTAAAGTCGCACTGGATTAATAGCGTCTGCTAAATAACAAAAAAAAAAATGCTAAGAAATCCGAAATGTAATAAAATAAAGTGTAAAGAGATCTTTTACGCTAACAACGTACTCACATATTTCGAGGTCAAGCTGGCTGCGCTTATGTTGAAGAAGGTGGCGTTGGACTCCATGGCCACCGCTTTAGCCTGTCAGTAGAAGAAGAGGAGGAGCTTAAGATGTAGACTGCAGAACATTATCCTTATTTTGAGATATTTTCAAACAATAATCCTTATCTTGAAGTTGTCTTCTGTTCGCTTTGTTTTAAATATGATTATAGCGTTATCCATATTCCTGCTCTATATAATCACCATTTTGTTTTTAATGCAGGTCAGACACATTTTTCGGAGATTGAGTACACACACGAATGATGGCTAAACTACATTCATGATGGATAATGCAATTTTGTATGACAGAAAAAACCCAATTTAGCTTATCCATAATTTATAGTACCACCATGTAAAAAAAATAACTTATTAGACGTAAACCAGCTCTACTCTTGTACAAAACATCTCGCAGTTAAGAGGACGTCAAAATAATCTAATCCAGTGAAAGGACTCTATCCAGTGTATTATATTTGTCTTGCATTATAAAGATTTTACAATGCAAATGTATCGTTCTGTGCATTTTTCTATGAAAATTGTTAAGCTATTTCATGATCTCTTGCGGTCTTGGTGAGCCTAGCCAAGATCCCATCTACTAGTCATTTCTCATTCGGCCCCTTGCTAATACCAAATGGTACTGCACCACACTCACCAGCATTGTCTTTCCGTTGCCAGGAGGCCCGAAGAGGAGAAGGCCTCGTGCTGGAGCCCTCAAGCCTGTAAACAACTGAAAAAACAAAATCTACTCAGCACTTCTGTTTCATAGTCCTGAAGTTCAAAATGACAGAGCAATACAATAACTTCCTGATTTAACATTGACTGTATACATACAGTATGAAGTGGGTAAACAGTACGTAAACATTATTAAAACGACCAGTGTTCAGTGACTATGTACACAGGGCAGCAGTCTCTAAGGTGCAGGGTAGAGTACCAGGTGGTAGCCGGCTAGAACAGTGATTTAGGTGCAGGGTAGAGTACCAGGTGGTAGCTGCCTAGAACAGTGATTTAGGTGCAGGGTAGAGTACCAGGTGGTAGCCGGCTAGAACAGTGACTAAGGTTCAGGGCAGGGTACTGGGCGGATGCCGGCTAGTGGTGACTGTTTAACAGTCAGATGGCCTGGAGATAGAAGCTGTTTCTCAGTCTCTCAGCCCCAGCTTTGATTCACCTGTACGGTCTCCGCCTTCTAGATGGTAGCGGGGTGAACAGGACGTGGCTCGGGTGTCTGAGGTCCCTGATGATCTCGGTGAGGCGCTGTTGCGCCTTCTTCACCACACTGTCTGGGTGAAGGGATCATTTCAGGTTGTCAGTGATGTACACGGCGAGGAATTTTAAGCTTCCTCTCCACTTCGACCCAGTTGATTTTTCCTGGCACCACCCCGCCAGGGCCCTCACCTCCTCCCAGTAGGCTGTCTCATCATTGTCGGTAATCAGGCCTACCATTGTTGTGTCCTAACATGACTGAACAAGGCGTTAATGGCCCGCGAATAGTTTTAGAACGGCGAGCTACATGGTTTATGAATGTAAAATGCGGCCCGCCAATGGAGGTGCATCCAGCTGCAGCGCCAATGGAAGGGAAAAAAAAAAACGTAGCGCCGGTAATATGGTCACAACTTCTGAACGGTTTGGGCTGGAGACAAACGGTTCTCTCTCTAGTAATGGTGCGACCATTTCCTCTACGGCACTCGGAAACAGCGGTAATCATTACAACCATTATTATCTGGATGATCATTTCTCTAAGTCGCGCAGCAAAATAAGCTTTCCTATTAAAGCATGGACCCATTTGCTCGTATCCACGGTTACCACTCTTATTCATTATGATTGAAAAAGGCTAAACTGATTCTGGATCAGCTCTCATACTGCCATTTCCATTGAGTTGCTGTTCCTCTGGAATCTCACCTCTGGCCTCAGTGCAGGCAGGATGACTATTTCCTGTAGGGCCTGTTTAGCCAGCTCCTGGCCAGCAACATCCTCGAACCTCACTGATGAGCCACTGGAACACACACACACACACACACACGAGAGATTGGTCTGAGTGCTCATTCCCGTACAGAAACATAGACATACTCAACTCTGACTGGGTTGTGTTCACTAGGGCAGCAAAGACAGACTGAAACAGGCAGGCTGGACTGTTCCGTGTCAGAACGTTACAAAAAGTGTTGCACCGGTGTGCCCTATTGAACACGACCCAGGTCAAGCAGTCGACGTCCATTGTGTCCCGAAACTGAATAATACACAAAGACACTCCAAGTCATCGTCTCTCGCCTGTCTATGATCTCGCTGAGGATGAGGTCGGCAAGCTTGCCGTCCACGTTCTTCAAGTTCCTCATGGCCCTTTTCTTCAGCGGGGACATGGATGTGGGAGTGGTGGTGGTGGGTTTACACTTTTGCCGGTTGGCCGCTTTACCCTGTAACAAAAAAGAACCAGGATTTCAGATTTGGTTACGATTTTAAAACAAGCTAAATCTCTTTTGTGATGACGACTGGCAATTCTCCTATTTTCTTCTCATGTTTGTCTCTTTCAAATGGATATTGACCGGAGACGTTCTATTAGTACTACGCTTCTTCATAGTCTATTGCTATAGTGCTAACCTGGGATCAGTTATTCCTTTCAGATCATTATGAATAAGATTACATAGACAAGGAAGACCTGATCCTAGATCAGCATTCCTACTCTGAGACACTACGAATATGGGCCCTGGACTCTCGGCCAGACGTGGAGTTAGTGGAGGAAAGACATTCTGGGTGTCACCTTGTTGCTGTTGGACTGTGGGGCTGGTCTGTGCTGCATGTGACTGCTGGAGGGCCCACTGAAGCTGGGGGAGCGCTGGAGGCCCCCGTGGCCTGCCGCCGAGGGGTTCTTTGGCATATGCTTTGGTCGCGGTAGGGACTGACTGGAGTGAGTAGTCAGGGAGTCCCTCTTTTTGGGTACGGCGCCACTTACTGCCAAGAGCAAGGAGAGACTGTTAGAACCATCAAGATAAATGATTGGTGATTCATCAGTACGGTAGGTTAGGACATTTAATTAAGCTACGTGTGAGCTAATGTCCCTTCGGTAAAGGCGGAGGATTCTCCAGGCCTGATTTAGGCCGTCAGTATTGCTATGTGGGAGAAATATTACTGTAGTCTGAGGTAGCTATCATTGTCAGTGTGAAGAACATATTGACAAAGTAGCAGAAAGAGTAATATTAAATCAAAATCGGTAACACTTAACATGAAGGGAGCTTACTGTACATAGGCATTCAAAGATGGAATAGGGAAAAAAAAACACAGGAAAGGTCAGGACAAGTAGGATATTGGTTTGGAGGTAGATCCATTTCAAATGATGTGTGAAGAGAAGGAAGGTAGGAAACACTCAAAGAAACCAAGCATGACACCTGAAAGCAGATTCCCGGGAGCACCCACCTGAGCGTACATGCCCGTTATGGTACGACTGGTTTGAGCTCTCTGTATAGATGTCTCTCTGAGCTGGCCCTGAACGCAGCTCTGCTACACAACAGGAATGACAACGACAACAACAAAAGGAAATTGGGAAAGGGAATCGGAGAAGGGAGGGAAAAGCAGAAGAAAAGGAAATTATATTTAAAATAAACCAATAAAATAAGGGGCGCCAGGATTCTTTAAAACGGGGGACGAACAGCAATGTTTTGGGATGGTTCCTAAGTTAAGTGTGTCTTGACACATCCGAGAATGAGGCATATGGGTTAGGGCTTAGATAGCAAAACATAGCAGCCATTTACAACCAGGACGAATCGAACACCAAGAGTAGGGTTGTGTTCATTAGGGAAATTTTTTAAAACGTTAAAAGGAAAATGAGTCTAGGTTTGTTATCTAATTCACGTTTTGGGGTGTCCCTTGTGGGTTTAACAAAATGGCACTGGAGTATTTAGGGCCTAATCCCCTTTGGAACATAAAGTACATTGTAGTTTGGAAGTCATGTGATGTCAATACAAAAAGGTATGTATGCGAATATACACTGAGTTGCAACTCTTTTGCCCTCAGAACAGCCTCAATTCGTTCAAAGGTGTTGAAAGTGTTCCACAGGGATGCTGGCCCATGTTGGCTCACAGTTGTGTCAAGTTGGCTGGATGTCCCTTGGGTGGTGGACCATTCTTGATACACACTGGAAACTGTTGAACATGAAAAACCCAGCAGCGTTGCAGTTTTTGACACACTCAAACCTGTGCGCCTGACACCTACTACCATACCCCGTTCAAAGATGACAATCTGCACTTTAACCTCTGTCACTATCATTTCAAACCCAACATGCTGGAGTACAGATCCCAAAACACACATATATACAGCGGGTGAAATAAGTATTGAACACGTCACCATTTTTCTCAGTAAATATATTTACAAAGGTGCTATTGACATGAAAGTTTCACCAGATGTTGGTAACAACCCAAGTAATCCATACATACAAAGAAACCAAAACAAATAAGTTCAGAAATTAAGTTGTGTAATAATGTGAAATGACACAGGGAAAAAGTATTGAACACACTTACTGATATTTATTTAATACTTTGTACAAAAGCCTTTGTTGGTAATGACAGCTTCAAGACAACTAGTTTCTCCTGTATGGAGAAACTAGTCGCATGCATTGCTCTGGTGTGATTTTGGCCCATTCTTCCAAACAAACAGTCTTCAAATCTTGAAGGTTCCGTGGGCCTCTTCTATGAATCTTGATCTCCAGTTCTTTCCATAGATTTTCAATGGGATTTAAGTCAGGTGATTGGCTGGGCCATTCTAGCAGCTTTATTTTCTTTCTTTGAAACCAATTGAGAGTTTCCTTGGCTGTGTGTTTGGGATCATTGTCTTGCTGAAATGTCCACCCTCGTTTCATCTTCATCATCCTGGTAGATGGCAGCAGATTTTTGTCAAGAATGTCTCGGTAAATTTGCCCATTCATCCTTCCTTCAATTATGTGAAGTTTGCCAGTACCATTTGCTGAAAAGCAGCCCCACACCATGATGTTCCCACCTCCAAACTTCACTGTTGGTATGGTGTTTTTAGGGTGATGTGCAGTGCCATTTCTCCTCCAAACATGGTGTGTATTATGACATCCAAACAGTTCAATTTTGCTCTCATCTGACCACACTATATTCTCCCAGTATTTCACTGGCTTTTCCAAATGTTGTGCAGCAAACTTTAAACGAGCTTCAACATGCTTTTTTTTCAGCAATGGAGTCTTGCGTGGTGAGCGTGCATACAGGCCATGGCGGTGGAGTGCATTACTTACTGTTTTCTTTGAGACAACAGTACCTGCTAATTGCAGGTATTTTTTGAAGCTCTCCACAAGTGGTCCTTGGCTCTTGGACAACTCTTCTGATTATTCTTTTCACTCCTCTGTCAGAAATCTTGCGAGGAGCACCAGGTCGAGGCAAATTTATGGTGAAATAATTGTCTTTCCACTTCCGTATTATGGCCCCAACAGTGCTCACTGGAACATTCAGAAGCTTAGAAATGTGCCTATAACCTATGCCATCATTATGTTTTGCAACAATTAGGTTGCGAAGGTCTTGAGACAGCTCTTTGCTTTTACCCATCATGAGATGTGTCTTGTGTGACACCTAGGCAATGAGACCTTTTTGTAGGCCATCAGTTGGGACTGAACCAGCTGATATTAATTTGCACTGACAGGTGGCTGCATTGCTTTTTAATTACTGATAGTTTTCAGCTGTTGTCTTGGCTTTCCATGCCTTTTTGCACCTCCCTTTCTTCATGTGTTCAATACTTTTTCCCCCCGTGTCATTTCACATTATTACACATAACTTAATTTCTGAACTTATTGGTTTTGGTTTCTTTGTATGTATGGATTACTTGGGTTGTTACCAACATATGGTGAAAATGTCATGTCAATAGCACCTTTGGAAATATATTTACTGAGAAAAATGGTGACGTGTTCAATACTGTATATTATGTCACTGTTCCAATCATTTTGGAGCTCACTCTACATTTCAGTTGTGTTTCTCTACTCCGATGATTAATCCACAGACACAACAGAGGTGGGCCTGACCGCCAACGACAACGAGACAGCCTATAGGGAGGAGGTCAGAGACCTGGCCGTGTGATGCCAGGACAACAACCTCTCCCTCAACGTGGGCAAAACAAAGGAGATGATCGTGGACTACAGGAAACGGAGGGCCGAACACGCCCCCGTTCACATCGACGGGACTGTAGTGGAGCAGGTCGATTCTCACCTAAAAGCTCCAGGCGATCCTTTGCCATGATCAGATTGGTGGTCATCTTGGCCTGGAGACGTTTATCACATTCATATTTCTCTCCTGAAACAAATCAATAAGTAAAATATCAGTTTTTGTCCTTGTTTTCCAATCCAGTTTTTCTTTTGCTATAGCACAGGTCTCCAACTCCGGTCCTAGAGCTACTGGGTATGCAGGTTTTTGTTCCAGCCCAGCAGCCACACATAAGAGGTTTAAAATAAATCAGCTGAGCGCGGTCTTCCCAATTAGCTGAACCATGTGTGTTAGTGCTAGGCTGAAACAAAAACCCTGCACACCACTAGCTCCCCAGGACAAGAGTTGTTGAAGAAAAATCGTCACTGTAGGTCCAAGGAAATACAAAATACAGCAAAGTACGCACAGCCAACTCACCGTTTTCAGCTACGTCGATCGCGATGCCCCTCTCGAGCTCTGCGATTCCGCGTTTGTACCACTGGACTGCCTGCTCCTTGTGCACTAGTAACACACAAAGAAAATAGCATTTTGAGGTTGCTCACAGTCAAATAAGATCCAACAAAAACCAAATGTAAAAGCATGAGATAGGCTATTTAGTACTTTTGCAGTAGGCCAAGCATCCTTTGGTCTACAATACATATAGACCATGCATTAGGCCTACAGGTATTACTCTGCATATTCTACATGCTTTATGTGTTGTGTTGCGTTGTATAGCATCTCAAGGGGCATGACAGACAGTCAATCATGACCTCAAAAGGTACAGAGACTCATGGGTCGATCAGTGTGTAAACCATAATGAAGTGAACTATCATGAATCGTTTGACAGGACTGATCCCGTCTCTTAAACCCCCTGGCATGGAGCTGTGTCAAGCCATGGGACTGATTTCCATAGCTGTGGGAATATAACCTGCATCCCCTCCCCATGAGAGATTCCGAGTGTTATTGAGAGCGGGGCTCTGTAATCCCCAAGACAGGAAGACAGGCCCTAAAATTCAACTGGGTTCAGCTGAGTTCATTAGGGCACTGAACTGAGAAACAGGGAGGAATTGTCTAATAACAAATCGCTGATTTTAGTTTTTACGTTGATAAATGTTTCGGTTGCATGCCCTTTATGAACAAACCCCGCCTGTGGCCTATATATTGCTTCTATTGAGATCTTAGCAATATGACAACTGTCATTGTATCCTCTCTAGCCATTTAAGGACAATGACATCTGCCACTCCGGCCCTCCCCGTGTCAATATATAAATAAAGAATTAAGATGGACTTTCAACTTTCACTTCGAAATCCCTTCGACAGATTTAGGTTACTTAGGGAGCATGATATAGGCCAGAGGCTGTTATTACAAATAAATAGCGGGATGTGATATAGGGCTCGGCCTTCATTGAAAAGGTCATGACTTATTAAGATTTTGAAAATAAAATCCATATATAAGCTAATGTCCAACCATGACAAAAACAAAGTAGGACATTTAGATAGACCATGACAGGGACTGGGAACGCCCCATCTTTCAGTGAGACAAACCAACAAACCTAGATTTCGATAACAGTCGTTTGTTTCAAAAGACATGGGCCAACAGTGCAGCATACTGGGGGACTCGTTCAAAGTGATGGCATTCTCCACACTCCCAGAGGGAGAGCTAGGAGTACAAAAGCCTCACAAAAAGAGTCCAAGGCCCTCGGTTGAATCGGGCCCTTTGTTCCACAATGCAAAAACCATTTTCTCTCCCCATGCCATCACAATGGTGCTACACAGGGGAACTGGAGGTCTGATATAGGAGGGGCCTGGTTGGAAAGGAGCGCAAGAGGCTTCCTACACTACAGTATAGGCCTACTCTTAAAAATACTGAGTGGTTGAAATATACAACCCCTGAATGTATGAAATGGTTTGGGACTGGTGTGACTGTATGCACTAGGCTAAGCCTGAGCAAGTACAGTATAGTGGTAGAGTACAGTAAGCCCCTTAGCACGGCACGTCGTTCCAACCAGTTCAATAGGTCAATCGAGGAAGACGAGGATGTTTCCAGGGCTGGAAGATTAGACTGGATTCCAGTATCTCCGCTTTACTCCAACTACTATGGTAAAGCAGAGGAACGAATGTCTTAACATGCTGCCTTCAGCACAGTGAAGGGTTTGGCTCATCTATAGCCTGACTCCCGAGACACTGCTGTGCAAAATAGCTTGGGGACGAGGTTAACTTATGACAGACCTAGGACTCTTCAGAGAAACATAATCAATACATGTTGGGTGTGTGCATTGAAAACACGGGTCTAACTGACCAAACTCACCAACTTGATGAAAGTATAGCCAGGGCCTTTCAAAACATAGCAAGAGGCCCCACTGACTGTAGCCTGTTTTCCTACGTGATCCAGCCCCCTGTGTATTGAGGGGAGGCGTTTCTCAAACGCAAGCAAACGGAATCTAACAGGGAGGGACCTTCCCGAATTTGTCCAATAGAAACTCTTGTTTTAGTTGAAAAACCTTATTTTTTTCCCCAACTGTTTGGACTAATGATTACACCCCAGTTACAGTACATTGGAACATTGTAAATAGTCAGGGAGGAACTTGTTTCATTCAGTTTGCTCATGCACGATGACACGGCCAACTCCGAGAGGAGAGGGAATCGGATGGCATTTTCCACCCTGCTGACGATACCAATTACTGTCGGCTCACATCATCCCAGCCCGTCTATTGATCCCCTGGAATCACACAGGTTGGAGTAAGGTGCATACAGATAGGCAGCTGCTCTGCTGTTGTATTGTATAGGCTACTGTGTGTGTGTACAGTATATCGCGAATGTGAACCGTCCTGGTATGAAGGCGGACTAAACATATTTATTTGCTGGTTTTTGCATTTCCACATACGAGTTTTGCCCATTTTTGTTATTTTCCTTTTTTTAACAAAATGTTAAACATTAATTGGGACCTTAATTTATGCAGGCTAGTTAGACTAGATCACCATGATAACAAAAATAAAGCTGTGAATAGTGGGCTGGGTCTACTGGTGGGTGTCCCCCGCACTCAGCCGTTAACTTATCTTATCTTTCGCCCCTGGGACTAAAATATGTCTGACTGCATTCAGCCAGTCTGAGACCTAGGTTGAGTAGGCATTCTCCTAGCCAAATCGAACAGTCTGCATACCTCTGTCAACCGGCTCAACAGTAAGCTATTGTAGTAATAGTGTGGTGGTATAATGGACAGATATGGATCTGTAGTCCAATAAGCTAATATCGGTATGTGATTGCAGACTGAACGTCATTGACAGAACAGCCGTTCTCTCTTTGTCTGCATGATGACTTTATAAAAACGGGGCTGGTTTCTATGGAAAGCCCCATAAATAAACAAGATGTCAACACTTCAGCACCACACCTTTCATCATGCATTAAATCACAACTTTAACTAGTAAGAAGCAGACCTCTCTCTTTCTTTACATCTTGGTTTGCATTTAAAACATCATAATATTTGTACATGTTCCATTGCTTTGTTGTTTGGGTGCAGAGCCGGTGTTTGAAACGAGAAGCCCAGTTCAATTGAATCCGTTATGTTTCAATCTGTACTGACAGTAGTACCTTTGTTTGCATTACACACACATGGGTGTCTAACAGTTTGGGAACTTGACAGCTGTCAGTGGTGCTGCTGCAAATATCAGGCAACATGTCACACTACACTGGGAACCAAAACGTACCTTTGTCATCCTCGTCAATTCTCAGAGCCACGGAGATGTACTCGAACGCCTGTTTGTGGTGGTTTCGGATCTGCTCGCTGCCGTCCTGCTCGCACACCTTGTCCCCATGCTCGCCTGCTGCCCGTGGTTTGGGTGTCGCAGCCATAGTACGAGACAGCCGATCGCGCAGCCAGGCGAAGAGTACGCCGAAATGCAAGACGAGGACACGGAGCACCGCGAGCAACGCCAGCAGTGGGTAGGAGAAGTAGTACAGATTGCGTTTATGCAGTGACACCTGGTCGCAGGTGTCCCCTCCGTCGGGCGGGGACACTGCGGGGCCTCGCTTCTTCCTGCCGACTCTTCCTCCCGGATAACTCATTCACCCGTCGACTCGCTATCGTGTCCATAACATAACGCTTTTGCCTTTTGCTTGGGTTGCCTCTCAACTTCTGCAGCGTCTACAGTTGTAACGTATTCTCCGACATGGTGGTCCAAGTGTTGATAAAATAGGACGGTTACCAAACGAACAAAAGCGTAAGAGAGGAGACTTGTCCTACTAGAGACAGTACGTAAATACCAACAGCATTTTACGTAGAGACTACGCACATTACGTAAATACTACGCACATTACGTAAATACCCACAGCATTTTACGTAGAGGCTACGCACATTGCGTGAAATACCAAAAGCATTTTACGTAGAGGTTACGCACATTGCGTAAATACCCACAGCATTTTACGTAGAGGCTACGCACATTGCGTAAATACCAACAACAAACATGGCGGACGGTAAGTTCAATGCTGTTCGTTTATCGGCACTTTTGTGCGTTCTAGTATAGTTGTCGTCAATTTCAGCTGGCCATTTAGCTTTAAATATTTTTCTTAAACCCCAACGATTTGTTTAACCCAGTCTGTTCTCTCGGTAACAGTCCGTGGTTAACAGTGGGAGGTCGTCGCTAGCATGATAGCGTTAGCTAGCCAACGAGCCGCCGCTTGAATGAATCTGTTCATTGGACATTACTGTAGATGTAACTAGCCTGCATGTAGGCTTGTACGAATGGATGGTAAGTCTATGTAGTTAGATATCTGACCTTAACCTGGAGTAGGTGTGTGTATCTTACGTTTTATAGATGAACGATGGCAGAACCACTGTCCTTGCGGTTGTTGACATTTCGATATTGCATCTGATCTGATGATTCTGGAGACGTTTGCGTTAACGGACCGACTATCCTCTTCATGTTGTCTAGAATGCAGGTATCTGACATGAATGTATTTTTCTCTCAGATCACACGGACGCAGACCAATCTATGGAGGGGCGCACTCCAGTAAGTCTAATACAGATGTAGTTCTCTTCATTTAAATGGCGTGTTTGATAGTTGGTCTAATTTAAAATACATATTTCTGCTCCTTTTTTATTTTTAGATGACCGAAACCCCACATTCTGAGTATGGACTGACTGAAAACATCCAGGTATGACAATGCAAAGTGTGCCTTCCAGAAAATCATGTCCATTTTCAAAGACTCAAAACTATCAGAGTTATGGTAACCTTGATTGTCTGCTGAATAAACAATGTATGCACAGCTCTCTAACATAGCAGGCACTAATGTGTGAAGCCTATGCTTTTTTTTGGTACAAATTAGTGCATGTGATTGCAATTCAGGTGACACTTTTTAAGATGCTTACGTACATGGATAGTGACGTGAGTAGCAGTAACTGTTGACATTTCTGTATCGCTGCTTCCCTCTTTCACCTCCTCGTTGTGTAGAGAATAGTAGAGAATGAAAAAGCCAACGCAGAGAAGGTCTCCAAGCAGAAGGTGGATCTGCAGTCGCTCCCCACCAGGGCATATTTGGATCAGACCGTGGTGCCCATTCTTCTTCAAGGCTTATCTGTGTTGGCCAAGGAAAGGTATGTTGAAAATGTCTGTGCAGGGGGCTCAGTATTGATTTATTTTTACTGATTTCTGAGTGACATGCATTTGTAAATAATGTATAGAACAGGCAGTAGTAAGAAAAGGGGGAGAGTATTTGGGTTTCAAGTAACTGTCAAGCTACCAGACTTTGTTAAAGATGTGCCTTTGTCCATTTTGTCTTCTCTTTCAGACCTGCAAATCCTATTGAATTCTTAGCAGCCTTCCTTCTCAAGAACAAAACACAGTTTGAAGATCGAAATTAAGCCCCGGGTGGATGGAAATGTGCACTTTGAGGCCATATGTTTAAATTCAAGAGAATTGTTCTTTCTGTCATTGGTTATGTTTGCTAATGATACAATGTAGTTTTTTTTAAACCAGAATAAAGATGGTGCGGCAGGGAAATATGGTAATCTTCTTTTGGTGCGAATGTCAGAGGTAAACTAATATAAAAAAAACAGACAAACACTAGTTTGCACCTCAAGTTCCCTTGCATCATGGTCCCCTTCAGGGCAACATTTTCTCAATTCAAATTCAGTCCATTTATCTAAATACCTACAAGAGGAAACATATCTTTTTAATTAACAATGTCCTGTTTTCCAATGTAATGTTGAGAATCAGTCCAGGTCATGTTTTCATATTGCCAAATGATGCATGTATTATTCCAGTGCTTTGTTTTATTCTACCACTAGTTGATGATGAACCCTTTTGATAAAAGGGGCAAAATCTCAGACACCCCACCCTCCATTCTATTCATCATAAGAAATGCAACAAACAGGAAGTTTGTGCTAAATAACTTATAGAATGTAATTTTAGAATCACCTTTTCATCCGTTTTGTGCTCTTGGAATTAATTTAGAAATACCACTTTATTGCACACCACAATGAAAACAGTACACAAACAATAATACAATTAAATCCAAGAGAACTTAATTTAAGTGTATTAAGAAATAAAATGTTTCTTACATTCTATAAAATATATATATATTTGATATAAAGACTACACTCTGCATGTAAAAGCACTCCATTCAAACAGCAGAAAAGTATTTAAGTTTTTCAAGCTACCACCAACCAGGATTAGTCTTCAGCGAACAGTTAGAACCTAGACTGAAATCCAAGCTGATAAACAGAGAGCATCAGTATGGGTTTCAGGCTAGTTTGGACCGGCATGCTTCATGTTTAGTTTCTGGATAATGTTTACCCTAGGTACAGATCTGGCATCAGCCTCTTCCCCCAAACCTGAAACTTAATCATTAGTGAGGAAATGCAAAACTGACCCAAGATCAGTGTCTAAGGTCAACTCAGCAGCAATTAGCAAAATGGAGGGAGTATTGATTTTACTTCCATTTGGATAAAAAAACAACTATTAGAAAATGTCAAGTTACATTATTTCATATGAGTCATACAAGATATAATCAATTGTTGATGGAACAGAAACAAAACTTTCATTTAAATCTATGCTTGATTCTTGTGTCTTATTCTATTAAGCTTATTTACATAAAGGGCAACAGGGGTTTGAATCTTGACATACTTTAATTTATCAAGTAAAAACTACTCAAAATTAAGCCCTAAAATATATTTGACTTTCTGGGGTTCCGCTTTCTCAAGACATTAAAAGCTCCCATGCAGTCTTTTTAATTACATTATTACATTGTGTATATTTCATGAAAGGAACACCAAATACACTTTATATAGCGAGCCACAGCCACGGCATCCACTGTCTGTAGGAGCGAACCATTTTTGTAAACAGGGTCATTGGTCAGAATAATCAGATTGTGATGTCATACTGTGGCCCAGAAACTCCATCCCACCTGAACAGGCTGAAATTCCAGGCGGAAAAAAAACCTCACACTAAAAAGGGCATTATCATCATTCTCACAAGTGTTATTTTGACCTCAGTGTGAAAATATCATTAAAAAAGGCTAACCAAGTTTTTGCCTGCACTGCGCTTTTAAAAAACAGTAGGCTTGAGCAGAGATTTAAGGGTGAAATTGACTTTTTTTTTTTTTTTTTTTTTTTTACCTTTATTTTACTAGGCAAGTCAGTTAAGAACAAATTCTTATTTTTTCAATGACGGCCTAGGAACAGTGGGTTAACTGCCTTGTTCAGGGGCAGAACGACAGATTTTTACCTTGTCAGCTCGGGGATTTCGATCCAGCAACCTTTCGGTTTCGGGCCCAACACTCTAACCACTGGGCTACCTGCCGCCCCAATGAATGGGTCACTGCAGCATGTCTTGACTGTTCCAAGTTACCACTTCACTTGTGATCTACTGAAGTTGGAGTGCCAAGTTATCCACAAAAGAACCCAAAGTATGTTGAGTTGGGCCATCAATGCCTAATTCAAATTGATCTACAGTGCGTAACACGAATGCGATTTCTACTGATAATTCACAACGTCCTGTTTCTGACCTGCATCTTATCGAAAGTGACCTATCCAATGAGAAGAAAAAAACTTGACGCCATCCTATATCTGGAAAATAAGAACTGAGACAAGACAGATACACCTGTCGTGTATCAATGTATTACTGTACATCTTCCACGATGAAGGCCACACGAGACAATACCTGATGTATTTTACCCTCGTTTGTGGTGATCTGTTAGCAAAATATTCACAATCTGATTAAAAAGCATTATGGTCACCCCAATCAAATCCTTGCTCACAAACTACCATTGGTGGAAAACACTAGAACAGGCGTGGGGAAGTCAGATGTAGAACTGGTGGGCGGCGAGGTTGTCCATAAAGGGGCGGACCAGGTTGTCTGTAGAGAAGTAGAAGACCAGGCCGAAGGTGATGGAGATGGGGAGAGCTGGGAGGGCCTTCTTGAATATGGCCAGCAGCAGAAGAGTGAGGCAGAGTCCCTGTGAGACACACAAGGGGCTCATTAAATAACATTTCAAATCCACAAAATGGGCCACATTTGGTGCTTTATCACACAGTTTTTAGGGCCATTTTCAGCATAGCCACCACGCTAAATAGGCTAGCAATCAAAACCCATTCCAAAGTTTCTACTGAAACAACCTTTCTAGTTTACTATGGGTCTGCTTATCATGAACCTTAGTTCAGACTTGCAACTGAGCAGTTAAACATACATAAATACAAGTTATAAACTATAATTATAGGCTAACTCTAAGCCACAATCAATGCATTCACTCCCAGACTCATGGATGGAGCGTAGATTAGGGTAACCAGTCCATCCAGTATGCATAGTAATACAGTCCACACAAATGCAATTACTAGAATTTGTTTAATTTCGGATTACAGGTTAGACCAATTATGTACCAAAGACATCTTACAGCATTTCTGCTGTGAATAGTGGGCTATGTATTGTATAAAGGCACAAACATGATTTTAATTCATTTTTATGAGGGGATGCTTGGGCCTATGCATAAGCTCTAATATGCTTATGGAGGTTTTCAATGCATCACCACCTTAGAAAGCGCTGTCCACTTTGAAACAACATCCGCAAAGACGATGTATTCCACTCAGTTTCAACCTGGTGTTGAACTTCACAGTGCGGTGAGTTTTAAAAGCCCGATGCTGTTTTGATGATAAGTGTTCGATGTGATTTTGCATTGACGACAGAGTGGTTAGAGGGACAATAGAGCCCTGAGTACCAGGCCACTCGTTAGTGAGTTGAGTACTACCAACTCATGTCCAGAGTGCATAAAAGGAGATTACTCAAATTTGACTGCGTTCATGACTGCCGGCGTGGCGGTAATACGGCCACCGCAACAGCCCTAGGTCTGGCTGCAACACTCACTATGAGAATGGCCACGAAGCAGGCCAGCGTGGTGTTCCAGTCTCCTCCGGTGGCGGCAGCCTTCCCCACCAGCACACTGTAGAAGATGAAGTCCCCCAGTCCCAGCTTGATTCCTCCTGCAGATTATACCACACCGCAGCATGTCCATTTAAATTAGTTTCACACCACAAGAAACCATTTATTTAGAAATAAAATGTTGCTATGGGAGATGTTTGTCCAATCCCCAATCAACCCCTAGAACCCTACCACCTATGGATTGGCTAGAAATGGCAAATGGCTACATTTTGCCCTCTGATAGGCTTGGTGTAATGTTCACCACCACTGCTTACACCTTTCAGATCCTACAGACGTGCCTAGGGGGAAGGAGTTCATTTAGGGTTCAGAAAGTACTCACGGTCTTCCTCGTCTAGGTCATCCTCGGTTGAGTAGGACCTGTTCACCCCGGAGGACACTTGGGTCTCTGGCTCCTCCCAGTCGCTCGCCAGGGCGCTGCCCTCGCTCTGATCTGCCTCCTCGTCTGAAGAACACAAAAATGGCCAAAGTTTATTCATTTTAAGTCCTTCATTCAAATCTGTTCTGCATTCAAATCTACAGTGCACTTGAACGTTACAATTGGTGGGTTCTAAACTTGAAATATTGTTAATTATTAGTTATCCTATAAACATGAGGAGTGACAGTCTGGTTTATACATCAGAAGTGGGTGGGGTAATGAAGGTTGGATAGGAGCCAGGGGGCTTTGGAATGCACTGACTAGAGGACATGATGGCAGTCACTGATGAGGGTGGAGAGCTGAGGATTAGTGAGGAATGGGGTTCAGGAGGAGGTCAGGTCAGATTAAGGGAGAAGGAACAGTTTATTCACATCACTTAACATTACATCTTTATTGCTATGCATGAAGTTTAGAGGGAAGGAGTTCACCTAAATTAGAGTGTGTACACACACACACACACACACACACACAGAGAAAAGTTTGGGGTCACTTCAAAAAAAAAAAAAAAAAATGTGGAAAGAAAAGCTAATTCTTTGTCCATTAAAATAACATCAAATTGATCAGAAATACAGTGTAGATGACTTTTGTAGCTGGAAACGGCAGATTTTTTTATGGAATATCTACATGGGTGTACAGTGGCACATTATCAGCAACCATCACTCCTGTGTCCCAGTGGCACAATGTGTTAGCTTATCCAAGTTTATCATTTTAAAAGGCTAATTGATAATTAGAAAACCCTTTTGCAATTATGTTAGCACAGCTGAAAACTGTTGTGCTGATTAAAGAAGCCTTCTTTAGGCTACCACTACATTTTGCAATGCCATGCCATACAATGTGGACGGTGTTTAATTGGAGCCAATTTCATCCTACATCAGGAAAATGACCCAAAGCACAGCTCCAAACTATGCAAGAACTATTTAGGGAAGAAGCAGTCAGCTGGTATTCTGTCTATAATGGAGTGGCCAGCACAGTCACCGGATCTCAACCCTATTGAGCTGTTGTGGGAGCAGCTTGACCGTATGGTACGTAAGAAGTGCCCATCAAGCCAATCCAACTTGTGGGAGGTGCTTCAGGAAGCATGGGGTGAAATCTCTTCAGATTACCTCAACAAATTGACAACTAGAATGCCAAAGGTTTGCAAGGCTGTAATTACTACAAATGTAGGATTCTTTGACGAAAGCAAAGTTCGGACACAATTAATATTTCAATAAAAACATCATTATTTATAACCTTGTCAACATCTTGACTATATTTCCTATTCATTTTGCAACTCATTTCATGTATGTGTTCATGGAAAACAAGGACATTTCTAAGTGACCCCAAACTTTTGAACGGTAGTATATACACAGTTGAAGTCGGAAGGATACATACACCTTAGCCAAATACATTTAAACGCTGTTTCACAATTCCTGACATTTAATCCTAGTAAAAATTCCCTGTCTTAGGTCAGTTAGGATCACCACTTTATTTTAAGAATGTGAAATCTCAGAATAATAGCAGAGAGAATTATTTATTTCAGCTTTTATTTCTTCCCAGTGGGTCAGAAGTTTACATACACTCAATAAGTATTTGGTAGCATTGTCTTTAAATTGTTTAACTTGGCTCAAACGTTTCGGGTAGCCTTCCACAAGCTTCCACAATAAGTTGGGTGAATTTTGGCCCATTCCCCCTGACAGAACTGGTGTAACTGAGTCAGGTTTGTAGGCCTCCTTGCTCGCATACACTTTTTCAGTTCTGCCTACACATTTTCTATAGGATTGAGGTCAGGGCTTTGTGATGGCCACTCCAATACCTTGACTTTGTTGTCCTTAAGCCTTTTTGCCACAACTTTGGAAGTATGCTTGGGGTCATTGTCCATTTGGAAGACCCATTTGCAACCAAGCTTTAACTTCCTGGCTGATGTCTTGAGATGTTGCTTCAATATATCCATATAATTTCCCTTCCTAATGATGCCATCTATTTTGTGAAGTGCACCAGTCCCTCCTGCAGCAAAGCACCCCCACAACCGCTGCCACCCCCGTGCTTCACGGTTGGGATGGTTTTCTTTGGCTTGGAAACCTCCCCCTTTTTCCTCCAAACATAATGATGGTCATTATGGCCAGTTCTATATTTGTTTCATCAGACCAGAGGACATTTCTCCAAAAAGTACAATCTTTGTCCCCATGTGCAGTTGCAAACCGTAGTCTGGCTTTTTTATGGCGGTTTTGGAGCAGTGGCTTCTTCCTTGCTGAGCGGCCTTTCAGGTTATGTTGATATAGTACTCGTTTTTCTGTGGATATAGATACTTTTGTACCCGTTTCCTCCAGCATCTTCACAAGGTCCTTTGCTGTTGTTCTGGGATTGATTTGCACTTTTCGCACCAAAGTACGTTAATCTCTAGGGAGACAGAACGTGTCTCCTTCCTGAGCGGTATGACGGCTGCGTGGTCCCATGGTGTTTATACTTGCGTACTATTGTTTGTACAGATGAACGTGCTACCTTCAGGCGTTTGGAAATTGCTCCCAAAGATGAACCAGACTTGTGGAGGTCTACAATTGTTTTTCTGAGGTCTTGGCTGATTTCTTTTGATTTTCCCATGAGGTAGAGCAAAGAGGCACTGAGTTTGAAAGTAGGCCTTGAAATACATCCACAGGTACACCTCCAATTGACTCAAATTATATCAATTAGCCTATCAGAAGCTTCTAAATCTTCTGGAATTTTCCAAGCTGTTTAAATGCACAGTCAACTTAGAGTATGTAAACTTCTGACCCACTGGAATTGTGATATAATGAATTATAAGTGAAATAATCTGTCTGTAAACAATTGTTGGAAGAATTACTTGTGTCATGCACAAAGTAGATGTCCTAACCAACTTGCCAAAACTATAGTTTGTTAACATGAAGTCTGTGGTGGTTGAAAAATGAGTTTTAATGACTTCAACCTAAGTGTATGTAAACTTCCGACTTAAACTGAGTGTGTGTGTATATAAATATATATATATATAAATATATATATAAAAATGAGAGAGCGAGAGAGAGAGAGAAAAACTATATATTTGTTAAAGCCAAAGGGTTATAAACAGAAATGATACGACACATACCTGTATTTTGATTGGTGGGCTCTGCATTTCTGGCTGGGTTGGCCATCCCAACCATCCATATCATGGCAGCTAAAAAATACATTAAAGTCTTATTAGGAAACTGGTGCAATTCTGCAAGACTCCTAATTTTGGTCGAAAGGTATCCTTATTGGAGGAAATTACAAACCATACCAAAGGCTTGAGAACCAGCTCAAAGAAACCAAAATAAATATTCTGGTCAAATCTGAATTGAATTAAAAAACAGTCATAAAGGGCCTCTGTGCTCCAATACAAGGAGCTGCTGCTTAACATGGTACCCATTCCCTCAGAGTTGGGTAGTGTTCATTAGTATGGTACCCATTCCCTCAGAGCTGGGTAGTGTTCATTAGTATGGTACCCATTCCCTCAGAGCTGGGTAGTGTTCATTAGTATGGTACCTATTCCCTCAGAGCTGGGTAGTGTTCATTAGTATGGTACCCATTCCCTCAGAGCTGGGTAGTGTTCATTAGTGTTCATTAGTATGGTACCCATTCCCTCAGAGCTGGGTAGTGTTCATTAGTATGGTACCTATTCCCTCAGAGCTGGGTAGTGTTCATTAGTATGGTACCTATTCCCTCAGAGCTGGGTAGTGTTCATTAGTATGGTACCCATTCCCTCAGAGCTGGGTAGTGTTCATTAGTATGGTACCTATTCCCTCAGAGCTGGGTAGTGTTCATTAGTATGGTACCTATTCCCTCAGAGCTGGGTAGTGTTCATTAGTGTTCATTAGTATGGTACCTATTCCCTCAGAGCTGGGTAGTGTTCATTAGTGTTCATTAGTATGGTACCTATTCCCTCAGAGCTGGGTAGTGTTCATTAGTATGGTACCTATTCCCTCAGAGCTGGGTAGTGTTCATTAGTATGGTACCTATTCCCTCAGAGCTGGGTAGTGTTCATTAGTATGGTACCTATTCCCTCAGAGCTGGGTAGTGTTCATTAGTGTTCATTAGTATGGTACCTATTCCCTCAGAGCTGGGTAGTGTTCATTAGTATGGTACCTATTCCCTCAGAGCTGGGTAGTGTTCATTAGTATGGTACCCATTCCCTCAGAGCTGGGTAGTGTTCATTAGTATGGTACCTATTCCCTCAGAGCTGGGTAGTGTTCATTAGTGTTCATTAGTATGGTACCCATTCCCTCAGAGCTGGGTAGTGTTCATTAGTGTTCATTAGTATGGTACCCATTCCCTCAGAGCTGGGTAGTGTTCATTAGTGTTCATTAGTATGGTACCCATTCCCTCAGAGCTGGGTAGTGTTCATTAGTATGGTACCCATTCCCTCAGAGCTGGGTAGTGTTCATTAGTGTTCATTAGTATGGTACCTATTCCCTCAGAGCTGGGTAGTGTTCATTAGTGTTCATTAGTATGGTACCTATTCCCTCAGAGCTGGGTAGTGTTCATTAGTATGGTACCTATTCCCTCAGAGCTGGGTAGTGTTCATTAGTATGGTACCTATTCCCTCAGAGCTGGGTAGTGTTCATTAGTATGGTACCTATTCCCTCAGGGCTGGGTAGTGTTCATTAGTATGGTACCTATTCCCTCAGAGCTGGGTAGTGTTCATTAGTATGGTACCTATTCCCTCAGAGCTGGGTAGTGTTCATTAGTATGGTACCTATTCCCTCAGAGCTGGGTAGTGTTCATTAGTATGGTACCTATTCCCTCAGAGCTGGGTAGTGTTCATTAGTATGGTACCTATTCCCTCAGAGCTGGGTAGTGTTCATTAGTATGGTACCTATTCCCTCAGAGCTGGGTAGTGTTCATTAGTGTTCATTAGTATGGTACCTATTCCCTCAGAGCTGGGTAGTGTTCATTAGTATGGTACCTATTCCCTCAGAGCTGGGTAGTGTTCATTAGTGTTCATTAGTATGGTACCTATTCCCTCAGAGCTGGGTAGTGTTCATTAGTATGGTACCTATTCCCTCAGAGCTGGGTAGTGTTCATTAGTATGGTACCTATTCCCTCAGAGCTGGGTAGTGTTCATTAGTATGGTGCCTATTCCCTCAGAGCTGGGTAGTGTTCATTAGTATGGTACCCATTCCCTCAGAGCTGGGTAGTGTTCATTAGTATGGTACCCATTCCCTCAGAGCTGGGTAGTGTTCATTAGTATGGTACCCATTCCCTCAGAGCTGGGTAGTGTTCATTAGTATGGTACCTATTCCCTCAGAGCTGGGTAGTGTTCATTAGTATGGTACCTATTCCCTCAGAGCTGGGTAGTGTTCATTAGTATGGTACCCATTCCCTCAGAGATGGGTAGTGTTCATTAGTATGGTACCTATTCCCTCAGAGCTGGGTAGTGTTCATTAGTGTTCATTAGTATGGTACCTATTCCCTCAGAGCTGGGTAGTGTTCATTAGTATGGTACCTATTCCCTCAGAGCTGGGTAGTGTTCATTAGTGTTCATTAGTATGGTACCTATTCCCTCAGAGCTGGGTAGTGTTCATTAGTATGGTGCCCATTCCCTCAGAGCTGGGTAGTGTTCATTAGTATGGTGCCCATTCCCTCAGAGCTGGGTAGTGTTCATTAGTGTTCATTAGTATGGTACCTATTCCCTCAGAGCTGGGTAGTGTTCATTAGTATGGTACCCATTCCCTCAGAGCTGGGTAGTGTTCATTAGTATGGTACCCATTCCCTCAGAGCTGGGTAGTGTTCATTAGTATGGTACCCATTCCCTCAGAGCTGGGTAGTGTTCATTAGTATGGTACCCATTCCCTCAGAGCTGGGTAGTGTTCATTAGTATGGTACCCATTCCCTCAGAGCTGGGTAGTGTTCATTAGTGTTCATTAGTATGGTACCTATTCCCTCAGAGCTGGGTAGTGTTCATTAGTATGGTACCTATTCCCTCAGAGCTGGGTAGTGTTCATTAGTATGGTACCTATTCCCTCAGAGCTGGGTAGTGTTCATTAGTATGGTACCTATTCCCTCAGAGCTGGGTAGTGTTCATTAGTATGGTACCTATTCCCTCAGAGCTGGGTAGTGTTCATTAGTGTTCATTAGTATGGTACCCATTCCCTCAGAGCTGGGTAGTGTTCATTAGTATGGTACCTATTCCCTCAGAGCTGGGTAGTGTTCATTAGTATGGTACCTATTCCCTCAGAGCTGGGTAGTGTTCATTAGTATGGTACCCATTCCCTCAGAGCTGGGTAGTGTTCATTAGTATGGTACCCATTCCCTCAGAGCTGGGTAGTGTTCATTAGTATGGTACCTATTCCCTCAGAGCTGGGTAGTGTTCATTAGTATGGTACCCATTCCCTCAGAGCTGGGTAGTGTTCATTAGTGTTCATTAATATGGTGCCTATTCCCTCAGAGCTGGGTAGTGTTCATTAGTATGGTACCTATTCCCTCAGAACTGGGTAGTGTTCATTAGTATGGTACCTATTCCCTCAGAGCTGGGTAGTGTTCATTAGTATGGTACCTATTTCCTCAGAGCTGGGTAGTGTTCATTAGTATGGTACCTATTCCCTCAGAGCTGGGTAGTGTTCATTAGTATGGTACCTATTCCCTCAGAACTGGGTAGTGTTCATTCGTATGGTACCTATTCCCTCAGAGCTGGGTAGTGTTCATTAGTATGGTACCTATTCCCTCAGAGCTGGGTAGTGTTCATTAATATGGTACCTATTCCCTCAGAGCTGGGTAGTGTTCATTAGTATGGTACCCATTCCCTCAGAGCTGGGTAGTGTTCATTAGTGTTCATTAGTATGGTACCCATTCCCTCAGAGCTGGGTAGTGTTCATTAGTGTTCATTAGTATGGTACCTATTCCCTCAGAGCTGGGTAGTGTTCATTAGTATGGTACCTATTCCCTCAGAGCTGGGTAGTGTTCATTAGTATGGTACCCATTCCCTCAGAGCTGGGTAGTGTTCATTAGTATGGTACCTATTCCCTCAGAGCTGGGTAGTGTTCATTAGTGTTCATTAGTATGGTGCCTATTCCCTCAGAGCTGGGTAGTGTTCATTAGTATGGTACCTATTCCCTCAGAACTGGGTAGTGTTCATTAGTATGTGCCTATGAGCAAAGTGCTGAACCGTAAATTGCTCCAGATGATAACGGCAGACCGTGGCCGTGACCCCACTCTCTGAGGGTGTCTCAGGGGGAATTGGGAGATGAAAAAAAAAATATATATATATATTTTTTTTTCTTATAGGACCAATATTAGCAACCACCATAAAAATAAAGTCTTAGAATTGTAAGAATGAACATTTTGCACCGTAGCAAAACATTTTGCAACAAACATTTGAGTTTATTGGACAATTTCAGGTATGTCTCTTCGTTGCGTTTGGTTTCAAGAGAATACACGCCCCTGAACTTGTTTAACAAAATACAATTTCTGTTGCAAAAACATTTTGCTACGGTGTGCCCCAATGAACAAAATCTTACATGAATATATGAGTGCAGGGAAGATGGGCTCGTTGCGCTCCTGTGCCGTCTCTACAAGCATTCTGAGAGGACCTTTGGGGCACAAGACTGCAATCAAATCTGCAAACAAAGGAAAAAAGCACTGAACTACTGGAAGAATGATCGCAACATTTAGACGTGATGAAATCGCACACTTCTAACAGTCAAGGTCTGTACAGCAGCATGATAACTGGTCTACCAAAAAAAGATGGAACCTCCACCTTGTCTAGGGATATACTAAGTGGAAATCATTCTACCTATTCAAGGACCTAATACCTATCCAATCGTTTTGAAATCGCCTCAGTGTCTAGACTAGAGACTGAATTGCTAGGGGTTGTTTCCGGACGACGCCAGACAGTAGAAACCAAGAGCAATATGTACTCTGGGCCCTCCTACTCACCGTAGACGGAGATGGCTCCCAGGATGACCCAGGCGGACCACTCGGGCAGGTACTTGATGAACACCAGGGCCATGAGGGCCGAGATGGCGATGAGGTAGGCCTGCTGCAGCTGCAGGGGCCCCTTCCAGTGTATGCAAATCATTCCCACCGCCCCAAAGTTCCAGATGATCATGGCTACTGTGGGGTAATCCATGGCCAAGTTGTAGGTTTTGAATACCTCCCTGGATAGGAAGAGAGAGGCATGTCAAATCAAAGCTTTATTTAAAGAGCATTCAAACCTCAAACCGCTTTACAGACAAGGCGCGCATCTCAGTGACTAGTGGCTTCCTTTCCTCACCTCCTATCCGAGTAGGACAGATGAATACCCTTCCTTTCATCTGCACTGTCTTTTAGAATGAGGAATTGACATTCAACTGTTGAGATGCTCCCATCCAGAGTTTGAACGGAGTAATTAGAACGCTGCCTTTGACGTAAGTGACGACAGTGGGGTTCTGTTGAAGTTCAATCTCTGGACCAGGGACTAAGTTGATATTTCTGTCAGACGGTTCTTTAAATAACAAAACGCCGAGGGCGGAGAAGTTTGAGCCAACAAAAATCTAAGTTACTTAATACACTAGTGCAGTGGAAATTGCTTTAAGGCAATATCTTGGGGGAAATTGTCAAGCACAGAGAGAAGCTGCATCAAAATACATATCAACCAATGAACAGGCAGTATCAGTTCCCCTTGCTGTGCGTATCAATAACACCGGGCTAAAGAAAGCATTGTGGAACAGGCAGAGGCCAAGTAGGCCACACACACAGTTTAACTAGAATAACCACAGTTCAGAGGAACAATCCCTTCCAGTTTACTGTCCCAAATGCATATGGTGTATAAATCCTACTTCCTGTATAGTGCACTACCTTTGACCAGAGCCATGAACTAAAGCCCAGAGAGCCTATATATTGTTTGAGACAGCCTTCCTGTCCAGCTCTTTCCTCGAAACAACCACAACAGCCAGGCAACATGATACCGTACGGCTGACTACAAACAATTCCACTCACCCCAGGTACATGAAGCTGAACCAGAAGAGCAGCATCAGCGAGGACAGGATGAGCCATCCGTGGATGAACTGGGACAAAATTAACCATGGCACATTAGAATGCATCGCTCCAAGCTTTTGGGGGTCTGCTCAGGAGGATGTGACGTTACAGAACCGTGAGATAGAAACGCACGGCGTAAAACAACAGATGTGATTACCTGTCGGATAGAACAGCGGGGAACCGTGTCCGCCGTGTTCATTCTAGGTCTATCTGGAACGTTCAGAACGTTTCCCCCATCACTGAATACACCCTTGGGGTTCTGGCTCACCTTGTAGCAGCGGTACTTGTAGAGCACGACCAGGAAGACGGTCATGACCACGATGACGCTGATCATGATGGCGGTGTTGAGCACAGAGTTGAGAAGCCGCTCGCCCACGGTGTCTGTGTCCTCTGTGAACGGCGTGTAGATCCTAACAGGGCCAGAGTCAAATCAACAATCAGGAAAATCGGCCTGACACTAATACTATGCTCCGTGGTGCAGTTTCCCCCTGGCTACAGATCTAGGATCAGCTTCCCCTTCCCCAATCCTAACCTTAACTATTAGTGGGGGAAATGCAGAACTGACCCTGGATCAGCGTCTAGGGGCAACTTTACTGTAAACCTAATATTATCTACACCTAATCTTTATCTCATGAGTGGCCAAGCCTTCCAGTGCATGGTTTTGCTCCAGCCCTACTCAAACACACTTTATTCTACCAAATCAGGTTCCGGATTTCAGGCTATTATAGTTGGGCTGGAGCATAAGCCTGCACACCCAGTAGCTCCCCATGTCCAGAGGGAGGGTTGGCCACCTCTAACTTAGCCTTAGTTCCAGAGAGATAGATATGAACTTAGCTTGTACTAAAATATGGGAAAACAAGTTGCGTACCTTACTCAAGTTATAAAGACTTTAGTGGCTACTAAGTTCTGAGCATGTCAGTGTCAAATCACAGGAAAGGTTCCCTTAAGGAGCATAAAAAAAACCTCTTCTCATAACGTCCTGCATAGAACCACCTCTTCTCATAACGTCCTGCACAGAACCACCTCTTCTCATAACGTCCTGCACAGAACCACCTCTTCTCATAACGTCCTGCACAGAACCACCTCTTCTCATAACGTCCTGCACAGAACCACCTCTTCTCATAACGTCCTGCATAGAACCACCTCTTCTCATAACGTCCTGCATAGAACCACCTCTTTTCATAACGTCCTGCATAGAACCACCTCTTCTCATAACGTCCTGCATAGAACCACCTCTTCTCATAACGTCCTGCATAGAACCACCTCTTCTCATAACGTCCTGCATAGAACCACCTCTTCTCATAACGTCCTGCATAGAACCACCTCTTCTCATAACGTCTCATCTTATAATACACTGGGTCGTGTTCATTTAGGGCACACAACAGAAAACGTTTTTGAAACGGAACACGAAAATGTCTTATCAGACAGGTATAGGTAGCATCCCCTCCCCGCTTCTATCCGTTTGATGCCTCATGAACATAACCCAAGACAGGCTACTAAACGGAAGGAGAAAAAAAAACCCCACTTACAGCTGCTGTCCGTTCTTCTCAGTGTAGAAGCTGACCGACTTGATGGTGGCTACGACTACCACCATGCAAAGGGTGACGGGGACGAACAGCATGATGACGTGCTTGGCGCCGTACTTGAGTGTGAGCTCCTCGTCGTCCTCCAGGTCGACGGGCTCTCGCTCCACGGCACTCCTGTCCACGCTGGGGGGCTCGGCGGCAGACTCTGCGGCCACCGGGCGCCGCTGCAAGGTAACGGAGTATTTTTTTTTAGCATTGCTTATTACACGGAAATAGTACATGGCGTGAATAACAGTGTTGTTATTCCACTATGAAGGAGTCAATAGAAAATAGCCACAGTATATCTTCATCACAATCACCACTAAGAGTTGTGGACACTTGATTCAAAGGCTCTTTCTCAAGTCATGCTCGATTCCTTGCATCCTCTCTCCTTGGACCATCTCCTCCAATACGGTTGCAAAGGAGGTGAGGTGAGAAGATACAAGGAATTGCAAAGATCAATTGAGATAGTGCCACTGAAATGATCCAAGGTGTCCCCGCTCCGGGAAAGGGCACTTGCCCAACAGTGCAGAGGACACCTACCCAACAGTGCAGAGGACACCTACCCAACAGTGCAGAGGACACCTACCCAACAGTGCAGAGGACACCTACCCAACAGTGCAGAGGACACCTACCCAACAGTGCAGAGGACACCTACCCAACAGTGCAGAGGACACCTACCCAACAGTGCAGAGGACACCTACCCTGGGCTCCATGTCGGCAGGCTGGGCTTGGTCTGGGTCTTGTTGGTAAGATGGCACAGACGGTATCTCGGATGCAACCAGAGCTGTCCTCTCATTGTAGGAGTCCTCCTCACTGTCCGAGGTACTCATGGATGTAATGTTAGCGACGGCAGAGGAGAGGGACAGCTGCACAAATCTACAAATGAGTCAAGACTAAATGAAAAAATAAACAACTTTAAAAACCCTGCAACTTTACGGACGCCCAATCATTATAGTCCCGCAGTCTGAATATATGACTAACTGGATTATCGAGTATGTTGATATCGAAAAATGTAGCCTAAAACCGCATCCATCATTACAGGATACTCTTAAGGTTAATGTAGCTAGATAAAATGAGATTTATCGCAATGGCACTAACGTTACAGCCTGCTGACGTTATTCAGATCAGATTGTGAGAAGCGCAAGTTAGCTTGCTGGCTTTCAACCGCATTAACACCGGGAAATAAAGCTCTACGTACTATACTAAAGTGAGATTATTATTATTATTATTTTTACGTGTCAAAGTACCTTCTTAATCCTTAATTTGACATCGACAAGACCAAGGAAATCAACCCCGTTGTTGGATGAAAGAAAACCCTTCTGCACTGCAGTCGCTCCTATCTCCGACGACAAGCAGAACCGCAACCCGGAAATGATCAGCTGATGCCTGGTGGATCATGTGACCCGCGCTTCTTAAACGTCACTAGACGACTTGTGACTTCAAAAAATGTTGCTTTGTAAAAATACAACAAAAGTAGAAAAAAATATATAGAAAATATTTGTTTATGAAACGTGCAAATACAACCCCCTCATCGTACAGTGTTTATAGAAAGTCTACACCCCTATTCACATGTTTTGTTGCCTTATAGCCTGGAATTAAAATGCATTAAAATATCCCCCCCCCCCCCCATTTATCTACACCAGTGGCGGTCGGTGCCGTTTAAGATTAGGGAGGGTGATAAAAATGTTTTATGAGCATGGCCTTATTTATATTACAGCATATTGGATGACTGTCGTTCATATTCCATATTCACCCAGCTCAATGTAACATCGATAGGTTTAGAGTACTACATGATATTTGAGCATTTTATTTGGTACAAACCATTCCCTAAGCTCTAGACCTCAGCTGGATCTGCTAATAAATGGTGTGGCTGCTGAACAAGTTGAGGAGATTCAATTATTTGGTGTTACCTTAGATTGTAAACTGTCACGGTCAAAACATATAGATTTAATGGTTGCAAAGATGACGAGAGGTCTGTCCATAGTAAAGAGATGCTCTGCTTTTTTGACACCAGACTCAAAAAAGCAACTCCTGCAGGCTCTAGTTGTCTTATATTGATTATTGTCCAGTCATGTGGTCAAGTGCTGCAAAGAAAGACCTAAAGCTGCAGCTGGCCCAAAACAGAGTGGCATGTCTTGCTTTTCGTTGTAATCAGAGGGCTAATATAAATACTATGTGTTGTAGAATTACAACATTATGTTAAATCACATTACTTTTAATTATAATGTATTCATATATTAGTACATTCACACTGTCTTTGTCTGTGAGGCAATATATACAGTTAGGTCCATATATATTTGGACACAGGCACAATTTTCATACTTCTGGCTCTGTATGCCACCAGAATAAAAGCTTTGTGATGCTTTGCCAGGCCTTAACTGCAGCGGTCTTCAATTGTTGTTTGTTTGTGGGTCTTTCTGCCTTTAGTTTTGCCTTAAGCAAGTGAAATGCATGCTCGATATGGTTGAGATCAGGTGATTGACTCGGCCATTGCAGAATATTCTACTTCTTTTCCTTAAAAAACTCTTGGGTTGCTTTTGCAGTGTGTTTTGGATCATTGTCCATCTGTACCGTGAAGCACCGTCCAATCAACTTTGCTGCATTCGGCTTAATCTGGGCAGACAGTATATTCCTATACACTTCAGAATCCACCCGGCTGCTTCTGTCTTCTGTCACATCATCAATAAACACCAGTGATCCAGTGCCACTGGAAGCCATGCATGCCCATGCCATCACACTGCCTCCACCATGTTTTACAGATGACGTAGTATGCTTTGGATCATGAGCTGTTCCAAGCCTTCTCCATACTTTTGTACAGGTTGATCTTAGTTTCATCCGTCCAAAGAATGCTTTTCCAGAACTGGTCAGGCTTTTTTAGATGTTTTTTGGTAAAGTCTAATCTGGCCTTTCTATTCTTGATGCTTATGAATGGTTTGCACCTTGTGGTGAACCCTCTGTATTTGCTCTCGTGAAGTCTTCTCTTGATTGTAGACTTTGACACTGACACACCTACCTCCTGGAGAGTCTCCTTCACTTGGCTGGATGTTGTGAATGGGTTTTTCTTTACCATGGAGAGGATCCTACGATCATCTACCACTGTTGTCTTCCGTGGACGTCCAAGCCTTTTTATGTTGCTGAGCTCACCAGTGCATTCTTTTTTTCTCAGAATGTACCAAACTGTTGATTTAGCCACTCCTAATGTTCCTGCTATCTCTCGGATGGATTTGTTTTGTTTTTGAAGCCTAACTATGGCCTGTTTGACTTGCATGGAGAGCTCCTTTGAACGCATGATGAAGGTTCACAGCAATAGATTCAAAATACAAATACCGCACTTAGAATCAACTCCAGACCTTTTACCTGCTTAATTGATAAAGAAATAACGAAGGAATAGCCCAGACCTGTCCATGAAACAGCTTTTGATTCAATTGTCCAATTACTTTTGGTCCCTTGAAAAAGGGGGGTAGCTACTCTGAAGAGCTGTAATTCCTAAACCCTTCTTCCAATGTGGATGTAAATACCCTCAAATTAAACCTGAGAGTGTGCACTTTCAGCCCATATCCATTATATAACTATAGCTTGAATATGTTTTGGTAACAACCTAAAACAAAATGCATATGGACCTAACTTTATGTGTCTGTGTGAAACTGAGATGAGCCCCTGAGATTTAATACCAACAGTGGATTTGCGATGCCTGCATTCCATAGCATGAGTTGGTGTTTGTGTATTGTGAGGTACCAGGGAGAGATGGTTTGGGTTGAGAGGAACCAAACCCTGGTTTCCTTACAATGAGAACAGTCTTCACAGCAGATACTGTCTGCTGTGAATTATTCATTTCTTTCATACAAATCCTAACCTTTTGGACCCATTCCACACATCTGCTGTTTGTCATGTATTCAGAAGGATGTGTCTTTGCTATAAAGAGCTGTAACTCAGTTCTGCTCTTCTGAGTTCTCAGTGACAAACTCCATTACTGCAGTAATTAATAAAGTTCCAATTGTTTTGAAGAAATCTAAAAGTTTCTCTCCTTTGATTAGAATAATTCTGCCACATATGCATAGTCTCTCTTGGCTAAGAGTTGAGGAGAGACTGACTGCATCACTCATTTTTTATAAGAAACATTAATGTGCTGGAAATTCCAAATTGTTTACATAGCAACTTACACACAGCTCTGACACACACACACTTACCCCACAAGACATGGCTCCAGGGGGCTTTTCACACTTACCCCACCAGACATGGCTCCAGGGGGATTTTCACACTTACCCCACCAGACATGGCTCCAGGGGGATTTTCACACTTACCCCACCAGACATGGCTCCAGGGGGATTTTCACAATCCCCAAATACAGAACAAATTCATGAAGCGTACAGTATTATATAGAGCCATTATTGCATGGAACTCCCTTCCATCTCATATTGTCCAAACGAACAGCAAACCTGGTTTAAAAACAGATAAAGCAAAACCTCACAGAGCTGTTTTTATTTATGTAGTTCTGTCCTAGAGCTGTTATTGTCTATTAATGTTCTGTATTATGTGTGGTGGAAAAAACTCTTCCCTCTTACTAAAAAAGAAAAGCATTTCTGGAATTTGTAGAATCAAGATAGACTTTTATTACAGAAGCAACAAAAGCCGAGTCAACCTGCAGATAGACTAACTTACATCTCTTAGTTCTTGGCTTTTATACAGGTCTTAAATGTTCATTCATAAGACACACTTAGCCCCTCCTGCTTGGTTACACCCATTCTATTTTCCTCCACCCTGGTCTCAAAACCCCTTATGCCTTTTCTTGTTTCTTCCTTATTGTTAGGAGATAATAGTGGCACAGAATACATGTCTAGTTGTAGGTCAGAAGAATGGTTCACAGGAAGCCTTTATCCCTGGAGGGTTAATTTCCTCTGGTCAAGGGTCAAGCTGCTGACACAATAAGACCTTGTCTCTGCTTGAAACAGACAGAGCTGATCATATTAGGGATTTAGAAAGAACTGGTAAATCCACAATATAGTGTATGTCATGTTTCATGTTTTGAGTGGACCCCGGAAGAGTAGCTGTTGTGGCGATCCTTATAAACAGGTGTAAAGCACTTAAGTGAAAATACTTTAAAGTACTACTTAAGTAGTTGTTTGGGGTGTCTGTGCTTTACTATTTATATTTTTGACTACTTTTACTTCACTACATTCCTAAAGAAAATAATTATATTTTTACTCCATACATTTTCCCTGACACCCAAAAGTACTCGTTATATTTTGACAGGAAAATGGTCCAATTCACACACTTATCAACAGAGAACATCCCTGGTCATCTCTACTGCCTCTGATCTGACAGACTCACTAAACACAAATGCTTCATTTGTAAATGATGTCTGAGTGTTGGACTGTGCCCCTGGCTATCCGTGAATAAAAAGAAACAAGAAAATGGTGATGTTTGGTTTGCTTAATTTAAGGAATTTGAAATAATGTATACTTTTGATACTTAAAGTATACTTAAAACCAAATACTTTTAGACTTATACTCAAGTAGTATTTTACTGGGTGAATTTGTCTTTTACTTGAATAATTTTCTATTAAGGTATCTTTACTTTTACTCAAATATGACAATTGCGTACTTTTTCCACCACTGTTAATAAAATACCAAATACGCATCATGAGGTTGCTACAACCTAGCCTACGAATGAAATGTTTTCGTAATCAAGGTGACAGACAGTGACACAATAAATATCGCCTTGCACACTCTTGCCTGCATCTAGCTTATCTAGGGTGTAATCATTAGTCCAAACAGTTGCAAACAAGTGTTTCTATTGGACAAATTCAGGTATGTTTATCCCTGTTTCGTTCATTTCCGTTTAAGAAACGTTTATCAAGAGAATCGGTGGAATGAATACACCCGATAACACACTTTCATAGCAGCCACATACAAACATCATGATCACTTTGCTTGTTATATAATTCCTTCTCGCTATCCCCCTCTCACCTTTTACCTTCCCTTGTAGACTTCAGTGCACAACACAACAGCTGTCTGTGTCCAGGCAAAAAAAAACGTTCCAAGTCAAACCTTCATACCATAACCGCTAACCGCTACACACAGCCTACATCGTTTTCATTATATTAGCTAACATCATAGTCAACATAGCTACTAGAGCTAACGTGTTAGTAAACCCACTAGCTACAATGATGCAGTACAGTGGACAGCAATCAATTTAGCAGCTACACTGGTGGCTGGTGGCAATACATTAATAAAACACAAAGCTTACCTTGACTTGGAAGAGTTCCCGTGTTGGATAGCCATAGCCAGCATTGATCTCTGTTTGAACCGGGTGTTTGAAACTAGCTAGCTGCATTTGTTGGCTAAGTAAGTAAAAGTGAAAAAAAATATAACGCCAGTTCATGCTGCAAGAGCTCTGATAGGTTGGAGGACGTCCTCCATAAGATGTCATAATTACTGTGGAAGTCTATGGAAGGGGGTGAGAACCACGAGCCTCCTAGATTTTGTATTGAAGTCAATGTAGCAATGTTCCCTCTAAGCTTCACGACTGCTGTCCAGAAGAAATATCAGCCATGCGCAGTTAAGTACCAGATTGAACTTCAACTTTCTATCAACGTTTCCCTTTACTGTGTGAATTGTGATTGAATCAACGTAATATTAGCTAGTTTCAATGCAGCATACCAAAACAAAACAAGCTATGCAAGACTTAGTATGCAAAACTAAACTATGCAAGAAATGTTGTTCTGGGCAGAATGCATTGGAGTAGGATTCTATTGCATTGACACACGACTCAGCCCGTACTCTACATAGACTGGTGCGGCATAACCAATCAGAGCTGGAGTAGGCCTACAGTTGAAGTCGGACGTTTACATACACTTAGGTTGAAGTCATTAAAACTCATTTTTCAACCACTCCACAGATTTCATGTTAACAAATTATAATTTTGGCAAGTCGGTTAGGACATTTATTTTGTGCATGACACAAGTAATTCTTCCAACAATTGTTTACAGACAGATTATTTCACTTATAATTCCCTATATCACAATTCCAGTGGGTCAGAAGTTTACATTCACTTAGTTGACTGTGCCTTTAAACAGATTGTAAAATTCTAGAAAATTATGTCATGGCTTTTGAAGCTTCTGATAGGCTAATTGATATAATTTGAGTCAATTGGAGGTGTACCTGTAGATGTATTTCAAGGCCCACCTTCAAACTCAGTGCCTCTTTGCTCGACATCATGGGAAAATCTAAAGAAATCAGCCAAGACATCAGAAAATAAATTGTAGACCTCCACAAGTCTGGTTCATCCTTGGGAGCAATTTCAAAACGCCTGAAGGTACCACGTTCATCTGTACAAACAATAGTACACAAGTATAAACACCATGGGACCACGCAGCCATCATACCGTTCTGTCTCACAGAGATGAACGTACTTTGGTGCGAAAAGTGCAAATCAATCCCAGAACAACAGCAAAGGACCTTTTGAAGATGCTGGAGGAAACAGGTACAAAAGTATCTTTAGCCACAGTAAAACGAGTCCTATATCGACATAACCTGAAAGGCCGCTCAGCAAGGCAGAAGCCACTGCTCCAAAACAACCATAAAAAAGCCAGACTACGGTTTGCAACTGCACATGGGGACAAATATTGTACCTTTTGGAGAAATGGTCTGATGAAACAAAAATAGAACTGTTTTGCCATCATGACCATTGTTATGTTTGGAGGAAAAAGGGAGCATCATGTTGTGGGGATGTTTTGCTGCAGGAGGGACTGGTGCACTTCACAAAATAGATGCCATCATGAGGAAGGAAAATGATGTTGATATATTGAAGCAACATCTCAAGACATCAGTCAGGACGTTAAAGCTTGGTCGCTAATGGGTCTTCCAAATGGGGAGTGATTGCTTCCTACAAGAGCACAAAACATGACATCTTTGAAAAGCGAGTCGGGCAAAGAGCTTTTTCTGGTCTTAAAGGGGCAGTGTTGTATTTTGAGACAGTCTTGAATAAGCTAAGCAGCCAATAGGCAGAGGGTATCATAATTTGTCTGATTCTCTGTAATAATGGTATGAGAATAATAATGCATTTTATTTTGTAAAATGGTTTCTTCCATTAAACAACACAACAACATATTCAGTCACCTCCTTGTCTGAAGGATATGTGGATAAACAGGTTCATGTCAAGCTCTGCAAGTCTCATGGAATGTAGGCCTACATTGACTGCTACTGTAGCTCCTCAGCCCTTGTTTCTAAGCGAGTTTGCGAGTGTACAATTATGTTCACTTCGGGCCTGAAACGCCCCATAATTCAATTTGCGATGATTGTACATCTGCTAAGAAAAGTCAGCCGAAACGTAAAACCTCCACGTTAATATGGAGAAGTCAACGTACAAGTGTAAGTATAAACAAATGTCAATAAGTTATAAATTGTGCTACTAATGCACATGACGACACAAACACGTCTCGTAAAAGTAATTATGTTTTTATTTGGTTAGCTTTTGGAAATTGTAGAAATAGGCAGGCTAATGTTAGTTAGCTAATTCATTTTGCTAGCTATCATACAGGAGGCGTATTTTAATAATTATATAGTTAATATAAGTAGACTTGCATTCATAATTGACTGTAGCACATATAAAGGACCCACAAGCTACCGGTGGCTGAAAACACAGACAGAGTGCCTCGTGGCAAACATTTATACATTCTTGAGGAGACTGAATGGCCAAGGACCAACTCTGATCATTCGTCTTTTTCACATGGTTAGAAAAACATCAGTATAGTGGTACATGCAAAGACTGGAGGGCAATGTTGTTCAGGATTTTATCTAGGTCTATTCATTCTGCAATTGTAAGTCGAAATTATCTTCAAAAAACAATTATTCAAAATGTTTTTATATCATGTAATCACTCATTAAGTTTTTGTATTTTTATTTAATCTTGGTGATGTTTTACACTCAATTTATGGTAGTGCAGAGAAGTCACTTACAAGCTACTTAACCAGCAAGATCAAGGTCCTTCTCAGATTTCAACAGTGACTGAAGCATGAAACACTCCCGAAGCTTTAAAAGGGAGGAGTTTGGGAGTAGTAAGTGTTCCTCTCCCATTCACACACACGTCTCACACCAGCATACACAGATGGAGGCTACTCGGTCTTGACAAAGCGTGGAGACCGTGGAAGCTTTACTGGACCCGAGGACCTGAAGGAGAAGAAAGGAGAGAAGGAGAGAAGGAGAGAAGGAGAGGGGAATAATAATGGAGTGCCAGGAGAATGTGATTCAATACCTCAGCTGGGGGTTCATCGTCGGTGGGTTGGCGTATCTTTTTCGGCAGACCAGGTCCCAGACCCCGTACGGACGCTACATGACCTCGGATGGGACCCCAGGGAGGACCTGCCCTGCCAAGCTGGCCTGGTTCCTCCAGGAGCTGCCTTCTTTCCTGGTGCCTGTGCTCCTTCTGCTCTCCACCGACACACAGCCCAGTCTGGCCAAAGACCTGCTTCTCTGGACCTTCTGTCTGCACTACTTCCAAAGGTATGTGTCAACGTTAGCCTGGTATTGTATTGTCTAGTCACTTGGCTAGATAGCAGAATTAGATCTGTGACGGTGATGTCCACATACTAACTTGCAATGGAGTCTGGGATCTTTTAACTCATAAATCAGCTGAAACACATGGACAATGTTTTTTTGGGCAACAGCAGTTATTTCACTTAAAAGGTGTTGAACATACAGTGGGGGCCAAAGGTTTGGAATATTACTCATTCAAGGGTTTTTCTTTATTTGCACTATTTTTTACATTGTAGAATAACAGTGAAGACATCAAAAGTATGACATAACACTTGTGGAATCACGTAGTAACCAAAAAAATATTAAACAAATAAACATCTTCAAAGTAGCCACCCTTTGCCTTGATGACAGGTTTGCACACTCACTGTTCTGAATTGTATCATTATGAAAATGAAACCTTGACGATTTGCACTTTCGTCTAGAAAAGTAAGAAATCCCAACAAAGCAACATTTGTCTAACTCAGTTAAGCATGAATCTGACTGCTGATAGACTGCAGAGAGATACTTATCACAGTAGGAGACCGTTCCAAAATGCAATTTGTGGAAACATACCATTGTAAAATGCGCACCACACACGCGAGCGGTTTCATGTAGTCAGTGGCGGTTCTAGCTTGTATGTCGCCCTGGGCGAAACCACCCTTCATACCCAGTAATAATAAAATCATCATTGAATCATCATCAATATGGAAACTTTAAACTTTAAAAAGGGGATTTTTTTTTTGGGGGGGGGGGGGGTGTTATGCAGGAATGCACACATAAACACATGTGCGTGTACCCACACAAGTGCACACAAACACACCTGAAGGATCCTGCTAGGGAGAAGTGGAAGCAAATTAGTCTTCATCCTCATCCTCAGGCTCAGACAACATTTGTGAAGACACCTGTGTGGCTGAGGAGGTGGATGGCTCCTCATCCTGAAGCTCCGAGATCATTTCTGAAGACGCCTGTGTGGCTGAGGAGGTAGATGGCTTCTCATCCTGGCCAGTGCCAGAGGGTGCTCCTTGGCTAATTCTAGGCATAAGACACACCAAAAGACTCAATATATCACAAAATATCAACGTCTTTTAAGTTAGCCTACAGCATTGGACGTTCCCCTTACTGAGCTCCGGACCTAGTCAACACAATCACAGAAAACCTTTATGACGTCACCTCAATGAAAGTTAACCAAATCAATAATGTGCTAGTTAGGTTCTAATCTTTTTGCTGCCGGCTACACACATTATCATGATGAAACTGTGTGAAATTATATCCAATGTTACAGTATGTAAGCTAGTTGGACAGAAAACGGAATATTGTCGCCCTATGTGTAATAGCATAGCTATATATTTTTTGCATTTCTCCTCTTCTTCTTTCCTCTTTTTCCTAAACTGGGCACCTGATTGGCTTAGACCTTTTCTTATCCATTTGTGTTGGTTTGTCACTCGAGCATCAGTACATTACCCATCACCCAACACTGTCAACCAAGAGTCAAGACTAAACCCATTCACTTTTATATTATTCTTTTAACGATTTCGCACAAACCAGAAAAAACTATAAACTATATATTCAGAGTATTGTGAATGAATTGTGATTTTATTTGGTAGCATTTCATAGTGTGACTGATTTTACTAATTGCATTAGTACTGTACAAAGTTAGAGGTGCGCTATTTGATAGACTCCCCCGCCTCCCCTACCTCGGGCTTCCAGGGGGGAGACCTGAGGTCAACCTCCCCCATCCCCACCTCGTACTTCTGAGTGGGAGACCTCCCCAGGCAGTAGCCTGCCTAGCTCACAAACTAGAATCAGGGCGCCCACTCCGACAAGGTTAATTGACCCACAGTCCCACACGATGCCATGACATCATTGACGTGACGTGCAAATGAGCGATAGAAACCTTATCGCGCAAATGTCACCATTGCGATGTTTTTTGTTCGGGCGACCAGTGCCGCCCATTCCTAAATCCGCCAGTGTTACAGTTATGGAAATATCCGTTGCTAATATGACTATGATAATGCATTTGGCTGCTAGACAATGCAAGTTACTTTGAAAACCAATAGAACAGGAGAGAGCATATGAGGAATTATTTATAAAATAATTGTCGCCGCGTTTCTATGGTGGGATTTTGGCTTTAGAAGCATGGTAAGATGCCTCATATGAAGTGAAACAATTAAAATACAGGAAAAATATAGTGATGCCAATTATTGTTTTAATTGAACAAAGAAACAATTCTTTATGCAGGTTTGTAGAATCACAATGCTCTGCAGTGGCCGACAACTTCACTTTGAGCCAATCAGAGAGAACAAACCTCTACGCTGGCGAGCAGGAGAAGTCTAATCCCCTTTTCATCAGAATGGTGAAGGTGCATACAGACGGTGTCCCCCATGTATTTTATCACAATGTCTCTAAATTCTCCGTCTTGTACATTGCTTCCCGTTACTCTTCTTTTGTAGCGGAATTAGCACAGTTTACATGATCCCAATTCTAGCTCCAAGACGGCAGCAATTTAAAAAATATATGAAAAGTAGATTGTGCTGATTTACTGGCACATTGAACCATGTTGCACGCCGTGGTTTAAGCACTCTGTGGGTAGTGCTTAAAACAGTGGCGTCATATCTGAATTCCTACATCTTTATGCACCTTTGCCATTGTTCAAACTACACTGAAGAAAAATATAAACGCAACATGTAAAGTGTTGGTCCCATGTTTCATGAGCTGAAATAAAAGATCCCAGAAATGTTCCATACACACAAAAAGCTTAGTTCTCTCAAATGTGTTTACACCTCTGTCAGTGAGCATTTCTCATTCACCAAGATAATCCATCCACCTGACAGGTGTGGCATATGAAGAAGCTGATTAAACAGCATGATCATTACACAGGTGCACCTTGTGCTGGGGACAATAAAAGGCCACTCTAAAATGTTTGGTTTTGTCACACAACACAATGCCACAGATGTCTCAAGTTTTGAGGGAGCGTGCAATTGGCCTGCTGACTACAGGAATGTAAACCAGAGCTGTTGACAGATAATTTAACGTTAATTTCTCGACCATAAGCCACCTCCAATGTTTTAGAGCATTAGAAGGTGAGCATTTTTCCACTGAAGTCGGTAACTCATTCAAGGGTTTTTCTTTATTTGTACAATTTTCTACATTGTAGAATAATAGTGAAGACATCAAAACTATGAAATAACACATATGGAATCATGTAGTAGCCAAAGAAGTGTTAAACAAATCAAAATATATTTTATATTTGAGATTCTTCAAATAGCCATTGTTTGCCTTGATGACAGCTTTGCACACTCTTGGCATTCTCTCAACCAGCTTCACCTGGAATGTTTTTCCAACTGTCTTGAAGGAGTTCCCACATATGCTGAGCACTTGTTGGATGCTTTTCCTTCACTCTGCGGTCCGACTCATCCCAAACCATCTCAATTTGGTTGAGGTCAGGGAATTGTGGAGGCCAGGTCATCTGATGCAGCACTCCATCACTCTTTTGACCGGTAGTGTTGCTGTGGCCATCTATCTAGTATCAGCAAGGGCTTTCTACAACAACAGAAACATTAGCTCAGCTAACTAACAATGACTAGACCATAAAGTGACACACACGGACATGCCTCGCTAAACTTTACTACTGCCAACTTCTGGTTTGGAGTATTCTAACGAGGCTGAGTGGCTGGCAACTTCAAGGTCTTTGCTGTGTGAACGTGCGTAAAACCCACAACTGCCCCTAAACCAGGTCAGCACACTTCCATGAATGTATGTTAGTCATCACGTTTCTTCTGCTGCCATATCCCACTTTACTCAGTGTGTGACTCAAATCATGTTCCGCTGTTTACTAGTGTTACAGGGAATAGGAAAGTATGTAGACTGACTAGAGGTCCAGGTTGTAAGGAGAAGGAACCGTTATACAGTACCTACTCTGTATAGGGCGCCACCTTGTAGAACGTTGCATTTAGAAATGTAATGAAGAGCTGACGTGACCCCTTATTCTACTTATTACAGGGGAATGTTTGTTCTACATAATCTATTTCTATCTACGTTAAGAAACACTGCCATGCATAGCTTCCAATTACTCACATTGTTTGTACACAGCAGTGCTATTTTGACCCGTCTTTGACTTGATTTCGTTAATCAATATATATATCTATATTTTGTTTTTCAAGAACATTCATCTACTCCTTGCTGACCAAAGGCCGTCCTTCCCCTCTCTCCATTGTCTTCTCTGCGGTAGTCTTCTGCTCCGTCAACGGTTTTCTCCAAGGCCACTACATGCTCCACTGTGCCACGTACGATGACACGTGGCAGACCGACATTCGTCTGGGCACCGGTAAGTGAGATCTGAGATCCAAGCGGAAATGGTTTATCAGTCTTTTCCCAACCCTTATTCTGAATATTACAGTGCCTGGATGATGTTCACAGACATTTGACAGTCATTTGGTATCCTATGTTGAAACCCTAACTAAATGGTATAGATTTAATTCCAAAGTCAGGTAACATTTATAACTGCTAGAGCTACAGTAGATTAGGTCTGAGATTAAAAATATCTTTAAAAACACACAACGGGAAAACCAGCCGTGCAGTCTGGGAGACCAGAGAACTTTTGAGTCTTTCAGCCTGGAACTATGACTAAACAAGTTGGCACTAGCTTCCTCCTTGCCAATGTTCTGCTTTTATTGGTCAGTTAATGAGGCTATATTCTTCAAAACATGAATTTTTTGGTCCCAGCAGGATTTGGGCCGATAATTTGACAGTATTCTTCCACAAGAATATAAAAAATGATTTGTTGACAAAGTCTGAGTTTGGGGTCGCATTGTAAAAGCTTCTGCCAACATGAAAGCTTTTAACAGCTCATACATTTTTGTTTTTTTTACAGAACTAGAATGTGGTTTGCATTAAGTGCCTGTATTATTTATTTTTTCCAGGTTTGCTGATGTTTTTCCTGGGAATGGCCATCAACATTCACAGCGACCACATACTTCTAAATTTGAGAAAACCCGGAGAAGTTGTTTACAAGATTCCCAAAGGTACCAGATGGAATTCTGGATAACAGATGTCAGGCAGTGTGTTCCAGTCTTGCGAAACAATAGCAAAAATGTGAATCTTTAGCCAAATAACCATGTTCTGTATTCTTTACTAGTCACTGTCTGCACAGTCATGTGATGCTTAACAGAACAATATTCATTACATTCTGGTATCAATGTGACCTTTTGCATTTATCTCAACTTATTTTTGCTTTGTAAGGGCTATGCCTGTGCTGATCAAAATATGTTTAAAGGCCCAGTGCAGTCAAAATTCAGTTTATCCTGTGTTTTATATCATACTGAACAACAACTATTTCCTGATTATTGCTGGTTGAAAATACAATCTACACAAGACCTTCTATTTAGGAGTTTGGCTTTCCATGTTGACATCACCATGTGGTATATTGGCTAATAGACCAATAACAGAGAGTTCCAAACCTCTCTGCCAATAACAGCTAGTTTTCAGTTTCCCCCTCCCCACTCAGACCACTCCCAGACAGTCCTAGCAAAATTCTTGCTATAGAGGAAATATATTTTCTTTGTGGCTAAAAAGCTATTTTTGCCCATTTTTAATAGAAATCTATTATAGTAATGTACTTAATTGTTACCCAGAAATTATTTAATATTGATATAAAAACAGCTACATTGGGCCTTTAAGTCCCCTATGTAATCACCAGGGTCATAGAAGATTGTTTGGCCAAGAAACTTAGGACACAGGAAGAAAACATTCCAGCTTTTCTGGGCCATTACCTCACGGAAAGCTTCAAAAGAAACATCTTGCAACTATTAACCATGTAGATGAAACAGAAATGAAGGCCACGGCAGATTTGTTTTCACCAACCTTTGGGTGAATTAACTCTCCAAGTAGTATATTCAAACATGGATCCCTTGACATGGGGTGCCGAGTCCCAAAAAGGTAGATGTGAAGTAGGGTCTGAAATGTTGTGAACTACTCTCAAGGTACGAGTGTACAGACCCTACTTCGTTGCTATTGAATTAACTGTCTTGACCATTTTTATTCCAGGGGGAATGTTTGAGTATGTCTCCGGAGCAAACTTCTTTGGAGAGATTCTGGAGTGGTGCGGGTACGCCCTAGCAACGTGGTCCCTGCCGACCTTCTCCTTTGCCTTTTTCACCATGTGCTCGATTGGACCGCGGGCCTACCACCACCACAGGTACTGACAGCTCCAACCTCCACAGCCTCCTGTAATCTCTTCACGCTCACACTGATACACTCATATTGATACAATGTAGGTCTTTCAGCAAAGCCCTAAAGCACGGACTGTGTTGATATTTTTTTTTACAATGGAGAAGCACGGTAGTAGGATTCATTCAACTTGACATTCTCTTCTCATTCAGGTACTACAAAGAGAAGTTTGAAGACTACCCTCGGTCGAGGAAAGCGGTGATACCTTTCATATTATAAGAAGAACAGCAAACCAGAGAAGCCTAAACCAATGGACTGACCTTTTACTGAATCATTTACTGAACTCTAAAATGAAATGCTTGTTCTATATTGCTCTTTTCTGTGGAGCCCATTTCACCAGGCTTTAGCTTTCATTAACTAGACGTGTATTGAACCTATCATCTCATTGTTACTCAAGAGCAAGATCGTATTCCACACTTGCCGCGACAGATCTTTAATGCCGTACTCCCGAAGGCTTAGAGGAATGAATTATGTGCCAGCGTTCAACGTGGTCAAAGCTCGACGAAGGATAAAACGTTCAGGGGGGGGAAAGAAAAGGGGGCGGTGGGGGTGTCTTGAATGAATAAAGGAAAAGCATATGTTATATCGAAAGGGATGACTGACTACTTTTTCTTCTTCGTGCGAAAATGTATCTCTTGGACAGATTTAAATGTTTTTATTAACCTTTATTTAACTAGGCAAGTCAGTTAAGAACTAATTCTTATTTACAATGGCTGTTTACTCCGGCCAACCCCCCCCTAACCCGGACGACGCTGGGCCAATTGTGCGCCGCCCTAAGGGACTCCAGATCACGGCCGGTTGTGATACAGCCCGGGATTGAACCCTGGATTTGTAGCGACACCGCTAGCACTGCGAGGCAGATGCAGTGCCTTAGACCGCTGTGCCACTCGGCCTCTGCTTCACTTTTTGGAAAGGCTCACTAAAGCTCTGCTTACTTACCTTGGGTCTGAAAAAAACCTTGGGTCTGTTTTTCTTATGCAGTTTATCAAATATGTGATTAATAACTGCTGCATATGTTATCACACCTTTTCATGTCTTGCTTGATTGGTTGATTAGATAAGTCCAAAGGCAATGTCATCCTTCATTAAGTGGGACAAAGGCTCAGTTTACTGGAAATCATGGAAATGGAGTATCTGGCTAAGCAGTGACATTCATCAAACAATTAAGTTCCAGAGAGTTGGCAAACATTGCCACCCTCTGGAACGGGAGTCGAGCTAGTGCATCACTGAGGTTCTTGACAGACAAGCTTCACAAAAAAATAACAATGTGTTACATGACAGTAGTTGTAATCCTCCAACTCCACCCCTAGAGGGTAGTATAAGCTTTTTCACGTGGGTGTTTTAGAGAGCACAAGAACATATTCCACTGAAAGCAGACATCGGCCACATCAATATTTCAATCCAAGGTGGATTTAGAATTTCCTTCATTGGCACTGATCTGGAGAAAGAGCAGTGCCGATGACGGAAAAGATTCAACTCTTTCCACATTACTGAGCCAGCCGAGCTGTATTGCGCTGGCCTGGTTACGCATTCATCATAGTTGCTGGAACCATGCTGGAAAGGAGCATGGTTTATTTTAGGGATGGAACATGTTAGGCGTGGAGGTCCCAATATTGCACTCAATTGTGATGGTACTTAAACCCACTCCTTGGTCGAATTTAAAGTTTTGATTCAATGGAAAGAATAAAATGTTTGCATTTAACGGCTGACATTTTAAATGTAATCGTTTATGGGATGTTTGCCTTGAGATGCAGCCCTGGTCTTCCCTGGGTGAAATACGTTCATACTCCGCACACCTGTAAGCAAGCTACTCTGCAGTTTGACTTATTGTGAAATTCGTCATTTTATTTAATCTCTAACAGAATAATAAAATGTACAGCTAATCAAGCACGGGTAATTACATCATTATCTTGAGTTCAGAATTCAATTCCATTTCCTCCACACGCGAGTCGTTAAATAGACAGTAGTCCACTGGCAAAATGCCTCACCACCAGTCACTCCTGGGAATCCTTCTCTTTCAGTGCCATCTCAGAGCGAGCAACGCTTCTCATAGCCCTCTGCATGAGCCAGGTGGTTAAATGGATGCCGAGGAAGGACCCCCCAGCCACCCACAGCCAGTTCTTCCTCAACCAGCTCTGGGGCTTCATAGTCTCAGTCCACTATATAGCCTAGTTTGTGTTGTCCTTTCGGAAGGATGTGTACGTCACTGGAACAAAAGAGAGAAAAATTAGGATACAAGATACTCGAGGTTCCCTACCATGAAAACTCAGAATGAACTGAAGGATGTGTCACTTTACAGTAACTTTAAAATATGATTAGGCTACTACAAGACCTTGACATGTCTTACATTAGAAAGAAAATGGTCAGATTGATAGGATGATAATGATTCATGACATAATAAAAAAGCGCTCTAACAACATCCTTACCTCACTCTCCCTCACCAGTTACTTGGCCTTGGCAGGGGCTTGAGGTGGCGAAACATATGCCACAATGCCCGGTTCTGGAATATAGTCCAGTTTATTCTTGTGTAGTGCTGGGTGCGACTTGACGTTGTACCAACCCCAGTGTATGAGCCCAATGCTCGTGCCCATAACAATTAAGACTTTGTAATTATTCCAGATAGTCCACAATCCCATGATTGAAAGGCACTTGGTTCAACTATAACCAGAAGGACAAAAACATTTTAATGCACTATAACCTGCTATTCAGTCAAACTGTATAGTATATATATATATATATATATACTTTTTTTTAAGTGTGTCATGTCCCATGCATTTATTTTCTTGACAGTTTTAAAATTATTCAACTGGTCACAGTGATCAAATTGCAATATAACACGACAAACTCTCTTGCTTGGGTTAGATTTGCCATTTGAGCACAAGCACTTTGATCTGCCCTAACACAGCTAGCTAGTTAGCTAAGTTATGTACAGCTTTTGCTCGTGAAACAGATGCCTTTCTGATTAATTCGTGAAGCTTAATAAGTACAATGACACACATTTTTCATGTTGTGACGTCGTCTTTTCCACGAATGTAAAAGCTGTCTGAATGTTTGGTAACCTGTGGCTAGGTTTAGCTAGCTATCTAGTTCTCACCTTGAAGAATCAGTTGGTTCTCGACGTCCACCATTTCTGGGTCCTGTCAATATTGGCGACTTGAAGATGCCTGAACCTGAGCTAACTATGTAATGTTTACAATATCAGCAAAGAGAATCAACCTCTCTTATATAAATATTAGACAATAAGATATTTTAACTGAAAACGAATCTTCCATTTAATGTTTGGAAACAAACATTTTTAAAAACGATATAATATAATTATGCAGGCAATAATTTAGCCACCTAGTGGTTAAGAGCGTTGGGCCCATAGAGAATGATAGAGGCCTCTGGTGGCCAAAAAGGCCGTCATTGTAAATAAGAGTTAGTTCTTAACTGACTTGCCTGGTAAAACAATAATATATTATATATATATATATTTATTAAATGGCCAGTATCTGAAAGGTCACTGGTTTATGTGAAAAATGTGTCGATGTGCCCTTGAGCAAGGCACTTTACCCTATTTGCTCCTGATAGTCGCTCTGGATACGAGTGTCTGCTAAATGACAACAATTTTAATGTAAACATTTGTTTGCAACTTTGCCAGGACAAGAAACCTTTTTCACAATATCATGTTGAAGTGGTGAGCATAAACTCAAGATGTGAGCCAGCAGAGGGAGCTGTCTGCCTGTGTAATTCTTAACAGATGGAGCTCTCTCTCTCTCTCTCTCTCTCTCTCTGTCTCTCTCTCTCTCTGTCTCTCTCTGTCTCTCACTCTGTCTCTCACTCGCTCTCTCTCTCTCTCCCCCTCTCTCGTTCTCTCTCTCTCTCTCTCTCTCTCAACACAGATTTCAGGAAAAAAAAAGTTAAATATTATAAACATATTTGTGGAGGCATGCATTTAATATAAGCTAACATGGTTAATTGGCCTACTCAACAATGTCGACAGACCACACTGCATGGAAACCAAAAAAAAGAGGGGAACCAGTTGTTTTCTGTCTACTACAATACAGTCTGGCCAAAATGGAACACAACATGTAGTGTACAGAGAAGAGGTGTTGCTATACAGAAGATACTGTATATAGAGCTGCGTTGTGGTCAGCGGTCATTGGACAGGAATGTAGAAGGGCTCAAGACCTGGAAGGTGATGAGGAGCAGCTTCATGGCCTGTCTGTTCAGCAGAACAGTTGGACAGTAACACTCTTCTGACAAGGGATAGAAAGATAAGGTTTCGGTGGTGGCTCGAACCACAGATAATGCAGACCAGATACTGACAGAGGATTAGTGTGGAAGGAATGAGGAGGCATCTGCTGTAGCGTGAACTTGGCCGAGGATGAGTGAAGAGGAGAAGCAGTCACTCGAGGTGGACGACTCCCCCGTTATTTCTGGATCCGATTCAAGATTACAGACTCACAGAATTGTTTTGATTATTTCTCTGACTGGGACAGTTGGAAACGGTTCGATATATTTTTTTGGGGGGGGTGCAAGCACAACAACGAATTGCTTCAAAGCATTAGATATGATCACATAACAATACATTAGCCTATAAGTACCTGTAGGCCTTATTTTAAGTGTTACCAAATAATCTATTCAGTTGGGCCTAAAGCTAACAATATGTTAAAAAAGCAAAGCATGTGCTAAAAGCTAAATGCTAACTTTTTTTAAATCAGAAAACATTTCAACTAGGGACATTTTGCATCAAGTGGGATTCTGGTTAAGTTACAATGTGGTTGGGAACAAAAGGTAGCAGCAGTACAATGAAGAAGTTGGGCTTAAGTGTCCAGTGATAGCTGAGCCTCTATCAGTCATAATAGATAATAGTCCTGACCGGTAGGCCACAATGTGTGCGACTACAGAGCTGTGAGTCAGAACGGGCAGTGAGCAACACAGGGGCCCCCCCAGGGAACGGCCCTGTCCCCCTTCCTGTTCACCTTCTACACCTCGGACTTCAGATATAACTCTGAAACATGCCACCTACAGAAGTTCTCGGATGACTCCGCAATTGTTGGGTGCATCAGGGGTGGGCAGGAGGAGGAGTACAGGAGCACAATCAATGAATTTGTGTTGTGGTGTGAGCAGAACCACCTTCAGCTCAACATCAGCAAAACAAAGGAGATGGTGGTGGACTTCAGGAGAACCAAGGCACAACTGACTGCAGTCCTTATACAGGGGATGGATGTGGAAATGGTTGGGTCATACAAGTTCCTGGTAGTCCATATGGACAACAGGCTGGAATGGGCTGGTAACACCGGGGCTCTGTACAAAAAGGGCCAGAGCCGACTCTACTTTCTGAGGAGGCTCAGGTACTTCAACGTGTGCAGTAAACTACTGCATACCTTCTACCAGTCTGTGGTGCCAGTGCCATCTTTTTTGCAGTGGTGTGCTGGGGAGCAGTGGTAGGCCGGTGATGTTTCTCTGGTAAATAAGCTGATCAGGAAGGCTAGCTCTGTTCTGGAGATTAGCCTTGACACTCGAGAGGAGGTGGCGGAGAGACGGATCCTGGCCAAACTGCTGGCCATCATGGACAACGTCACCCACCCTCTGCATGCCATGGTTATGACGCAGAGGAGAACCTTCAGTCACAGACTGATTCCACCACGGTGTGCCAGAGAGCGCTACAGGAGGTCCTTCCTGCCGGCGGCTATTAGACTATATAATGCCTCACCGGGGTGCCGTGCCGTCGGCAACATAGACCTGGAACTGTTGGTGTGTTAGGACCTAGTTTAACAATTATGCATCCATCCTTTAGTAACTCTGGAATGTAATCACTCATTCACTCAGGACCTATTTATTCATTCAGGTCTGTATATACATATTCATGTACAGTTGTTATATCATATCACATGCAATATTGTAAGTAATTCTTGGACTGAACGTAGTCATTCACTGCATATTAGTATCCTGTCAGTTGTATATTTTTCATTGCTTTTAGTATATCGTATGTGCAATATGTGCATTTATCTGTAATTAAACCCTGCGCACTAAGGACTGTATTTTAAGGGAATTACTATTATTACCCTAAATTATATCATACGCACATTTAGCTATTTAAGTATCTCTTCCTGTAATTTACCTGTACAGTTAATGTAACCATGCAAATATTAATTTACCTGTAAATGTAACTGTATATTTACCTGTACAGCGTATTTAACCATGCTAATATTTACTTACCTGTAAATGTAACTGTATATTTACCTGTACATTTAACCAGACTGTATATTAAGTAAACTATTATTACCCTCACTTATATCATACACACTTTTAGCTATTGAAGTATTTCTCTGCCATCGACCTGTATAGTATAGTTAACCATGCAAGTCCAGTTACATCTGTTTGGTTTGGTCTTGTTCTAAGCTGTGATGGTCAAGGTTATGAGTGATTAAACTTGATATAGCGAATCCCAGACTTCATTTATGGAATACCTAGGTTGTCCCATGCAGCTGAGGCTACTCAAAGAGTTGCTATGGGTGT